>JAPVLO010000650.1:600000-949041 GCA_027257055.1 Cephalopachus bancanus | reverse complement strand
TTGTCAGCCTTACTAAGTTCTTTAGTTCATTTAATCGTTTATTCAAGAAATATATATTTAGCACCAGTCCTGCACCCATGCTGATTCTGGGGCCCTCGACCTCATGGGACTCAACGTTCACATGACTGTGTGCTCGTAAGACAATAAGGCTGGCTCTAGCGAGGATGTGTTCAAATGAGCGAAGTAAGAACATCAATGAGAGATTTGCTAAGACAGTCTGTAGAACTAAGACAGCTAAACCTTAGAGGTGACCTTTGTGTCAGGCCACAAAAGACGAGAGCAATGTTGTCAGATGGAAAGACAAGCGTTCGCAAAACATCACAGAATGACGGTGACAAGTTTTACAAGTTTGTACTCCTAATATTCATGGCACAAGGTAGGTATATTTTGAACGAATAAATACAATGGGATTTCACATGCAAAAATGTCACTATCTCATTATCTAAAGTCCTATGATGGCAGCAATGTAATTAATCATTCATTCATGGTTGGCCCTAAACTGGAAATAGGCCTGGTGAAATGCATTATTTGAAATGTTCCCGAAACAAAAAAACGCCGATGTTAGCAATGCACATTTATGTCACTTAAATTCCGACGCAAAAAATTAAGCTCCAACAAGTTGCTGATAGTGTGACTGAGACTAGTTTCATATTTTAAATTCATTCATGATTTAGTCATCTTGTCACAGTGACTATTTTAAAGTGTTCCCAAGGGAAAAAGTACAACCACCAATTAAATCTGATTCAGTGATTAAAAAAAAGTAAGCTCAGAATAATAATAAAAATGTGGGCCTTTACTCCTCCCTTTTCTTAAGCTTTTCATCCTTACCTAACAGGTCCCATCCTGTCATGCAAGCTTATCACCTTACTTTTCACCAGGAGAAACACCACATAGTCTGTATTCATCAAAGGTCTGAACACTCACTGGTGAGCTCATTAACACTAGCGATTTAAAAAGCAGCATTTTTTTGGAAGTGTGTGGATTTGGAGTCTCACTCTATCGCCCAGGCTGGAGTGCGATGGCATGATAACTGTCCACCACAGCCTCAATCTCCTAGACTCAGGTGATCCTCCTGCCTCAGTCTCCCAACTATGATGGGACTACAGGCATGAACCATTTTGCCTAGATAATTTTGCCTAGTGAGATGAGGTCTCACTATGTTTCCCAGGCTAGTCTCAAACTCTCGGGCTCAAGCAATCCTCCCACTCAGGCCTCCCAAAGTGCTGGGATTACAGGCATGAGCTACTGTACCCGGAAAAAGTATCCTTTTTGTTCTGCACCTTACCCAGATAACATATGCTTAACAGGCAGAGAGAAAACCAAGATGAACATAAACAGAAGTTTCACAGTGGTCACTTGTGGGGAGGGCTGTAGTTATGAGAGACTTACTTTCTATGTTACTCATTTCTGAAAATCTACTTTTTAATAGCATCTACATTTTACTTGTGTAATAGCAACAGAGACATTTTCTTAGAGTAGGTAGGCGTGTGTGTCATCTTCCGATAAAATGTGGTCTGGAAATTTCAGCGGAGACTGCCAAAGAAATCCTGTCAGAACCAGGGCAGCAGTAATCTCTCCTTCCTTCTCACAGGGTACCACTCATCCTCCCCTGGCTCACACCAGGCCAAATCTAAGAAAATCTCAGACAGTAGCACCTTAAGAGAGAAGCTGCATGCAAGCTCTCTCCGTTTACAGATGCTCGGCTGTTTTTAATACCAAATATACTTCTCAAACATACATTTAAATCAGCTCAAGAAAAGCATTTACTACATATTGGTTTCAGGTGCACTTTAGGTGGTGACTATTCCAGCCTTTAAAAGGTGGCTATTTTTCAATCAAAATTAAGCATCTGTAAAACAATGTACCATAGAGCAAAGATTACAGTCTACCAGGTTATTTCTCCTGGAATCATTTTCTTTCCTTCTTGCGCTTGCCCCTCAAATTATCTAGAAAGTAAATGCCATCTTCTTACATTGCCAGTTTTCAGTGTTATCTTCTCTAACAAACGAATAGAAAAATCTGTTATAGAAACTATATACTGGCCAGGCATGGTGGCTCGTGTCTGTAATTCCAGTCATTTGGGAGGCTGAGGCAAGAGGATTGCTTAAGCCCAGAGGCTCCAGACCAGAACTGGGCAACATAGCCATAGCTGATCTCTAAAAAAAAAAAAAAAAAAAGCTGGGCATGGTGCCCATGCCTACAGTTCCAGCTACTCGGGATGCTGAGCCCAAGGATCGCCTGAGCCCAGGAGGTCGAGGCTGCTATGAGCCAGGATCACTGTGATCATGCCACTGCACTCCAGCCTGGGCGACAGAGTGAGTCCCCACTCAAAAAAAAATTGAATACCATATGTTCTTGCTCATAAGCGGGCCCTAAACATTGGGCACACAAGCACGGGCACAGAAAACTGGAGCTGGGCACTGCTAGCAGTGGGAGGGAGAGAGGGGGATGAGGGATATACAACCACCCACTAGGTGCCAGGTCCACTGCCAGGGGGGAGACAATCCAAGCCTCGTCTGCACACAATTCACTTATGCAGCAAGTCCTCACATGGACGCCACAACTCTAAAATAAGAACAACAACAAAAGCCTGTTATAATACATCTGAGACCCATCCCAGCTTATAGAAGTAATACTTGGTAGATGGAAAAAAGAAACCAGTCACAGACATGAAATACACTAAAAACCCCAGAATACGGAACTAATAACAGATCAAGAGTTACTTAATCATGAAGAAATTAATTAGGTTCTCCAGGAAGCAAGAACAATAATTATGATCAGAAGGACAAAAAACGTAAGCATCTATGATTATGGAAAACTAGAAATCATCTAAATGCTCAATAACAAAGAAATGGTTCAATAAATTATGTCTTGTCCAAACGATGCACTGCAAACCACATACTCAGAATGGCAGAAGACGGATAATAACTGAAGCTGAATGTTGGGCATTTAGGGGTTTGTTCTATCATTCTATTTCTTGTATGTCTAAACTTTTCCATAAACATGTTTTCTAAGACTATTTAGGAACAAAAGAAAATGGTCATCAGCCATGTTGCCCATTGAAGCTGGACTGGATAAAAAAATGTGGTACATATACACAATGGAATATTATGCAGTCATAACGAAGTATAAACATATGGACTTCGCAGCAACTTGGATGGATTTGGAGTTGATCATCCTCAGTGATCTATCATGGAAGCAAAGAACAGAGTACCATATGTTCTCACTCATAAATGAACCTTGAACAATTATAATACTAAAAAAAAGGAATTGGCAGTAGTGGGAAACTGTCGGGGGTGGTGGGATTGGCAGTGGAGAGAAACTGCTGCGGAGGGAGGGGCATACCTCATCAACAAGAGTACCTGCATAATCAACATTTGTATACCTATCCCTGTATTGTACATCACATTTTTATAATTAAAAAAAAGGAAAATGCTCTTGATATAACATTAAGTGAAATGTGGGAAGAAAAAGCAAAATACAAACTATGTGAAGAACGTGACTTCTCATTTGTTGAAAACACACTTAACTGACAGGAGGTGGGGACTCACACCTGAATCCCAGCACTTTGGGAGGCCAAGGTGGGAGGATCACTTGAGCCCAGGAGTTCAAGACCAGCGTGGGCCACAAAGTAAGACTTCATCTCTATTTAAAAAAAATTATATATCTCTCACATACAAACACAGAGAAGATATGGAAAGAAATATTCTAAAAAGACAGGTAATGAGTGGCTCTGGGTTGCAGGATCAATGAGGATGGTTTTCTTCTTTCACTTCTCTGTATTTTAAAAAGTATTAACAACACAAATCTTTCCCTTTGGTATTGAGCAAAATGACAGACAGGAAAGGATACATATTTGGGGAAGGAAAGAAGACAGGAGAACTCAGACTCTGAGTGTGAGCCTGCAAGATATAAACCTATCTATACACAGCATGGGATGAAAAGAAGACGAAGACTTTATCTTAGGAAAGGAACTTAGAGCCATCTGAGGAGACAACTTACACCTAAAAAGATACCTATGCTACCAGGCTGTAGATAAGTGTTGAATGAGGAGCTCTCACGAGTGCTAGGGTGGTTCAAGGAAACAGAGCTGTGGCAGTCAAGGAAGAAGAAGATGCTGACCATGCCCGGCTCACCAGGGAGAAGGCTCTGAGGACGGATGGAGCCTGGGGGAGGTGGGGTGAAGCTCCCAGGAGGAAGAGGGCAGAGCCAGTCTACAGAACACACGAAGGGAATGTGAGGCTGCAAGCACGCCACTCTGGCTGAAACAGGGTTCCGGGAGAAGGACGGCGAGAGCTATGGCTGCAATGTTAGGCTGGAGCCAAGGTTTTCAACCCATCAGACTCCACACCCCCTTTTCAAGCCTGAAATGAAAACCACAGATAACATGGCCTCATCTGCATATAACTGCAATAAATCAATGCTATGACCTCGTAGCAATATGAACGAGAAATCAAAGGGAAGTGACTTATAATGCTACGATTTACAGGGACAAATGTAAATGTTTAAGGTTGAGACTCCAGAAGATGTAACGGAAGGGTCAGCTCCTAGGCCCTGGGCTACAACCAGCATGAATGTAACTATGCGTGCTGACTGGCATGCCAATTTCAAAACCGAGAGTCATGATACCAGTATGGGTAGCAACTCCTGGCAGAGGCTAAACAAAACAAAGCACAGACTTCCCTCCATGTAAACTGTGTGAGACAATGCCATGTGCTTATGGGCTTGGTTCTAGGCTCCAATCACAACCAGCGGATTGTTCATGTCCTGGCTGCCTAATGGATCTTTAAAAGTCGAGTGGGATATGAGCACTCAGCCTGCACACTGCTGGCCTTCTCGCATCCTTGGCGCCTCCCACTAAATGCCAACAGCAAAGCACCCCTTAATACTGTGAAAACCAAGAATATGGCCACAGATTCCTAAAGAACCCCCAGAGGGCAGGAGAACCACTGAGAACCTCTGGGGCAGAACCAGAGTCAGCACTTCTCGCCGCTGGCATTCTGGGCAGGAAACCTTTTGTTGTACTCAACTGCCTCATATACTGCAGGAGGCTGGGTATCCCTGTCGTCCTGCGCTAAAACCAGGCATGGTGACCGCCACAGAAACAGCTTTTCTCCCATCCTCCTTGGGTACCAGCCTTGAGAGACCATGACCAAGATCTCAGAAGACTTGCATGACGAGGAGCTGCAGCAAGCGCGGGAAAGAGAAGGTCTGAAATAAGAAACTCTAGCTCAAAAAAAATTTTTAAACGCTACGATGCATCTCTCTGAGAACATAACTTCAGAATCGTGTGACTATTGTTTAGCTATTTTTTAGAGCTGGAGTCTCACTCTGTGGCTGAGGCTGGAGAGCACAATCCCAGCTCACGGCAGCCTCGACCTCCTGGGCTCAGGTGATCCTTCCGCCTCAGCCTCCCAAGTAGCTAAAACTGCAACCAGGTGCCACCACTCCTGGTTTATTTTTTTTTAAGTTTTTTGTAGAGATGAGATCTCACTATGTTGCCCAGGCTGGCCATGAACTCCTGCCCTCCAGTAATCCTATTTCAGTCTCCCAAAGTGCTGAGATTATAGGCTTGAACTACCAAGCCTGGACTTATGCGACTAAGAAAGCACACACACAAAAAAACTATAACAAAAGTACCCTTGAGCATTTACGAAGATTTGGCTATTTCTCAAACCCGAAGGCAGCCTTTGGCTACTTGTGGAAGGACCTAGCTGCAGAAAAAGAATCCAAATTCCTGGAAGCGCAGAGCTCACAAGTTGCCTACATTTGAGTTTTTATAAGCCTCAAAGTAAAGTCAAGACAGGAATATGCGGCTAGCACCGTGCCATCCCCCGCAACCCTGGCTGGGTGGTGTGCTCACCTGAGATACCGCCTTCCGGCCACGGGCGGGGGGCCTTCGCCCGCGCCGCCGAGCCCCCAGCAGGGTGTCCAAGTACCTGCAGGAGCCGAGTCAGAGCTGGTGTCGAGCAGCGGCAGCGCCTCAAGGAGCCAGCGCCACGTGGCGGACTGAGCCGCCAGGAGGCTGACATCCGGAGCCCACCACCCAGACTAGCGTGAACCCCGGCCCACCCCCGCTCGGCGCCTTCTTGGAACTCGCGCCACTGCAATAGACTGCTCTCCTGAGGCCATTTGAAAATGTCAACTTGGGAAGAGCATTATTCGCAATAGCAAAAACATGGAACCTACCCTGTTGCCCAACAAAAGTGGACTGGATAAAGAAAATGTGGGAGACTCCTGAAGATGGCGACGGCATAGGTGGATCCGTGAGACTCTCCGAACGTGAGTTCCCAAAAACACTCTTACTTTTCTTCTCGCAGCCCCCTGCCCACAGCCAGCCGCACTGGTATGAGGCCCGGGGACCTTTGGTCCCACACAGGGCCGGATATTGCGGCCGGCTGCGGCTGCTCCACTATATGGGACTCCCACCGTCTGGGGAATGCTGAATCCCGGATCTCGGCTCCCCCCCTGCCTGCGTCTTCACGACCAGCACCCAGCACCAAGCTGCTGGTCACCCAGGGAGGCTCTGGGCGCCCGCCCCTCAGACAGTCCCCCCCCCCAGATTTCTCACCTGTTTTGTGGCATTCGCTACAAGCAAAATCACTGGATTCTATGGTGCATTACGCACAATTGTTCAGGAAAATGCAACAGGTTTTTCCATAGAAGGTTCGTCATTTTACATTATCATCAGCGATTGTTAATGGGTCCAGTCCCTTCACATCCCCCTTCACGTTTTCTCTTTTCCATTTCGCTTTCTTTTTTCATAACGGTCATATCGTGGTGTGTGGTGGAATCTCCTTATTTGTTTGTATTGTTTTGTTCTTACTTTTGTCATGAGAACGGAAACGGGAAATCTACACAGAATTTTAAGTGTTGTACATGTAGGAGAGTTAACTATAAACACAATGTTGTACAGCAGGACTCTAGAATTTATTCATCTTGAATAAATGAGGTGCTGTTCATTGTCGTTGTGATTCACATTTCCCTAAGGCTTAGTGGTGATGGGCAGCTCTTCGTGTGTTTACTGGTCATGTGCATATCTTCTTAGAAGACGTGTCTGTTCAGGTTAATTTCCCATTTTTGAATCAGATTTTTTTATTGTTGTTCATTTATAAGAGTTTAAACATTATATCGTGTGTATTGATTACTTAAAAGTATGATTCCAAAATGTTTTTCCTCATATTTTGAGTTCCTAATTTTCTCTCTTGGGAGTGTTATCTGATAAACAAAGCTTTTTAATTTTGATGAAGTGTGTTGTATATTTTGCTGTGTACATGAAAAAATTGACAAAGTCACTGTCATTAGTTTTTTTTTTTCATTAATCAGTATTTTTTATTGTGGTTTTGTGGGGTACAGTTAAGGGTTAGGTGTACAATTACATTTCATTCAGGCACCCTGTTAATAAGAGGTGTTTTCCCATCCCCGACAGATATTTGCTACTGTTAATCTCATCCCCCTCCCCCCCATAGCTTCTCAGTACCGTCAGTCATTTTCTTATAGTATTGCATTGGATGTTCAAGGTCCAATATATGAGTGAGAACATGTGATATTCGGATCTTTGTTTCTGTGAGAGGTCGCTCAGTATTATAGACTCTAGTTCCATCCAGGTGGCAGCGAAATACATGATTTTGTTCTTTTTTATGGCTGCATAGTATTCCATCGTGTATATGTACATTTTTTTAATCCAGTCCTCTTTTGGTGGGCAGCATAGTTGTTTCCAGGTTCTTGCTATTGTGAACAACGCTGCGATAAACATAGGTGTGCAGGTATCTTTTTTATAGAGTGATTTGTGTTCTTCAGGGTATATTCTCAGTAGGGGGATTGCAGGGTCATATGGAAGGTCAATTTTTAGAGCTTTTAGGAATCGCCACACTGCTTTCCACAGAGGTTGCACTAGTTTACACTCCCACCAACAGTGTAGAAGTGTTCCCTTTTCACCACACCCTCTCCAGCAGCTGTTATTTTCTGAGTTGTTGATAATTGCCATTCTGACTGGAGTTAGGTGGTATCTAGTGTGGTTTTGATTTTCATTTCCCTGATGATTAGTGAGGTTGAGCATTTCTTCATGTGTCTGTTGGCTGCTCGAATGTCTTCTTTTGTGAAGTGTCTGTTCATATCTTTTGCCCATTTTATAATGGGGTTGTTTGTTTTCTTCTTTTCAGTACATTTCAGTTCCTTGTAGATCCAGGATGTTAAGCCTTTGTCAGACCTAGAGTTGACAAATGCTTTTTCCCAGTCTGTAGGCTGTCTCCTAGCTCTCTTGATGGTTTCTTTGGCTTTGCAAAAGCTTGTCAGTTTAATAAGGTCCCATTTGTCTATCTTCTCTCTTAAGTCCTGTGGGTTTCGGGTTTTGTACAGAAATTGGATGCCAGTTCCAATTTCCATGAGAGTATTTCCTTCCTTTTCTAAGGTTCTTATGGTTTGAGGTTTTACATTCAGGTGTCTGATCCATTTGGAGTTAACCTTTGTGCATGGGGATAGATAGGGGTCCTGTTTCAATCTTCTGCATGTGGTCAGCCAATTTTCCCAGCACCATTTACTGAATAGGTTCTCCTCTCCTCATTGGTAGGTGGTGGGGGCTTTGTCGAAGATGAGTTGGTTGAGAAATTGAGGTTTTGCTTCTGGAATCTCAATTCTGTTCCATTGATCTATATGCCTGTTCCGGTACCAATACCAAGCTGTTTTGATGATTGTAGCTTTATAGTAAAGTTTGAAATCTGGTATTGTGATACCACCTGCTTTGCTTTTTTGCTGAGGATTGTTCTGGCTATTCTTGGACGTTTGTGTTTCCATATGAATTCCTGTGTTGTTTTTTCTAGGTCTGAGAAGAATGTTGTTGGTAATTTAATGGGTGTTGCATTGAATTTGTAGATTGCCTTAGGTAAGATGGACATCTTCACAATGTTGATTCTTCCGATCCATGAGCATAGGATATTTTTCCACTTGTTCGTGTCAGCTTTGATTTCTTTGAGCAGTGTTTTGTAATTTTCATTGTAAAGGTCTTTCACGTCTCTGGTTAGGAAGATGCCAAGGTATTTCATTTTTTTTGTGGCTATTGTGAATGGAATTGTGTTTTTTATTTGGGTTTCTGTTTGTTTATTATTGGTGTAGAGAAATGTGGTTGTCTTTTGTACATTTATTTTGTATCCTGAGACTTTGCCAAAGGCCTTTATCAATGTAAGGAGGCCTTTGACAGATTCTCTTGGGTTTTCAAGGTACACCATCATATCATCTGCATAGAGAGATAACTTGACTTCCTCTTTTCCTATTTGAATACCTCTGATTGCCTCCTTTTCTCTGATTGCTTTAGCCAGGACTTCCAATACTATGTTGAACAGGAGGGGAAGAGTGGGCATCCTTGTCTAGTTCCAGTTTTCAGGGGAATTGGTTCCAATTTTTGTCCATTTAGGAGTATGCTGGCTGTGGGTTTCTCATAGATGGCTTTTACTATTTTGAGGTATGTTCCCCGTATGCCTAGATGTTCAAGGGTTTTTATCAAGAAGGCATGCTGGATTTTATCAAAAGCTTTTTCTGCATCTAGTGATATGATCATGTGGTTTTTGTTTTGACATCTGTTGATGTATTTAATTACATTTATGGTTTTACGAATGTTGAACCAGCCTTGCATGCTAGGAATAAAGCCTACTTGGTCATGGTGAATGATTTTTGAGATGTATTGCTGAATCCGGTTTGCTAGGATCTTGTTGAGAATTTTAGCATCTATGTTCATCAAAGATATTGGTCTGTAGTTCTCTTTCTTTGTTGGATCTTTACCTGGCTTGGGTATCAATGTGATGTTGGCTTTGTAAAATGATTTGGGGAGCGTTCCATCTTTTTTAATCGCCTGGAATACCTTCAGTAGGATTGGTATCAGCTCCTCCTTAAATGTCTTGTAGAATTCTGCTGGAAAGTCATCTGGACCAGGGCTTTTTTTTGTAGGAAGTTTTCTTATTATGTAGTCGATTTCCTAGATTGCTATTGGTCTATTTAGGGTCTCAATTTCTTCTTGTTCCAACCTAGGTAGGTTGTGTGATGTCAGAAAGTCCTCCATTTCCTTAAGGTTTTCAAGTTTGTTTCCATACAAGTGTACGTAGTAGTCTCTAATGATCTTTTGTATTTCTTCAGAGTCAGATGTGACTTCATCTTTTGTGTTTCTGATTGTGCTTATTTGGTTTTTTTCTCTTTTTTTTCTTGGTCAGTCTAGCTAGGGACCATCAATCTTGTTTACCCTTTCGAAGAACCACTTTTTGTTTCATTGATTTTTTGTATTATCTTTTTGTCTTCTATGTCCTGGATTTGGGCTTTTATTTTGGTGATCTGGATTCTTCTGCTGAAATTAGGGTTTTTGTGGTCTTGCTTTTCCAGCTTCTTTAGGTGGCTTGTTAGGTTGTGAATTTCTGTTCCTTCCATTTTCTTCATGTGTGATTGTAGGGATATAAATTCCCCTCTTACTACAGCTTTCAGGGCATCCCAGAGATTCTGGTAAGATGTTTCTTCATTTTCATTTGTTTCCAGGTATCTTTTGATCACTGTTTTGATTTCATCATTGACCCAGAAGTTGTTTAGCATCATGCTGTTTTATGTCCCTGTCTTTGTGGGTTTTGGGGGGACTTTGTTGGTGTCAATGTTTGTTTTTATTCCACTGTGGTCCGAGAAGGTGTTTGGTAGAATTTCAGTCCTTTTAAATTTGCTTATGCTTGATTTATGGCCGAGTATGTGGTTGATCTTAGAATATGTTCCATGTGGTGATGAGTAGAATGTGTATTCTGTTGTCTTTGGATGGAGTGTTCTGTAGGTATCAATTAAGTCCATTTGGTCCAAAGTCACATTGAGGTTCCGGATCTCCTTTCTGATTTTTTTGTCCTGATGATCTGTCTAGGGTTGTGAGTGGGGTATTAAAGTCCCCAGTTATGATAGTGGTAGAGTCAATATCTTTCTTTAGTTTCCCAAGAAGTTGCTTTATGAAAGTTGGCACACCTATGTTGGGTGCATATATGGTTAGGATAGATATTTCTTGTTGACGGATTGAGCCTTTTATCATTATGTAGTGGCCTTCTGTATCTTTTTTGATTTTTAATAGCTTGAAGGGTATTTTGTCTGAAATTAAGATCGCTACTCCTCCTTTCTTTTGTATTCCATTCGCCTGAAAGTTTGTTTCCCATCCTCTTACTTTGAGTCTGTGGGTGTCCTTTCTAGTGAGGTGAGTCTCTTGAAGGCAATAGATTGTTGCCTGATGATATTTTATCCATTTTGCCATTCTATGTCTTTTCAGTGGTGCATTTAGTCCGTTCACATTTAGGCTAATAATTGAAATGCAAGAGTTGATCCCTGTCATAAGGTTCTTACAGAGTTGATCCTGTTTATTTGTTGTCTTTCTTTGGGTTTTGGAGTTGGTTCATGTGTGTTTTTAATCTTTTGCCTGTACTCTTGTGAAGAATGCTGTTGTTTTTTTTTCTTTTTCTTCTGTTTTCAGTACTTTCTTAAGTGTTTCTTGTAGAGGTGGTCTGGTGGTAGCGTAGGTTCTTAGGGATTGGATGTCTGGAAAAAATTTCAATTCTCCCTCACTAATGAAGCTTAGTTTGGTTGGGTAGGTTATTCTTGGTTGAAATTGTTTCTCTTTTAGAACTTTGAAGATAGGGCTCCAGGCTCTTCTGGCCTGAAGGGTTTCTGTGGATAAATCTGCTGCTATTCAAATTGGTTTTCCCTGGTAGGTAGTCTGGCCTTTTTCTCTTGCTGCCTTTAGGATTTTTCCTTTCATAGCTACTTTGTTTAGGCGAATTATTATGTGTCTGGGAGTTGGTCTTCTCGTTTGTTGTCTTGCAGGGGTTCTCTGAATCTCTTGTGTTTGAATTTTTTCATCCTTAATGAGATGAGGGAAGTTTTCTTGAATGACTTCATGAAATGTTTGTTCCAGCGTGGCTTCTGTTTCTCTTTCTGCCTCAGGAAGCCCAATTATTCTTAGGTTTGGTCTCTTGAAGTGATCATTCATCTCTTGCAGGTTTTGTTCTGTCTTTTTGAGCTTCTTTTCTATGCTTTTGACAGTTTGGGTTAGATCTGTGTTTTGGTCTTCGAGTTCTGAGATTCTTTCTTTGGCTTGGCTGATTCTGCTTTCCATGCTTATTAGTCTGTTGTTCATTTCCATCACAGTATTCTTTACTGCTGTCATTTCTGACAACAGCTCCTTCCTATGTTCCTCTTGTCTCTCCTCAATTTTTAAAATTCTCTCCATTAATGTCTTGATGTCTGGGTTTGTTGCATGTAACCAGTCATTCTGGGGGGTCTTCATTGTCTGTGTTCCAGAATCTGTTTTCTCAGTGTCTGATTTCCCAGGGGTCTGTGTAAGCCCTATATTCTTCTTTTGGTTTTTCTTCATTTGTGCGGTTTTTTCCCCTCTCTACTTTTTCCTTCCTTCCACGTCACCGTCTTCTTTAATTCTGTTATTCAGGGGTAAAGGGATTGGTTTTACTTCTGTTTGTTCAATCTCCTATTCTTTATGTATATCTTCTTACTTTGTTAAATTCTGAAGTTGCACTGTAGGTTGGAGGTGGTCCTTTTTGCAGTTTTGAGATGTATTTAAGGGGAGAGCTGTGATTCAAAATCTGTCTGCAGGTCCTGATATTCGCTGACAGGCGTGTGGATAATGTGGAACCCACTTCCACTGTCCTGGAATCTGTCCGTGCAGTGGGGCTGTAGGTTTACTCCCTGAAATAAAATGTGGTTAGCAGAGGGGAGAGAATGGAGCAGAAAGTGGGTTGAAGAGGGGAGTGGAGAGATAGAGGAGTAAGGGGGGAAACAAATGAGTGTGCCAACAAATAGAGAGAGAGGCCTATACTAAAACAGATAAAAACAATAGGCCACAGCTATAGTCGAACCAGCTCTCATACAAACAAAAATAAAACATATAGTGATGCTAATATACAAGCTAACCAACCACCTTGTTAGTGTGCTGTTCCTCTATACAAAGATATGGTTTACAGAGAGAAGAAAAGAGAAGAAAAGGAAAAGGAAAAAAGAAAAAAAGGGAACAATACAGTAGGAATGGAATTAAGTCATTAAACTGATAGAATCAATGAAGCACACTCTGAGACCTTTTGTTTAAGTCCAATGTCCTTTCAGGTCTGATTTCTAGTTTTCTTTTCAAGCTGATAAATTAGTTTGCAGTTAGAGTCAATTGCCCCTGATCTGCTGTGAAGGACAGTTCAGTTCAACCTTCCTTCAGCAGTTTGGTCTATGTCTTTATCAAGCTTGTTTCTCCCATTTCGATGTTTTTACCTTGAATCTCCAGCAGGTGGTGCTATCTCATCTGCTCGCCCCAGAGGGGGTGGGGCCGGACAGGAACAAGATGGCTGCCTGCCTCCCAGCAGGCAACAGGAGCCCTATGCCAGGTGGGCAGGACAGTCTCGGACACAGGATAGGTGGCAGCGATCCCAGCAGATCTTCCCTGAAGTGGTTTGTTGTGGATCTCCTCGGGCCGCGTGGTGCGATATGCTACCCCCCCCAGAGGCCGCAGCGACAGTGGCGTCTGCGACGGCAGTGGCAGTGTTGGTGGGGGGAGGGGCGGCGGCAGCTGCTGCGGAGGCAGCAGCAGGACCGTTTGGAATGCAGTCAAAACTGTCCAGTCGTTCCGTTGGCAGCGGCTGAGCTCTGTCTGTAGAGCAGGCTGCGATGCTGGGGTCCCCAGCCCCCCGGGGCAAGAGTCAGAGACCCACTGCAGATCTCCCTTGCAGAGGGCTTCAGACACCGGGTTGCCCTGTCACCATCTTGCCCAGGAGTTGTCATTAAGTTTTTATTCTAAGCATCTATCTAAGGGTTTTTAAATTTTCATCTCTTAAGTATTTTATCCATTTTAAGTTAAAAATTTTGTGGTGCAAGACAAGGGTTGAAATTTTTTCTCTTTCTTGGGTGTATCCAGTTTGCTGAGAACTGTCTGTCAAAAGATTGCTCTGTTCCTACTGAATGAATCTGGCAATACATGTGTATGCCAATTCCTAGGTGGGGTTCATTCTGTTCCATGGGTCGATATGTCTGTTTTCATACCAGTACCTTACTGTTTGGGTTATTAGAATTGTGTGCTAAGTTTGAAGGCAGAAAGTGTGAAACTTTAAACTTGGTTCATTTCAAGATTGTTTTGGCTATTTCGGGTCTCGTGCAATTCTACGTGAATGGGATTTTTTATTTCTACGGAAAAAAATCATTTGGATTCTGATTTCATTGTATTTGTATTTGTAATGCTTTGGGGGGTAGTATTGGCATCTTACAATATCATGGTTTCCAATTAGCAAACACGATATTTCTCTTTAATTTCCTTATGTCCTCTTTAATTTCTGTCAGCAGTATTTTGTAATTTGTTAGTGTACAGTTCTTTTGACTGGTTAAGTTTTTCTTTTTTTCCTACTATTTTATTGTTTTGGTTGCTGTTGTAAATGAATTGTTTTCTTAGTGGTAACTTCAGGTTGCCCTTTGAAAGTATAGAAGTGCACCTGGCTTCTGTATGTTGAGTTTGTGTCTTCTAACATTGCTGGATTTATTCAATTTATTAATTCTGAAAGCAGTGTATGTGTGCTTTTTGAACTTTTTGGAGTTATCTATATATAACGTCATAGCTGGGTAAAGAGAGTTAACTTCACTTGTGTATGTCACATTAGGATACCTTTGAAATTTATTTTTGCCAATTGCTCTGTCCAGAATTCTTAAAACTATCTTGAATAGAAGTGGTGAGAGAATACATTCTTGTTCTTGATCTTTTGGGAGACGCTTAAAGTGTCATCATCGAGTATCGTGCTAGCTTTGTTTCCATATATGGCCTTTCTTATGTGAAGGAAGTTTTTTTTCCTATTCTTAGTTATTTTTTAGTGTTTTGACCAGGAATTGGCATGAACTTTTGTCAAATCCCTTTTCTACATCAATTAAGATCTTCTGTTTCTGCCTTTACACTGCCAACGTGATGTTACTTTGCTTGACTTTTGTATGATATTACGCTTGTTTTTGTAAGTTGTGCTATATATGTATTCCAGAAATAAATGCCACTTGGCATGGAGAACAAAAAAAAATCCATGTCAGCAAAATTTTAAGTAATGCAAACTCTATGAATTGATACAAAGCAAATAAGTCTATGAAATAATAACCATAGAAACTCAACAGCTAATTGTACTTAATAAATCAAACATTTCAGATTAATACGATATTAAGCATGAAATACAAATAATAGTAATAATAATTGTTGATTATAATATTTATGTCTGCATGCGGCGTGGGGAAACAATGCTCCCATGGTTGACGCGACCTGGCTTGGGGGGGAGGAGGGCGTTTGGCTGCCTGGTCGTGAGCCACGCAGGGGCTCCCGCTGGTCTGTGGAGACCCAGCAGGGAGCTGGGGGGAGGGCCGCCAGCTCCCAGTGGTGGTGTTAGGGCCCTGTCTGTGTTGCGCAGCGGGACGGGGCCGGGATTCCGGATCGGCGGCTGCAGTAGCGCGGCAGGCCCCAGCGGTGGGCGATGGCGCGCGGTGCCCACCTCCACGGTCCTCGGCATGGCGGAGATGGGAGCAAGGCTCCCGGTTCCACGTCAGGGCCCTGGTCCACAGGCGGGCTCCCGCTTCTCTGTCTATGGAGGCTGCGGGGCGTGGCTTCATGGCTGTCCGCTGCACTGCGGCCCGGGCTCTGCGGTCATCAGCTACGCGGAGGCCCCAGCTCCTCGGTCTGCGAAGGTGCGGGGGTCTGGCTGCCCAGTTGGAGGTGACGCGGAGGGCCAGGCTCTGTGGCCCACGGCGGTGGGGTCACCCGGCTCTGGGTCGGCGGCCCTCCCTCCTCTGTGCTGGGCTCCAGCTCCTCTGTCTGCCGAGGCGCGGGTGGTCTGGCTTCGTGGTCGGCTGCGGCTGAGCGGGGCAGCTCCGTGTTCTTTGGCGCCGGGGTTACAGTCCGCAGGCCGTGACGCCGCTGGGGGTCCCGGGTCTGAGGTCCTCATGGGCGCGGCTCGGTGGTTGTCAGTTGCACTAAGTCTCCGGTTCCTCTGTCTGCAGAGGCGTGGGTTCGGGCTTCCAGGTTGGCCGCCTTGCTCTCGCCGCACCCCCCCACGGCCTCCCCCCCACCCGCATGTTTTCATCCTCTTGGACACAGCGCACCAGCAGAGAACTCGCGCTGGCCTGAGGGAAGTCTCGCACTCTCTGGTCATACACATTTGTATCCATCATGGTGATTAAGTCACAGCTTGTCTGTTACATGGAAGCGTAAAACCCAGGTTTCCTGTCAGCTTCTACTCTCCTTATTTGCAATAGGAACAAGCTTGAATTCATAAACATTCCATCACGGAGTGATTTTTTTTATAGCAAACCTCCCTTGAATGAGATGTGGTTTCATCTCTGTTCCTGAAAATTGATGCAGTTCTGCCTCCTTGAAAAGCTTCAAAAGGAGAATTCTTATCAATGAAACCACATCTCATTCAAGAGAGGCTCACTATAAAAAACAACTCCGTGGTGGTGAGTTTATAAATTCAAGCTTGTTATTCACCATGAAGGATACAAACGAGTATGACTAGTAAGTTAGACTTCCTTCAGCCAGCACGAGTTCGCTGCTGGTGTGCTGTGTCCACAAAAGCCAGAAATAAGTGGGTGGCAGGTGAGGAAGACCTGGAAGCCGGAACCCACGCCTCTGCAGAGAAACGGGAGACTTAGTGTAACTGGCGACCACTAAGCCATGCCCCCGTGCCCACGCGGACCTTAGACACAGGACCCCAACAGTGTCATGGATGGCCGACTGGAACCCGGGCACCGGAGACCACGGAGCTGGGGCCCAGGTGCCGCAGCCGACTGCGAAGTCAGTCCCCGCGCCTCTGCAGACAGAAGAGCTGGAGTCCCAGGTAGATGAGGGCCGCCGACCCCAGAGCCCAGGAACCCCACTGCTGTGGACCGCAGAGCCTGGTTTCCCCCCGCGGCCTCCAGCAGCGAAGCCAGACTCCCCGCGTGTCCGCAGATGGAGGAGCTGGCACCCCTGCGTGACTGACGAGTGCAGAGTCAGAGTTCTGATGCGGCCTCGGATGGCTGACCGACACCCTCACGCCGCCACCTGCCTGAGGACCCCGCAGACCGCGGAGCCGGAACCCCAGTGCCAGGGACTGCAGACCTGGAAGCCAGGCCCCCTGCACCTCCGCAGACAGGAGCTGGAGCCCGCGTGTGGACGATGGCCCTGACCGCAGAACCAGGAGCTCCTCACCGCCGCAGACTGCAGAGCCTGAGCCCCAGCTCCGCCGCCACTGCAGGGGCCCGGGCCCCCAGCGCTGACGACTGCAGAGGTGGGCACCCCATGCCATCGCCGCCTCAGAGCCTCCAATTCAAAAGCCTGGCCCCGCCCCGCCGTGGAACACAGACGGGGCCCTAGCGCCGCCGTCGTTGGCCAGCCCCTCCCTCCTCCTTCGCATCTCCGCAGAGCAGCTGGAGTCCCCGCATGACTCATGACCGGGGAGCTGCACCGCCCAACCCCCCCCTGTGAAGTCTGCGGAGTCAGGTCGCGACAACCATGGGAGCATAGATTCCCGTGCGGCTGCCCTCCCATGTGCCGATGACCACAGAGCCGGGTTTCAATGCCGCTTTGGATGGCGGACCTGGGCCCCTTGCACCGCCGGGACCAGTCTTCCCTGCATCGGCGGGCAGCACAGAGCCTGACTCTCTGCTCCACCACAGACACCAGGCCAGCTCTCCGCAGACAGGGGAGCGGGAGCCCGCCCATAGATGATGACTGTGAACCGCGGAGCCAGGGCTCCCCAGCACCACAGACCGCAAGGCCTGGCTCCCCGGTCCGCAGCTGCCACCACCCACCGTGAACAGGTCCTGCCAGAGTCCAGCTTCAGCCGGGTTCAGAGTACCCCAAAGGTGGTGATGGTGTGGGTGATTGAGGGGAAGAAGAGAGAAAGAGAGAGAGAAGGAAAGAGACTGGACTCCAGTGTAGTGCAGAAGCGATGTGTGTGTTATTGGGAATTACAACGGGTCTTTTATACACAAAGTCAGATGTGGGGGGGGCGTCCCCAACCCACCAGAAACCTTAATCCATGAAAACTTAATCAATGATTGCCTTTAAACCCTTTTTATATGATAATCTTAAAATCCCATAACAAAGGATAACCTAATCCGTGACTGACATATTCTATAAACCTTTTTCATCCTAAGCTGATTGATTTATGCCAAGTTAAACAATTCTATAGAAGCTTAAGTATTTACTTTACAAATGAAAGTGACCCATCCCAGAATGTTTGGAATGTGGCCCAATCCAAAGTTCACAGTGGACTACCTGCAAGTAACCCAGCCGCATTCTTTCAACAAAATGGTTGTCTTCTAAAACTGTATTCTACAATTTACACCTTCAGTAAATCCTAAGATCATGACCCAGAAGCCTGTGACCAATACTAAGGCTCTTCGATGTGACACGAGTTTGAATTATAAGTTGTGTAAAAGCCAAAACTGCAGTTTGTGGAAGAATAGGAGCAATGAGCTTCTAAAGTTAGCTTGTGTTTGTCCTGATCTCAGAGTTTCTGTTTTGAGCTCACAGGAGCTTAATCTGGTTAGTGCTGAGTAGAAAGGGGGAGGAAATGGGGTCAATAGTTCCCGAACGCATCCTAGTGGTCTTGGGGTCAATGGCCCTTCCCAATCCCTAACGCTCAGTGGGCCTCCGTGGCCGGCTCCCAACATTTCCCCCTTTTTTATTTTTTAGCACGAAAGCATGAAACTCCATATTGCTCTTCTTTAGCACTCTGAAGATGATTGGGAGTAAACACAGCAACAAAAGAATCACTGCTCCGCAAATTCCCACATTGATGAGTATAGAGATTAATGATTTTTGATTAGCAAATGATGCCTGAATTTCTTGATGTAATTTAGTAAGGTCTATACTCAGGTCTGAATGGTTCCAAATTCCAAGTTACTTTGTCCCAAGTATGGACAGATTTAAACTCAGAGTGACATTGGAGAGCCAATTTTTTTTTTAAGGTCACAAGTTCTTGCCCTACTGCTAAAACTCCTTCCTCCAAAGCACTAACCTTACTTTCCAACTTCTGGTCTATGATTTCCTGAATAGCTATGGCAATAGAAACGTTTTTAGATAGCCGATCAGCAAACGTAGTTGTATGAATTTCCCCTAGATAATGCTACAGCTCAAAAGTAGCTATTAAAGCTGTAACTCCTAAAATTAAAAGTAGCCAAAAATCTTTTCTGTCTTTCTAAAAGAGCATTAGCCTCATACAATTTCTGTAAACCATATGCATCATACCAACGAGATGACAATTACACAAGAATCATCAAATAAGATGACTGCTCAAGAATAACAAAACCTTCGTAAAAGCATTAGTTAAACAATTAGTTAAAAATACACCCAGTACAAGACACCTTATAAACATTGTGTAGAGCCATTAAAACCCCAGTCACTAATATATAGTCTTTCACTAGGTACAGTGTAGTCCACCTTAGAGTTATAAGCACAGTCTCTCCATTTCAGGAAGCCAGTATCTTGCTGGATGAGTGACCAGTCCTTTTCCATATCATTGAAGAGGCAAGCAGGTACGCTGAGAGGTGGTGTCCATTAAACACAATTGAACAGTTAGAGTCACAGCTATGATTGAGCAAAGATATACTAGGATACAGGCCAACACCCACTTCCTGCATCTCTGCAGTACAGATGGTGAAAGAGTTGCAGATCACCTTGTCCTGGGTTTGGCATCAGATACAGTCATACTTAAAGCAGTATTGGTCCCTCAGCTGCTTCCGGAGCTTCTCACTGGTCATCAGCATATCCAGGTAGCAGATGGTGAGCTCTTCTCCCACCTCGATGTCTCAGACTGCATGCAGTAAGTTTATCTTATGTTTTTGGTCCTGCATTCTTTTCTGCTCCCAGTTGTTAAAAGACTTTAAAGGCTGTGTCCAATAGTTATAGTTGAGGGGTTTGTGGGCCCTTTTCTAATTCTTGGAGTTTGCCCCAGTGCTGGCTGAGAGATAAAATACATCCCAAAGAACTTGTCCTTCCAGTCTAGTCTGCTTATTAACACCTATTTTGTAGTTAGCTAACAGGATTCACTTATATGATTCCTTTACTTTCGTCTGTGAAAGTTGAACTTGAGAGAAATTTATCATAAGAAGACCACAAAGAAAAATTTTTTAACATCCTTTTGTCCGAGCCACCCCCTTGAGAAGGTGGGGTGAGAAGTCTGGAGGTTGGGGTTAGGTACCGTGGCCTTTGGCACCCATCCTTTCTCCAAAGGTAAAAGAGAAAGACTGGAGGCTGGGGTCAGGTGCCATGGCCTTTGGCACCTGCCCCTTCTCCGAAGGTAAAAGAGAAAGACTGAAAGTCAGAGCTAGACGCCACGGCCGTAGACACCTACCCTTCCTTCCCAGATAAAGGCGAAGGGACTCACAGAACAAATTACAAGAAACGAGAGTAGTAGGGAAGGCAGGAATTGGAGTTGTAGGAGGAATAGGAGAGGACAAAGGAAGTGAAAACCCTTATTTTTTTTTTTACATTTTTTCCAGTCTATTCCTTTGATTCAACAGGATTCATGCCACCCGTCTCAGTCTTTGGGTTAGTGGGGGCATTTCAAATGAATCGATCAGGAATCCAAACAGGAGTTGACACATCCTGTGGAAATATGCAAGCATATCCTCTCTCACTGGTTAGTAATATATCAGGCCCTCTCCATTGGCCTGTGAGAAGATCCTTCCATTTTACCATAGGTTTAACATTTCCTTCTGGGTTCCAGTATCTAGCCATAGCTGAATTGCCTGAAGCATCCAAATTTAAATGGTTTATAACAAATAAAGCATGATTTAAAACAAGATGAGGAGAACTATACCTAAACTCCCCCTCTTGTAATTTATGTATTTGATTTTTTTAAAGTTTGATGGGCTCTTTCAACTATGGCTTGACCCTGCGGGTTATAAGGAATTCCTGTAGAATGAAAAATATTAAATTGAGAACAAAACTGTTGAAAAGATTTTGATGTATATGCAGGATCGTTGTGAGTCTTAAGTTGTTTTGGCATACCTAATTGTGAGAAACAAAAAAATTAATGTTGCACCATGTCTTTGTAAGCTTCTCCAGTTCTTGCTGAGGCTAAAATAACGTGAGAAAACGTATCCACAGTAACATGCACATAAGAAAATTTTCCCCAAATGTAGGTACATGAGTTACATTCATTTGCCATAATACATTAGGTTTTAATCCTCATGGATTAACTCCTGCTGGAACATAAACAAAAGTAGGGCGGGGCTCGGTGGCTCAGCCTGTAATCCTGTCCCTTTGGGAGGCTGAGGTGAGTGGATTGCCTGAGCCCACGGGTTCAAGACCCACCTGGGCAGCAAGAACTCATCTCTACAATAAATCAAAAATATCAGCCAGGCGTGGTAGCGCATGCCTGTAATTCCGGCTACTTGGAAGGCTGAGGCGGAAGGATTACCGGAGCCCAGCAGGTTGAGGATGCGGTGGCTGGGAGTGGCCACTGCACTCCAGTCTGGGTGACAGAGTGAGACTCAAATTCAAAAAAAAAAAGTAGGACATGCTGGACAATTCTTGACAATTTGCCTTGCTGCTTCCCCAGGTATCTGAAATTCGTACATAAAGCAGTAGTATTTTGATGATGAATATTATGAGATAGTTGAGCTTGAGTGACTGCCTCTGTATCCAAAGTTGCATAGATGGCAGGTTTTGTTAAATTATCAGTCAATTGACTACCCTCATGTAGAGGTCCCGGAAGGCCAGAATGAGATCTGACATGGCCAACGAAAAATTGCTCTTTTCTAACATGAATCAATTGTTGCAATTGTATAAGCAATTCCAAAATTGTGGTTTTACTAACAGGAATAGTTGCTGTCTCAATATAAGGAAACAGCTCTTGAACATAACGAGAATCAGAATACAAGTTAAATCTCTTGTCTTTTAGAACAGTAAAGGCATATAAGACAGCTCTTAATTCTGTTTTTTGTGCTGAAGTCTCTGAAGTACTTAAAACATGAGGTTTGTCATTAATTACTGCCACTGCTTTACCATTAGAAGAGCCATCAGTAAAAACCAATACTGCTCCCTCGAGAGGGACTAAGGAGCATGCACGAGGAATAATTATAGGATTACGTTTCACAAACTGCAACAATGGATTTCTAGGCAAATGAAACAAAATTTGTCCTCTAAAATCAATCAAAGCCACTTGCCAATCATCATTAGTTTGCAACAAGGTTTGAAACTGAGTTTTGTCATATGGGATTATATTATTCACATCTTTTCCAAACAATTCCACGCTTCTCTGTCTTCCTTTGATTATTAACAAAGCTACTAAGTATGGATAAAATGCTAAAACTTTTTTAGAGGAAAACGGTAAATGTAACCATTCCATATGTCCTTCCTGCCACAAGCACCCTGTTGGGGTATGAGGAGTAGCCAACACAATTAACTCCCATGGTATATCATAACACTCTTTTCACCCTTTGGGACTCAATGGCCTTTTCCACGAGAGTTAAGGCCTCTTTTGCCTTGGGTGTTAAGACTCTTTTAGAAGTGGGGGAGGGATCCCCCTGCAGTATATCAAAAAGAGGCTTTAAATCTGCAGTAGTGACATGTAAATAAGGTCTCAGCCAATTAATATCTCCTAATAATTTCTGAAAATCATTTAAGGTAACCAAATGATTCTTCCTTAATTGTAGAGGTTGATGACTCACAGTTTGAATGTTCAACACTCGGCCAAGATAAGTAAAGGGGGGGTTTGGGTTTTTAATTTTTTCAGGAGAAATTTTCAAACCACAATTAGCCAATGCTGTTACTGTTTCATTCAAAACATTATGCAAGTGAGCACAATCTGCATGAGCCAATAAAATATCATCCATGTAATGAATTAAATAAAGGTTAGGATATTTGTTTCTTATATCCTGCAAGGCTGCATCTACAAACCTCTGGCACAAGGTAGGGCTGTTTTTCATACCTTGTGGCAGGACCTTCCATTGATATCTCTGGAACGGCTGCAGACCCACCTGGGCAGATTTATGAGAAATTATGAGAAGGTAAACTAAACGCAAATCTTTTACAGTCTTGAGAACTTAAAGGTATAGAAAAAAAGCAATCCTGTGGATCAATAACTATGATGTTATAATCAGCAAGAATAGCAACCGGAGATGGCAGCCCAGGCTGCAGTGCACCCATAGCCTCCATGGTGGCATTAATGGCTCTTAGATCCTGTAAAAGTCTCCATTTTCCAGATTTCTTTTTTATAACAAATATAGGAGTATTCCAAGGACTGGTAGAAGGCTCTATATGGCCATCCTCCAACTGCTGTTGAACTAATTCTCTTGCTGCCTTAAGTTTCTCTGAGGGCATGGGCCATTGTTCCACCCAAACTGGTTTATCATCTTTCCAGATAATGGGATCAGCAGCCTCAGGAACAATGGCCCCTAGGGAAAATTTGAAAAGCCAATACCAGACCTGTCTTTCCTCTCTACAACCTGAACAGGTCCTTTATGCCCTGTCTGTTCCTTCCAAGCCCCTTTAAGGGATCACATCCTATTTGTAGCGTTTGTGCTGACACCTTGTCATCTGGACTATACAGAAGCATGCCCATTTGAGCAAGAATATCGCATCCCCAAAGTGTAATGGGGATGGAAGGAATGATGTAGGGACAAAAGGTTCCTGAAGTTTCATTATCTGTCCAATTTAAGATTTGAGAATTTTTGGCTACAGAGGGTGCTTGACCAATACCAATGAGTCCTGATGGGGCTACTTGTGTTGGCCAGGAAGACGGCCAGTCTTTCCCAGCAATACAAGAAACATCAGCCCCTGTATCTAGCAGACCTTTAATTTTAACTCCTTAAATATATAAATCTTTTAGAGGTCTGGAGTTAGTAATTTCCTGAACCCCGAAAGCAAAATTGCTAGAGCCAATTCCAGAGTCACCCCTGGGCTTATCGGTTAGAGACTTGCCCCTTTCATGTCAGGGTAAGTGTAGTAACTGTGCTATTCTTTGACCTTCATAAAATTGTACAGTTTTGCTAGGGGGAGCAACGAGTACCTGGATTTCTCCTGTGTAGTCAGAGTCCACCACTCCAGGAATCACAGAAACTCCTTGTAGAGACAAGGAACTTCTTCCTTATACCCACTATTCCATCCAGGAGAGGGCCCTTCACTCCCGTTGGAATTGGGGTAACTGGAACATCTGGAGTTAATATTGTTGTGGAGGAATGGAGGTCCAGTCCTGTGCTCCCTGGAGTGCTAAGTTCTGAGATGGAACAAAGGGAACAAATGGGTTCATGCTGGAAGCTGCCCCTATTGTTACTTGGGGCTGGGGGCCCGGGCCCCCCTGCCCGTTTCCTGGAATTGGCACCATAGATCGTTGTTTAGTTAACAGAGTGCCATTTTTATGAAATTTGGATTTGCAATCCTTAACCCAATGAAATCCTTTCTGACACCTAGGACGCAGAGACTTTGGTCGAGAGCTCTCATTAGACTGTTGCATCAGAGCTTCCTGAAACCCTTGTTTAGCTGGGCAGTTCCTACTAATATGGCCAGGCTGCCCACACTTATAACAAGTTAAAACCGAGCTGTTTTTTGATCTGTTGTTACCATTTTGCATCCCCTGCACAAATTGTGCATAAGTTTCTCCCTTCAAGGTGGCGGCTATTGCCATACCCTGCATAAAGGCAGGGTTAATATCAGCACACTGCCTGATATAATCAGTTAATTGTCCTGTTCTTCTAATTGGTCTAATCAAAGCTTGCCACGTACTGTTAGCATTCTCAAAAGCCAACTGTTTAATAAGGATGTTTGCTGCTTCTACATTAGAGATTACTCTATTTACTGCTGTTGTAAGTCTAGAAAAATCCTCATAAGTTTCATCTGTTTTCTGCTTAAGATCAGATAGTGAGGCAGTCTGAGTAGAATTAATAGGTAACTTCTTCCAAGCCTCACTTGCACAAAAATTTACCTGGAGTAAAACTTCCTTGGGTAAGATTAGTTGACTGTCAACTGATTCATATAATCCTCTTCCTAACAGCTTATTGCTAGAAATATGAAACTGATTTGGATCCCTCTGCTGGTTAGCAGCCTTCTGGATCCTTACTTGATCTTCAAATTCAGTTTCCCATAGTAAATAGGCTCCTCCTGACAAACAGCTTTTAGCAAGTTGTCGCCAATCTTGTGGTGTCATCCACCGAGTGGCAAATTGTTCCATAATAGTAATAGTATAAGGAGCTGTAGGACCATACTGAGTACAAGCCTTTTTAAATTCCTTAATTAATTTATATGGTAGCTGCTCCCAGTGAGGTGCCTCGTTTACTGTGCCTTCTTCCATATAAATTACCGGAAAGCAAGAAGACAAAGTAAAATCTCCCTCTTCTTCTGCCTTTTTTCTGGCTCCCTGCATACCTACATTAGCCGGAGACACATACCCAGGTGTGAATTACGGTGTTTTCACCTTATTTCTAGTAAAGGGTATGGGAGGAGGTACCTTGGCAACATTACCAGAATTTTTTCGCTTATGATACCCAATATCCTCCTCCAACTCCATCTCCTCCTCGGGGAAAATTCATCATCTAAAGGAGGCGCCGAGGCTATGGCCAGCAGGGGAGTGTCTTTATTTTTGGCTGGAATTTTGGAGGAATTGTACTGTGGGTTTAAAACATTCCGGGTAATATTCCATAAAGTCAAGGTGTCCAAAATGTAAGAGGCAAGCCAATCGGTTCCTGTATAGGACAATATGTGCAAAATACTAATAGACATCAGAATACTTATGAACGAACTTACTCTGGCCCATGATTCTGCCATGGCTCTTAAACTGCTCACCCTTCCTTGCTCTGCCTGTCTCTCCAGAGGGGTCCCAAAAAAGAAAGAGAAAGCTTACCTTGAGGTCCCACGTTCAGGTACCACTTGCAGAGTCCAGCTTCAGCCGGGTTCAGGGTACCCCAAAGGTGGAGATGGCGTCAGCGATTGGGGGGAAGAAGAGAGAAAGAGAGAGAAAGAGAAAGAAAGAGACTGGACTCCGGTGTAGTGCAGAAGCAATGTGTGTGTTATTGGGAATTACAACAGGTCTTTTATACACAAAGTCAGATGTGGGAGGGGCATCCCCCACCCACCAGAAACCTTAATCCATGAAAACTTAATCAATGATTGCCTTTAAACCCTTTTCATATGATAATCTTAAAATCCCATAACAAAGGATAACCTAATCTGTGACTGACATATTCTATAAACCTTTTTCATCCTAAGCTGATTGATTTATGCCAAGTTAAACAATTCTATAGAAGCTTAAGTATTTACTTTACAAATGAAAGTGGCCCATCCCAGAATGTTTGGAATGTGGCCCAGTCCAAAGTTCACAGTGGACTACCTGCAAGTAACCCAGCGGCAATCTTTCAACAAAATGGCTGTCTTCTAAAACTGTATTCTACAATTTACACCTTCAGTAAATCCTAAGATCATGACCCAGAAGCCTGTGACCAATACTAAGGCTCTTCGATGTGACATGAGTTTGAGTTATAAGTTGTGTGAAAGCCAAAACTGCAGTTTGTGGAAGAATAGGAGCAATGAGCTTCTAAAGTTAGCTTGTGTTCATCCTGATCTCAGAGTTTCTATGTTTTGAGCTCACAGGAGCTAAATCTGGTTAGTGCTGAGTAGAAAGGGGGAGGAAACGGGGTCAATAGCTCCCGAACGCATCTTAGTGGTCTCGGGGTCAACGGCCCTTCCTGATCCCTAACGCTCAGTGGGCCTCCGTGGCTGGCTCCCAACAAGGTCCCCCTGCACCGACGACCGGGGAGCCGGGCCCCGCACCGAGAACCACAGAGCCGGAGCAACCAACTGCGGAGATGGGCCCTCCACAGCAACGTGGAGCGAGGCCCCTGTCGATGATGGTCTGGGAGCTGGATTTCCAGCCCAGCTGATGGATTTCCAACCCCTTGCCGCCACCAACTGGAAGCTGGGCCCACGTGCCTCTGTAGACAGAAGAGCCGGCGACCACGCGGAGGTGACGGCCTGGAGCTGGTTGCTCCCCAGCACCACTGGCCTCAGAGCCTTGCTCCCCGTGCCGCCGCTGCCCGCTGAGCCAGCCCCTGGTGCTGACGACCATGGAGCCAGATTTCCCAGCACAACTGATGACCCTGCCGCCGGGCACCCACTCTGTCGCCCACCACGGAGCCGGACTCCCTGCATCGGTGACCCCAGGGCCCGGGCCACCACGTTGAGGAGAGCGGAGCCAGCTCCCTGCGCCCATGATTGCAGAGCCTGGCCCGGCGCCACTGACCACGGTGGCTGGCCCGTGCTAAGATCTAGACCCCAGAGGAGGTGATGACCCTGGAGAAGGGCGTGGAGCCATCCCCGCACTGCAGGCCCCACAGTGTTGGTGCCCTGAGAACACACGAGGGAACTTCAGTGAGGTGGTTCCTGGACCTTGACCCTACACGGTGAGTTTCAAAGCTCTTTATTTATTTTTTAGTTTTTTTTTTCATTTTATTGTATTTTTAAAATCTGCTTATTTATTATGAAGATGTGGGGTACAATTCAGGGTTAGGCATACAAACATTGATCATGCAGGTACCCTTGTTGGTGAGGTATGCCCCTCCCTCCCCTAGACGTTTCCCTCAACTGCCAGTCCCACACCCCCAGATTTCTCACCTGTTTTGTGGCATTTGCTACAAGCAAAATCACTGGATTCTATGGTATGTTACGCACAATTGTTCAGGAAAATGTTATCGGTTTTTCCATAGAAGGTTCATCATTTTACATTATCATCAGCAATTGTTAATGGGTCCAATCCCTTCACATCCCCCTTCACGTTTTCTCTTTTCTATTTTATTTGCTTTCTTTTTTCATGATGGTCATATAGTGGTGTGTGGTGGACTCTCCTTATTTTTTGTTTGTATTGTTTTGTTCTTATTCTTGTCATGAGAACAGAAACGGGAAATCTGCACAGAATTTTAAGTGTTGTGCATGCAAGAAAGTTAACTATAAACACAATGTTGTACAGCAGGATCCTAGAATTTATTCATCTTGAGTAAGCGAGGCGATATTCATTGTCATTGTGATTCACATTTCCCTAAGGCTTAGTGATGATGTGCAGCTTTTCATGTGTTTATTGGTCATGTGCATATCTTCCTGGAAGACGTATCTGTTCAGGTTAGTTTCCCAATTTTGAACGAGTTTTTTCATGGTTGTTCATTTATAGGAGTTTAAACATTGGATTATGTATATTGAACACTTAGAAGTATGATTCCAAAATATTTTTTCTCATATTTTGAGTTGCTAATTTTCTCTGTTGGGAGTGTTCTCCGATACACAAAAGTTTTTAATTTTGATGAAGTTTGTTCTGTTTTTTGGTGTGTACATGAAAATATTGACAAATTCACTGTCATGAAGTTTTTCTTCTAAGGATTCGTGTAAGGGTTTTTATAGTTTCAACTCTTTTAAGTATTTTATCCATTTTAAGTTAAAGATTTTATGGTGCAAGACAAGGGTTGAAATTCTTTCTCTTGCTTGAGTGTATCCAGTTTTCTGAGATCTATCAAAAGACTGCCCTGTTCCCACTGAATGAATCTGGCAATATATGTGTATGCCGATTCTAGGTGGGGTTCCTTCTGTTTCGTGGATGGATATGTCTGTTTTCATACTGCTACCTCACTGTTTGGGTTATTAGAAATGTGTGCTAAGTTGGAAGGGAGAAAGTGTGAAACCTTAAACTTTGTTCATTTCCAAGATTGTTTTGGCTATTTTGGGTCTCATGCTATTCTACGTGAACTATAGAATGGTTTTTTTATTATTATTATTTCTACAGAAAAAAAAACGTCATTTGGATTCTGATAGAGATTTCTTTGTATTTGTAGTGCTTTGGGTAGTACTGGCATCTTATAATACCATGGTTTCCAATCTGCAAACACAATATTCTTCTTTCATTTCCTTATATCTTCTTTAATTTCTGTCAGCAATATTTTATAATCTGTAGTGCACTGTTTTGTCTGGTTAAGTTTTTTTTCCTACTATTTTATTGTTTTTGGCTGCTATTGTAAATGGATTATTTTCTTGGTGGTTACTTCAGGTTGTCCTTTGAAAGTATAGAAATGCAACTGGCTTCCGTATGTTGAATTTGTGTCTTGTAACATTGCTGGATTTGTTAGATTTATTAATTCTGAAAGGGGTGTGTGTGTGTAGATTTATTAATTCTGAAAGGGGTGTGTGTGTGTAGATTTATTAATTCTGAAAGGGGTGTGTGTGTGTGTGTGTGTGTGTGTGTGTGTGTGCGCGCGCGCGCGCGTGTATGCACGCGTGCACCTGCGGCATTCACGCACCTGCTTGAACTTTTTAGAGTTCTCTCTATATAACGTCATATCTGTGTGGAGAGAGTTAACTTTACTTGTTTATCTCACGTTAGGATACTTTTAACATTTATCTTTGCTTAATTGCTCTGTCCAGAATTCTTAACGCTATCTTGAATAGAAGTGATAGTGGGAATACATTCTTGTTCCTGATCTTTTGGGAGAAGCTTAAAGTGTTGTCATCGAGTATCGTGTTAGCTTTGTTTTCTTTTTTCTTTCTTTTTTTTTTTTTTGAGTTGAAGTCTCACTCTGTTGCCCAGACTGGAGTGCAGTGGTAGCTCCGGGCCACCGCAGCCTTGACCTGGTGGGCTCCGGCGATCCTTCCGCCTCAACCTTCCAAGTAGCTGGAACTACAGGTGTGCGCCACCATGCCCGGCTAATTTTTTGATTTATTGTAGAGATGAGGTCTCACCAAGTTGCCCAGGTGCGTCTCGAACCCGCAGGCTCAGGCAATCCACTCACCTCAGCCTCCCAAGGCGCAGGATTACAGGCTGTGCCACTGAGCCGACTAGCTTTGTTTTCATATATGGCCTTTCTTATGTGAAGGAAGTTTTTTTTTTCCTATTCTTAGTTATTTTTTAGTGTTTTGATCAGGGATTGGCGTGAACTTTTGTCAAACCCCTTTTTCTATGTCAATTAAGATCTTCTATTTCTGCCTTTACACTGTCAACATGATGTTACTTTGATTGACTTTTGCATGATATTACACTTGTTTTTGTAAGTTGTGCTATATATGTATACCAGAAGTAAATGCCACTTGGCATGGAGAACAAAAAAAAATCCATGTCAGCAATATTTTAAGTAATGCAAAGCTCTATGATTTCCTACAAAGCAGATAAGTCTATGAAATGTAATGGTAGAAACTCAACAGCTGATGAAACGTAATAAATCAAACACTTTTTTTTTTTTTTTTGAGTTGGAGTCTCACTCTGTCGCCCAGACTGGAGTGCAGTGGCCGCTCCTGGCCACCGCAGCTTCGACCTGCTGGGCTCTGGGATCCTTCTGCCTCAGCCTTCCAAGTAGCCAGGATTAGAGGCATGCGCTACCACACCTGGCTGATTTTTTGATTTATTGTAGAGATGAGTTCTCACTGCTCAGGCGGGTCTCGAACCCGCAGGCTCAGGCAATCCACTCACTTCAGCGTCCCAAAGGCGAGGGATTACAGGCTGAGCCACCGAGCCCAGCTAAACACTTCAGATTACTAAGCATGAAATACAAATAATAGTAATAATAATTGTTGATTATAATGTTTATAGCTGCATGCACTTACATAGTACATTTATATGCCCAAAATTCACTAGATAGTTCACATATGTTGACTCATTTTCATGCTTACTACAATTCCGTGATGTAGAAACATTATTTTTCTGTTGCCTTTTCTTCTAAAAAAGTTACCTGGGGAGACAAGAGCAGCTTTGTTATATATGCATAGTGATTAAGTCTGAACTTTTGATGTACCCATCACCCTAATACTGTTCCTTGTACCCCACAGGTAGTATTTCATTCCTTACCCACCTACCATCCTTTGCAGTCTCCGGTGTCTGTTCCACTCTGCATGACCATATGCACCTGTTCTTTAGCTCCCATCTACAAGTGAGAACCTGCGGTATGTGATTCTCTATTTCTGAACTATTTCACTGATGTTATGGCTTTTACCAAGATACATCATTTCATTCTTTTTCATACTGGGTAGTATTCCATAGGGTGTGTGTATAGAACATCTTTGTTATCCAATCACCCATTAACGGACACTGACTTTGGTTTCATATATTTGCTATTGTGAATAGTGCTGCAGTAAACATATGAGTGTAGGTGTTTTTGCAAGACGTTTTACTTTCCTTTAGATAGGGATACCCAGTAGTGGGACTGCTAGATCAAATGGTAGTTCTTTGTTTGAAAGAAAGAATGGTAGTTAGTTGTTTGAAAATTTTCCATACTGTTTTCCCCAGAGGTTTTGCTAACTTGCATTCCCACTAACAGCATATAAGCATTCCCTTTTCTCCGCATCCTTGACAATGTGGGAAGTTTTTAGACACTTTGTTTTTTAAACACTGGCCATTCTTACTGGTTTCTCATTGCAGATTTGTTTTGCATTTCTCTGATGGTTGTGGACTTGGAGTATTTTTTTCATGATTCTTGGCAATAAACCATGAGAATTCCCATCATTTAGATAAAGACCATGGGATAAGTACTGATGCTATGGACCCAGAGTCTATGCTCCTACCTGTCACACCGTGATTTCAGATCCACCTTGCATTATAAGAGTCTTTTTGTTAAATGTGAGGCGAGTTATATGATATTAAGGTTTATGATTGAGGCTGTCAATCTAAGCCCAATGGGCCAAATTTTCCAATTCCCCTTCATTTATGTCTATGGCTGCCTACAATGGTGGTATTTGAGTAGTTGTAAACAAAACTGTGGCCCATAAAGCTGAGAATATTTACCTCTTGGTCCTTTATAGAAATAGTTTGCTGATCCTTGGATTATCGGATTCAAGGTCAAACCAATGAAGCATCTAACTGATGCCAAAAAAAGCAGAACTTCTGGAATACCAAAACACATAGTGTATGATTGAGGTTAGTCTAAATGTAAATAAGTATATAAATAAAGATAAAAAAAACACACATATACATGTGTACCTCTAAAGTGAACAGTAATGGTAATAGGCATGTTCTATAATAAGTAGAATTTAGGGATTTGGTTTTTTACAATCTCGCTGAATGTGTGTGTGTGTGTGTGTGTGTGTGTGGTGTGTGTGTATACGTCATTGATCATGCTTTTCTTTATAATTAAATATAAACCGAATATAGCTACTCACGTTTCCACTCAGTGTACCCTCGATGTGTATGCGTTTTTCACTGTTTAATTAGCTGTATAGACATACAAAGTAAAGGAGAAAGATTTTATAGCTTATTCAGTTGGGGTCATATTTTTGATGCTGACAATATGCTCAACAGAAGATGAAGTTAATATTTCTCACTCTTAGGAATAATTCTACATCAAATGACCTAAGTATGGGTCTGCGACATATTCTCTATCATGCAATAAGTAAAGGGTATATATGATTATGCAATACATCAGTAGTAAAATCTATACGTGACCATTACAAAAAGTAACGATATGTCATATAAGAGAATTGACACAATTGTTGATAGTATCCTACGTTTGAGTGATGATTTATTTGTTAATCAGCCTTTTACACTTTACTCACCACATTAAAATTGAATTTTTTTTCAAACAACGTAACTAGACTCACACCCAAAGTAATAGCATTTGGTAATAAGTAGCTCACACAGAATATTACCTCTTTGCCTAAATGAACCATTGTTGCCACTCAGCCAACTTAAAACATTCACAATTTTGTCTGGAAGGTTCTGGTGGTTCAATATTTCTGTTTGCTCTAGGATAATGAAGGTAGGACATATTTTCTCACTGGTTTTTTTAAATGTATATTGCACAGTTATCTCCACCTTTTTTTAACTGAATTTTTACGAGGACAGCCTCAGGCTAAAGAAGACACCTTAGGCATTGAGAGCGGTGTGGCCGACACTCACAGATCCAAACCCACGCTGAGACCTGATTCCCCGTGGTTGTTGTAAGATTTCTATTCAGTTCAACTGCAATGAAGACCACAGCGTCAGGCTCCGCAGCACACCTGTTTTAGCATTATTGTCAGAAAACTTTTGAAGTTACACAGTTCAATTGCACTTTAATCCCGATACTATCTTTATGGTTTTCCACAATTTAGTTGATCATTGTACTCATCAGTTTCCTCATATGTAAACTCAGTATAGTGATACAGAGCTCATGAGATTTCTGTGAACATGAAAAAAAAGGTAAGTTATACAACACAGTGTTCACCTAGATCAGTCAGTGCTGGACCCTTACAAGGGCACCTCCATCCTGCTTTCGGGGGAACATACCCTCAAAGAAAACATGATCGACAGTTAAGGAGGTTAACCAAGAAGAACATTGCCTTTCTGCAACAAAATGAAATGGAATATGATCTCAGGAACAATTTTTTTTCACATTGTCAATTTTGTGGGTACAAGGAATAAAGGGTGTTCACCTAAAATAAACTTAAGGCAGCAAACTCGTGATTGAAAAGTTAATATATCAGAGGATGGTAACTGTTGAGAACTTTAATGGCAGTCAGTTCCTCTGAATAGTAGCATCCTTATCAATACCTGTTTTTTAATTAGAAACAATTAGAACAGTTTTGTGAAGTAAGAATACTCATTTTTTAACTTTAATTTTTGTTTTCTTCGTATAGATGACAAAATGTTTAAAGAATATGCTATTATGTGCATTCTGGTTTAGATGCTGTGGTATATTCTACCTCATTCTCTTGTATTCACAAGATGCGTCTTGTCTTCAGTGCCAGATATAGTTCCACAGATTTGCTCTATGTTCGACAACCATCATCTTCCTGTTTTATGAAACGTTTCAACAGTGGATTTTTTAGTAATTGTGTCCGCCCGTTTCCCTGTAACCGGATTACCGATGTGACGATCCTGCCTGTCTCCTCGTAACCTGGTTGCAGAAATAAACCCAATTTTCTCCCAGTTTCTGCCTCTAGTCATCAATAGACCACAAGGGAAGCAGCTGGCCTAGTATATCTGGGGGCAAATTGATGGCCCTGGTGGGACATTGCTGCTTGCAGCCGGCCGGTTTCAGGGGGTGCTGTCCTATGGACACTCCCTGTGGCCGCCGGAGCCCTTCCATCCACTCTGGTGACTCTCCAAAGTAAGTCTTCATCGACCACAGCCAACGTCCCTTAGTGATGCACAGGGAGAAAACAGAGATCGAGAGTGGACATGCCTGTGAGGCTTTGGCTCACGGGACTGGAAAAGGCAGTGACTCTTGCTAAATCCCAACAGTCAGGGCCTCATCTTCAGGTCCAGGAGAAGGTGACCATCACAAGAAATATCCTTAAGAGACACAGGGTCAAAAATTAAAATTATTCAATCGCTCTAGACTGAGGGACTACCACAGAAGAGATGGGTGTGTGGGATTGTAAGGGCAAATCTTTGAAAGATGAAATCATTTAGGATTTTTGCATATTTCTTATAAATGCCCTGCCCTTAAGCAATTTGCTGTAACAGAAACTTAAAGGCTGCAAATTTGTAATTGAAAGGTTAATGTATCAGAGGATACTGCGCTATGCCCTTCAACAATTAGTTATAAAATTAGGTTAAACCATTCCGTTCCTTCATAATCCAACATCGCTGATATGAAAACTATTGTCACAAAATAGACATTTCTAGGAATATTCCTCCTAGCTCTCTGACACCTCACCAGGTAAATGGAATAGACAGCCTAGGAATGATCCTTCTTAGCAACTGTGGGACCTCCTGCTGCTTATTGGTCCACACGGGCATTCTAAAAAGAAATGATGTTTGGCCAGTGGGGGGTTGGTGGGGAGGAGTGAAGACTAAACCTGATCTTTTTCTCTCACCCAAATTCCTAACTGTAAAATCTTGGGGAGTCACTGCCTGGTAAGGACTCACCAGAAAAGTTTTTATTGCCCTAGATACTAAAGTTTGATTTCCAGTCTGGCTCCGGCATAACATTATGTAATAGATAAGGAAGGACAAACTGAGGAAACCAGATGATCTTTGCGGAACGGCTCCTACCCTGTCTGGATGCTGAAGTCCGCCTTCCAGATCAGCTTAGGGACTACGTGATGCAGTGTGCCTATGAGGACTGTGTATTCATATGTGGACAATGTAGACTATCCTGGGCCTTTAATTGTTTGTGGAAAGATGCTGATTTGGGACATACTCTTTTGGGTATTCTGGTTGTTTCTGTGTCTGTTTATAATGTGTCTAAAACAACTTATTGAACTAGTTCTTTAAAATTATCCATCTTCCATGGGCTCTCTCAGCAGGAAACCCAGATGGAGACAGGTTTTTTCGTTTGTTTTCTTTTCATTTTCAATTTTCAAGGTGTGAGGTACAAGTCAGGATTGGGAACATAAGTGCTTTACGTACCTCCCATAGGACCTCACTTGGCCTGGATTAGGATCCGGTATTTTACTGCTTATACCTTGCTGCCATAGCGGGGAGTTGCATTCCACCAGCATGTGCTAAGAAAGTCATGTGAAACACTTACATTTATTGCTAAAGAAACCACAAAAATCTTAAAGTTATTTGCAAACTTCTCTAACTTCTTGGGGTAAGGTAGTTTTAGACAACAGACTGTCTTTAGATTACATTCTACCTGAGCAAGGTGGAGTTTGTGTGACTGTTAATTCTTCTTGTTGCCCTCATGTGAATGTGTCTGCCCAAGTGGAAGCCAGCATCAAGAAAATTAGACAAAGGCCACTTGGTTACAGCAGACCCTGGACCATCAGACTCCCTTTATGACGGGGACTTTGATGTAATTTTAGACTGGTGTTCTAACTTGTTTTTGTATATTTTCTCTGGCTTAAGAAGTTCTTTTCTGGTATAGGTAGATGAGTAATAACTGTTTTAGTGTGTGGATATTGTTTTATGTATTGTTTAAATTATGTATACGTTGTAGACCTAAAGCCCCCGAGCTTATGGCCAAAACTGTACATGATGCAAGAAGACAGAGAAGAGGCCATTCAAATGTTCAAACAGAAAGGGCCAGCAAGTCCATGATAAAAATCATGGGAACAGTTGACAGTGGGGAATGTTGCAGGCCAAGGCTCTGGGAATGAGTGTTTCCTACATCTCTTGTGTTTGATTTGAAGTTGTCTAAGTGTAGCAAGGTTGTTTGTTTGATTGTTGGAACTTCCCATCTCCCCTAGGGAATCATCAGCATGATTAGATCATCCTGGGTCTGGCCCAAACTGCCCATAGTTCTTGTTAATTTAGTCTTGGGGTGGGTGAAGGAGGATTAGGAGATCGTGAGTCATGCCTTTGTTATTTAGCCTTGGGGGGTGGGGGCTGGGGGAGGTGGGGGCTGTGGAGTATATATTCTGAGTAATTTGTATGGCCTTTGGGGTCTTTTGGTAATAATACCACCCATCTCCCTGTAATCTGGTTGCAGAAATAATGATAACTACTGTCTGTCTGAAGCCTGGGTGCAGAAAGAAACTCACTTTTCTGCCAGAGGGGGAAAAAAAAATACAATCAGACATTTAAATTATGGCATTGATTTAACATTTTAATATTTCTTGATATAAATATCAATACTTGAGATTCTTGGTAAAGAGCCGACTTTCACTTTCACCGCCTACAATTAACTGATGTATAAAGAATGTCTTTGTACTAAGAAAAGAACTAACTCCAAGTTATTCAAATAATGGACTGAATCAAATATCTTGTCTTCCTCTCCCTCTCTCTTTTTGGAAACTAAATTTGTATTTCAATGCCTTAGCTTGGACAAAATTGACCAACAAGTTTAAATAATGTGCAGGTTTATGTTAATGAACTATGGTACATGTGGGGTTAAATATTTCACATTCAGTACTGAGTCTGCTTTATTCAAACTCTATTTGGCAACATTCTATTGGCAGACAAACATTTTTAAAAATGGAGTTGAAATTTCACAGAAATTGTTATTTTCTTATAGAGCAAGTTTCCTGCCGCTAATAAGGAAAGTGACTGAGAGAACCGTAATAGAGTATACCATAAACTTAGGTTAAGAGCATGCTATAACCCAATAAATATGTAATCAGCTTGTGGACAATAGCACAGTCATTTTAGTTTTCTGCTTTAAAACATAACCTGTAGCTGTTTAAAGTTTCAGTTATGGGAAAAACTGCAAAGCTCCAGTTCATGCTTCAACCCCTTCCCTTGACCCACTTTCCCCTTAGCAACAACCAATCAGGTGCTAGGGGAAAATCACCTAAAGTTTCCAGATGTCTCTGCAACTTCCCCAGCTAATGGGCCAAGGTCAGCCCAAGTCAAGCTAGCCAATCCTCCACGACTGAGCTGACCACCAGAGGTTACTACCCAATTAAATGGTAACAAGACTGGAAAGTCCCCTCAAACTCCTCCTCCCTTTATGTGAAAACATAAAAGGCGTCTGCTTAAGGAAGTCAGGGCCTCTGGGTGTACTCTGCTGCGTCGGTTGTCAACAGAGGTCCAGGCTCAAGCTTGCAAATAAAGACCCTCTTGAACTTTCATCGGAATTGGCTCTTGGTGGTCTCTCGGATTGAACATTCGGCCACTGCATGACCACTTTGGAAAAAGCCAGACTTTATATCATTGTCTACGTGGCCTGATACCATTAGCAGGATAATGTCAGTGACATGAACTAACATCTAAAGAACACAATGCACGGGCATTTTTGAACATCAGAGAAAGTGAGGTAATTTTTTTCTTTTCTTTCTTTCTTTTTTGTTTAATTAAGGAGAAACGCATTTAAATAACACCCGCAAAACAAAGCAGATACTTGGGTGGCAGGACTGAAATTCCAACACCATTCAGCTTCTTGAGACCAAAGACGTGTTAATTTTCATAAAACTCATGTCTGAAGTAACTGGTCACTCAAACTAAAATGAATTATATTTGTCTTTTTAATATGAAACTAAAATACTGAAAAGTATGTATACTGACATGATTCTCTATCATGTTTATGTTTTCAAGTTTAAGGTTTCTTGTCACCTCCTTATTGGTGAATTTTTGGCAACAACAACTATTTAAAACATATTTTAATAACTGGAAGTACAACAAGGAAATCTACATAATCAAATAGCTATCACAAAGTGCATTCACTTAGTTCCAGTTGATACTCACTTTAGACATAGTACTGATTTTCTTTTTAATTTGTTTAAGAGAAAATGGAAGTCTTAAATTAGAGCCTGGCAGGTATCTTAATAGAAAAGAGATGTTAAAAAAAATCATAGCATCCCTAAATGAACCAAAGAAGAAGGAAGGAAGGTGGGAGGGAGGAAGGAAGAAAGGGAGAGAAGAAAGGAAGAAGTAAACAAAACAGGAGAAGGGGGGGATTTTCCATTTTTCAGTATCACTTTTCTTTGTGATTGTTTTCCTTTTTGAGTTGGAGTCTCACTGTCTCCCAGGCTGAAGTGCAGTGGCACTCTTATGGCCATCCCAGCGTCCATCTGCTGGGCCCCAGTGATCCTTCCACCTCAGCCCTCCAAGCAGCTGGAACTACAGGCCTGCACTAACACACCCGGCTACTTTTTTATTTACTGTAGAGTCGAGGTGTCGCCAAGTTGCCCTGCCTCGTCTCAAACCCGTGGGCTCAGGCAATCCACTTGCCTCGGCCTCCCAAAGTGCTGGGATTACAGGCTGAGCCACCAAGCCCAACCAATTTCTTTCCTTTTTAATAGTTGGCTCCTAGAGCCCTTTGATTTTATAGTAATTCCATGCCTGTTTCATTCATCATTTTGTACCTAGAATTTAGCACATTGCTGAGTATAGTGGATATTTTGGTAATACCTCTCAAATGAATCAATTAATGCATCAATTTTACAAGCTTTTGTGAATGTCATTATGGAAGTTGAGTCTATTTCCACAGTACACTAAAGCCAGCACAGATCATTCTGCTTCCCAGCACAGAGTGAGTAATCTATAGCTCATAGCAAAATACTTCTCTTGGGGTGAGTCCTCTGATATCTTAAAATATGGTGTTGTGGGGTTTTTTTTTGCTTATGGAAAGCAGGATTGATTGAGAAGACAGAGAAGCTCCCACAGTGAGACACGGGACCCAAGGAGGTTACCCTTAAATTACCTTAACAGGTTAGAAAGAAATAAAAGTACACATTTAAGAATAATTATCTAATTTATATCCAACAGAGTGACAATTGTGTTTTTTGGACCAAACCAACAAACTGTCACGCACATTCTTTGCCAGTGAAAAATAGATTGATATGCTGAGCACAGTGGCTTACACCTGTAATTCCAGCAGTTTGGGAAGCCAAGGCATGAGGATTACTTGAACCCAGGAGTTCCAGACCCACCTGTGCACCATAGTGAGATCTTTTCTTTGCAATCAATCAGTCAACCAATAAAATAACAGGACATAATGGTGCACGCTTCTAGTCTCAGCCACATGGGAGGATCGCTTGAGTCCAGAAGGTGGAGGCTGCAGTGAGCTGTGATTCTGCCACTGCACTCCAGTCTGAGCAACAGACGAGACCCTGAAAGGAATCGAAAGGAAAACATATTGATCATTACACTTTTAGGAAGTTGATGTGGAGACACAGTCTCTGGTGGAGGCCAAGGTGATTCTATTTTACATAGAATATTCCTGTACCTGCATACATCAGAGCAGTGGGAAACTTTGATAAACGATTGCTTTTTTTGTGGTTGTTGCAGTCTCTAAGGTTAGCAGACATATATTCCCACTCTAAGTAATGCTAGCCTAGGAGAGTAATGAGTGCGTGGAAATCTTTTTACTTACTGCTGTGAGTTGTCAGTTTTATTCCCTGTTTCATACCGAGTTTCCAAATGTTGTATGATTAACCCTCACAATCCCCCATGCGGTAAATGAACACAGGTTTAACAATAAGTAACATTGCCCCCAGTACACAGATTTGGGATCTGTAAAGACTCAGTGAGTTTTATGAAGCAGATGCAAAATTAAATGTGCTAGATTTTAAACCCGGAGTGCTAGAGAAATAAGAAATGTAGAAAGCTAAGGGAGGCAGTAGAGTATGAATGGCATCCATCTATATAACTGATGTCACAAAGTACAATATTTGACCTGCACTGTCCCATTTGATAGCCTCAAGCCTCTTAAAACTACTCCAATTATAATTAATTTAAAGAAACCAAGTTAAAAATTCAATGCTTCGGTTACACTAGCCATGTTGCTAGTAATCCATGCCAATGCCAACACAAGTACTTCTAAATTGTTGTAAATCCAATAGATAATTGCACCTACAGCATGTATTCCAATATGACATTTAATGAAATACAGGAATCTGTGCATAAAATAAAATTCAAATTTCAGATTAGCACATTGCAATCAGTTTAGCTTTGGATGGGTTGGGTTTTTTTATTTTATTAATCAATATTTTTTATTATGGTTTTGTGGGGTACAGTTAAGGATTAGGTGTACAATTACGTTTCATTCAGGCACCCTGTTGATAAGAGGTGTTTTCCCATCCCCAGACAGATATTTGCTACTGTTAATCCCATCCCCCCCCCATAGTTTCCCAGTACTGTCAGTCATTTTCTTATAGTATTACATTGGATGTTCAAGGTCCATTATATGAGGGAGAACATGTGATACTCAGATCTTTGTTTCTGTGAGAGATCATTCAGTATTATAGACTCTAGTTCCATCCAGGTTGCTGCGGAGTTCATGATTTTGTTCTTTTTTATGGCTGTGTAGTATTCCATTGCGTATATGTACCACATTTTTTTAATCCAGTCCTCTTTTGATGGGCAGCATGGTTGTTTCCAGGTTCTTGCTATTGTGAACAACGCTGCGATAAACATACTTGTGCAGGTATCTTTTTTATAGAGTGATTTGAGTTCTTCAGGGTATATTCCCAGTAGGGGGATTGCGGGATCATATGGAAGGTCGATATTTAGAGCTTTTAGGAATCGCCACACTGCTTTCCACAGAGGTTGCACTAGTTCACACTCCCACCAACAGAGTAGAAGTGTTCCCCTTTCACCACACCCTCTCCAGCAGCTGTTATTTTTTGAGTTGTTGATAATTGCCATTCTGACTGGAGTTAGGTGGTATCTCAGTGTGGTTTCGATTTGCATCTCCCTGATGATTAGTGAGGTTGAGCATTTCTTCATGTGTTTGTTGGCTGCTCGAATGTCTTCTTTTGTGAAGTGTCTGTTCATATCTTTTGCCCATTTTATAATGGGTTGTTTGTTTTCTTCTTTTCAGTACATTTCAGTTCCTTGTAGATCCAGGATGTTAAGCCTTTGTCAGACCTAGAGTTGGCAAATGCTTTTTCCCAGTCTGTAGTCTGTCTCCCTGCTCTCTTGATGGTTTCTTTGGCTTTGCAAAAGCTTGTCAGTTTAATAAGGTCCCACTTGTCTATCTTCTCTCTTATGATCCGTGGGTTTCGGGTTTTGTATAGGAATTTTGTATAGGAATTGGAAACCAGTTCCGATTTCCATGAGGGTATTTCCTTCCTTTTCTAAGGTTCTTATGGTTTGAGGTTTTACATTTAGGTCTCTGATCCATTTGGAGTTAACCTTTGTACATGGGGATAGATAGGGGTCCTGTTTCAATCTTCTGCATGTGGTCAGCCAGTTTTCCCAGCACCATTTACTGAATAGGTTCTCCTCTCCCCAGTGGTAGGTGGTGGAGGCTTTGTCGAAGATGAGTTGGTTGAGAAATTGAGGTTTTGCTTCTGGAATCTCAATTCTGTTCCATTGATCTATATGCCTGTTCCTGTACCAATACCAAGCTGTTTTGATGATTGTAGCTTTATAGTAAAGTTTGAAGTCTGGTATTGTGATACCACCTGCTTTGTTTTTTTGCTGAGGATTATTCTGGCTATTCTTGGACGTTGTGTTTCCATATGAATTCCTGTGTCATTTTTTCTAGGTCTGAGAAGAATGTTGTTGGTAATTTGATGGTATTGCATTGAATTTGTAGATTGCCTTAGGTAAGATGGACATCTTCACAATGATATGATCATGTGGTTTTTGTTTTGACATCTGTTGATGTATTTAATTACATTTATGGTTTTACGAATGTTGAACCAGCCTTGCATGCCAGGAATAAAGCCTACTTGGTCATGGTGGATGATTTTTGAGATGTATTGCTGAATCCGGTTTGCTAGGATCTTGTTGAGAATTTTAGCATCTATGTTCATCAAAGATATTGGCCTGTAGTTCTCTTTCTTTGTTGGATCTTTACCTGACTTGGGTATCAATGTGATGTTGGCTTCGTAAAATGACTTGGGGAGAGTTCCATCTTTTTCAATCGCCTGGAATACCTTCAGTAGGATTGGTATCAGTTCGTCCTTGAATGTCTTGTAGAATTCTGCTGGAAAGCCATCTGGACCAGGGCTTTTTTATGTAGGGAAGTTTTCTTATTATGCAGTTGATTTCCTTGATTGTTATTGGTCTATTTAGGGTCTCAGTTTCTTCTTATTCCAACCTAGGTAGGTTGTGTGATGTCAGAAAGTCCTCCATTTCCTTAAGGTTTTCAAGTTTGTTTCCATACAAGTGTACGTAGTAGTCTCTAATGATCTTTTGTATTTCTTCAGGGTCAGATGTGGCTTTATCTTTTGTGTTTCTGATTGTGCTTATTTGGTTATTTTCTCGTTTTTTCTTGGTCAGTCTAGCTAGGGGACCATCGATCTTGCTTATCCTTTCGAAGAACCAGCTTTTTGTTTCATTGATTTTTTTGTATTATCTTTTTGTCTTCTATGTCCTGGATTTGGGCTTTTATTTTGGTGATCTGGATTCTTCTACTGAAATTAGGGTTTTTGTGGTCTTGCTTTTCCAGCTTCTTTAGGTGGCTTGTTAGGTTGTGAATTTCTGTTCCTTCCATTTTCTTCATGTGTGGTTGTAGGGATATAAATTCCCCTCTTACTACAGCTTTCAGGACATTCCAGAGATTTTGGTAAGGTGTTTCTTCATTTTCATTTGTTTCCAGGTATCTTTTGATCCCTGTTTTGATTTCATCGTTGACCCAGGAGTTGTTTAGCATCATGCTGTTTAGTGTCCATGCCTTTGTGGGTTTTGGGGGGACTTTGTTGGTGTCAATGTTTATTTTTATCCCACTGTGGTCCGAGAAGGTGCATGGTAGAATTTCCGGTCCTTTTAAATTTGCTTATGCTTGATTTATGGCCGAGTATTTGGTCGATCTTAGAATATGTTCCATGTGGTGATAAGTAGAATGTGTATTCTGTGGTCTTTGGATGGAGTGTTCTGTAGGTATCAATTAAGTCCATTTGGTCCAAAGTCACATTGAGGTTCCGGATCTCCTTTCTGATTTTTTGTCCTGATGATCTGTCTAGGGTTGTGAGTGGGGTATTAAAGTCCCCAGCTATGATAGTGTTAGAGTCGATATCTTTCTTTAGTTTTCCAAGAAGTTGCTTTATGAAAGTTGGCGCACCTATGTTGGGTGCATATATGTTGAGGATAGATATTTCTTGTTGATGAATTGAGCCTTTTATCATTATGTAGTGGCCTTCTGTATCTTTTTTGATTTTTAATAGCTTGAAGGGTATTTTGTCTGAAATTAAGATCGCTATTCCTCCTTTCTTTTGTATCCGTTAGCCTGCAAGTTTGTTTCCCATCCTCTTACTTTGAGTCTGTGGGTGTCCTTTCTAGTGAAGTGAGTCTCTTGAAGGCAATAGATTGTTGCCTGATGATATTTTATCCATTTTGCCATTCTATGTCTTTTCAGTGGTGCATTTAGTCCGTTCACATTTAGGCTAATAATTGAAATGCAAGAGTTGATCCTATCATAAGGCTCTTACAGAGTTGTTCCTGCTTGTTTGTTGTCTTTCTTTGGGTTTTGGAGTTAGTTCATGTGTGTTTTTAATCTTTTGCCTGTACTCTTGTGAAGAATGCTGTTGTTCTTTTTTCTTTTTCTTCTGTTTTCAGTACTTTCTTAAGTGTTTCTTGAGAGGTGGTCTGGTGGCAGCGTAGGTTCTTAGGGATTGGATATCTGGAAAAGATTTCAGTTCTCCCTCACTAATGAAGCTTAGTTTGGCTGGGTAGTTTATTCTTGGTTGAAATTGTTTCTCTTTTAGAACTTTGAAGATAGGGCTCCAGGCTTTCCTAGCCTGAAGGGTTTCTGTGGATAAATCTACTGCTATTCTAATTGGTTTTCCCTGGTAGGTAGTCTGGCCTTTTTCTCTTGCTGCCTTTAGGATTTTTCCTTTCATAGCTACTTTGTTTAGGCGAATTATTATTTGTCTGGGAGTTGGTCTTCTCATTTGTTGTCTTGCAGGGGTTCTCTGAATCTCTTGTGTTTAAATTATTTCATCCTTAATGAGATGAGGGAAGTTTTCTTGAATGATTTCATGAAATGTTTCTTCCAGTGCGGCTTCTGTTTCTCTGTCTCAGGAAGCCCAATTACTCTTAGGTTTGGTCTCTTGAAGTGATCATTCATCTCTTGCAGGTTTTGTTCTGTGTTTTTGAGCTTCTTTTCTATGCTTTTGACAGTTTGGGTTAGTTCTGTGTTTTGGTCTTTGAGCTCTGAGATTCTTTCTTCGGCTTGGCTGATTCTGCTTTCCATGCTTATTAGTCTGTTGTTCATTTCCATCACAGTATTCTTTACTGCTGTCATTTCTGACATCAACTCCTTCCTATTTTCCTCTTGTCTCTCCTCAATTTTTTAAATTCTCTCCATTAATGTCTTTATGTCTGGGTTTGTTGCATGTAACCAGTCATTTTGGGGGCTCTTCATTGTTTGTGTTCCAGAATCTGTTTTCTCAGTGTCTGTTTTCCCAGGGATCTGTGTGAGACCTATATTCTTCTTTTGGTTTTTCTTCATTTGTGCGGTTTTTCCCCCTCCCTACTTTTTCCTTCCCTCCATGTCACCGTCTTAATTCTGTTATTCAGGGGTAACGGGATTGGTTTTACTTCTGTTTGTTCAATCTCCTAGTCTTTATGTATGTCCTCTTACTTTGTTCAATTCTGGAGTTGCACTGTAGTTTGGAGGTGGTCCTTTTTGCAGTTTTGAGATTTACTTAAGGGGAGAGCTGTGATTCAAAATCTGTCTGCAGGTCCTGGTATTCGCTGACAGGTGTGTGGATAATGTGGAACCCACTTCTCACTGCCCTGGAATCTGTCCGTGCAGTGGGACTGTAGGTTTACTCTCTGAAATAAAAAGGGGTTGGCAGAGGGAGAGAATGGAGCAGATGGGTTGAAGAGGGGAGTGGAGAGATAGAGGAGTAAGTGGGGAAACAAGTGTGCCAACAAATAGAGAGAGAGGCCTATAGTGAAACAGATAAAAACAATAAACCACAGCTACAGACGAACCAACGCTCATACAAAAAATAAAAATTAAAAATAAAACATATAGTGATGCTAACATACAAGCTAACCAACCACCTTGTTAGTGTGCTGCTCTGCTATACAAAGATATGGTTTACAGAGAGAAGAAAAGAGAAGAAAAGGAAAAGGAAAAAGAAAAAAGGGAACTATGCAGTAGGAATAGAATTAAGTCATTAAACTAATAGAATCAATGAAGCACACTCTGAGACCTTTTGTTTTAGTCCAATGTCCTTTCAGGTCTGATTTCTAGTTTTCTTTTCAAGTTGGTAAATTAGTTTGCAGTTAGGTCAGTTGCCCCTGGTCTGCTGTGAAGGACAGGTCAGATCACCCTCTGTTCACCACTCTGGCCTATGTCTTTATCAAGCTTGTTTCTCCCGTTTCGGTGTTGTTACCTTGAATAGCCAGCAGGTGGTGCTATCTCAGCTGCTCGCCCCAGAGGGGTTGGGGCCGGACAGGAACAAGATGACTGCCTGCCTCAGGGCAGGCAACAGGAGCTTTACGGCAGCGGGCAGGAGAGTCTCTAGCGGGTAGGAGAGGTGGCAACGATCCCAGCAGATCTTCCCTGAAGGGGTTTGATGTGGATCGCCTCAGCCCCGGGTGGTGTGATGTGCTATGGCCGTCACGGAGGCCGCGTTAGCAGCAGCGGTGGTAGCGGTGGTGGGGGGAGGGGCTGCGGCAGCAGCAGCACCGTTTGCACCGCAGTGACTGTCCAGTCCATTGCGATGTCCCAGCAGTGGCAACAGCCAAGCTCCGTATGAAGAGCAGGCTGCCATGTTGGGGTCCACAGCCCCCCGGGGTGAGAGTCAGAGACCCACTGCAGATCTCCTTTGCAGAGGGCTTCAGAGACTGAGTTGCCCTGTCGCCATCTTGCCACTTCTCCTGGATGGGTTTTTATATTAACTTCCATCAATTATCATTATTGTTTCCGTTATTATTGTTTATGGAAAAACATTCGGATTTTAATGCTTCACCGAATGCTCTCTCCCTTGAGGTTCATTTGTTTGGCTTTAAATGTCTGGAATTGATGACTCTTGATTCTGAGAAGCTTGGCTTATATTGAATTGGCCGGATGTATGCAGCAACACAATAGAAAACTCGAGTACCTCAGTGATTCCACTGTAAAATAAGTAAAATGTTCTGGCCCATTGGTTCTTTGTAAAAATACCAGGGAATTCATTAGATTGAACTAAAACTGCAAGGTGGTCTCAAATCCACTCTACTTCAGAACTCTCACTATAGAGATCGAATGACCTTTGAGAGTGAAAGATTCAAATTAATGTCTCTTTGCCTCACTGCATTCTACCTAATTATTTTATTCACTCAGGAAGTATTGATTTTCTTCCACAAGCCACCTGAAATACTTTTTATTCTCAATAGATGAACTCTGAATAATATCCAGTGTTGACTTTGCTTAGTCTCTTCTGTGATGTCTGCAGAATTCAGACTGAATTGGGGTTTTTGGGTGTAGCGGTTGGGGACAGTTTACTAAATTAGAAAAGATTAATCCATTGGTTTTAATCCATTCTTCATTTATCAGCAGAGTAACATAGGAAACATGTCATTCTAGCTGAGGCAACCTTGTGCCCACCTGGTGGCCCAGAGTAAACACTTAATGACTGCACTGCAGGGACTGTACTCATAACATGAATACACCTATGCTTATGCTCTGTCCTTGCTTTTTAGAGAGTTATCATCTTTTCTGATTTAGTAGGTTAATACCTGAAATTCCATCATTCCTTATACACATATGCCTTGTTTGGTCTAAAAGGAGTTTCCTAAAAGTGTTTCTTAGAGATATCAATTTTTTTTTGGTATATATGTTTGAGGCATTTAGGAAATTGAGATGTTTTCAAATAAATGATACACCTTATCAGTAACAGCACAAATAAAACTTTCAATTGGATTTTGAATGTGGGAGCCTTAAATATGTATATTTATTCATTTAATTTTACCGAGCACTTGTTGCGTGCAAAGCACAATCAGGTAGACACAGTTCTTGGCCTGATGGGGGTTCCACTTGTTAAATTTATTATTTATCTATTAGCAAGGATAGGATATTTCACAACTGATGTTTTAATGCTTTCACTACACATGTGATAATTGCTGAAAATTACAAATGATGAGGTGCTAAGATTTTACAGACCAAATAAAACATAACCTTGCACTAAGACACAGAATGTTTGTTGGATGGATGGCATTTAATCTGTGAACGTTAGATTGGATTTGAATTTTTAGTACAGTGTGTGACAGCTGGATGCTGGGGATTTGTAAAACACTTCAAAACGCAGGAATGGCCTGTGAAAAAGGTGCTAGGGCAGAAGGGAACATGGCACATCTAGGGCCATAAAGAAGACTGGTGTGAAGAGTGAAGGCACAGCATTAGGGCCGGTGATGTAGCCCAGACCTCCATGCAGAGTGTGACAGAGAACGTGTGCTTTGAATTCTTTTTTGACATCAATGGGAAGCCATTAAATTGCTGTAGGCGTGGGAGAGAGATAATCAGTGTGAATTTCTATATGATCACCTTGGCAAAGGTGAGGAAAATCGGTTGGAGAATGGTAAAAGATGATGGAAGTGGCCTTATTTTAACAACATTGACAATAACGATACTGACATTTTTTCCTGTCATTTAAGTGTCACAATAGCCTAATAGTGAAGTTTCATTATCATCATACCTTGTGGAAACAGGCTTAAAGATGTAAAACTTCTTGCCCAAAGACTCTTAGCTATAAAGAGATTCAGATAATAGAGTCCAGATTTTATTTCAGACAAAATATCCATGACATAACAGAAAAAACCAAAACAAACAAAATCTAAACTAGTGACTTGCTTGAACATTGTTGGGTAGCATTAAAAATGGACTAAAAGAAGAGAGAAAAACCCATATCATTGATCACTTATATATTGCAAGTTACATGGAAAACATATGGAACTCTTAACTAGTGTTAGCAAATGTGCATATAAATAATATCTCCCTGCTGCCAAAAAAAAATCCCATGTTTATCTGTCTTGTCATACGTACGCATGTAATCATTACACAAGTAAATTGTTCATTGTTTTTAGTTAAAATTTTTGCTGTTTTCCAGGAAACATGATTTCTAAAACTAATGTAAAATAATTTTATTTATTTTTAAATCCCCTTATACCACGCAAAATATGGCTCTTAAGTTGGTTAATGTGTATAGAAATGCAGTTAGATAGAGGGAATAAGTTCTAGTATTCAATAGTACAGAAGGAAAAGTAGAGGTAACAATAACTTATTATATGTCAGGAAATTGGTCAAGGGTATTACAAAGTGTAAAACTTTGGCATCTTCCTAACCAGAGAAGTGAAAGACCTTTCCAAGAAAAACTACAAAATCCTGCTCGGAAAAATCAAAGATGACACAAACCAATGGAAAAATATTTCCTGCTCATGGATTGGAAGAATCAACATTGTTAAGATGTCCACCCTACCAAAGGTAATCTACAGATTTAATGAAATACCCATTAGGTTACCAGCAGCATTCTTCTCAGACCTGGAAATGAAAATACAGGACATCATATGGAAACATAAATGACCATGAATCGCCAAAATCATCCTCAGCAGAGAAGTTAAGTGGGAGGTATCACACTTCCAGGCTTTAGACTTTAGATAAGGCCACAGTATTCAAAACAGCCTGGTATTGGTGCAAGAAGAGGCATAGAAACCAATGGAACAGGATAGAGACTCCAGAAGCAAAACCTCAGGTTTTCAACCAACTCATCTTTGACAAATCCTCGACTAACAAGCACTGGGGAGAGGTGAACTTATTCAGGAGATGGTGCTGGGAAAACTGGCTGACAACATGCAGAAGATTAAAACAAGACCCCTACCTATCACCATTCACAAAAATCAACACTAAATGGACCAAAGACCTAAATGTAAAACCCCAAGCTATAAGAACGTTAGAAAATGCTGGAGACACCCTTATGGAAATTGAAAGTGACAGACAATTCCTGATCAAAGCCCCAAATGCCCATGCCATAAGAGATAAGATAGACAAGCGGGACCCATCAAACTGAAAAGCTTCTGCCAAGTGAAGGAAACCTTCAAGGGAGTGGGGACGCAGCCCACTGTATGTGAAAAAAGTTGGCCAACTGTATATCTGACAAAAGCCTAACATCCAGGATGTACAATGAACTCAAAGGTGCTGAAAAGAAAAAAAAAGAGCCCTATCACGAACTGTGCAAAAGTTCTCTTAAAAGAAGACATGCGAGCAGCCAGCAGATATGTGAAAAAGTGCTCAGCCTCACTAATCATCAAAGAAATGCATATTGAAACCCCACTGAGATACCACCTAACTCCAGTGAGGATGGTCATCATCAATAAGCCAATAAACAACAGATACTGAAGAGGATATGGTGAAAAGGAAACACTTCTACACTGTTGGTGGGAGTGTAAACTAGTTCAATCACTGTGGAAAACAGTTGGTGATTCCTAAAAGATCTAAACCTCGACCTTCCATAGGACTCCACAGTCCACCCGTAGGAACGCAGATCACTCTATGGAAAAGATACTTGCACGTGCTTGCTTCTTGCAGCGTTATTCGCCACAGCAAAAACAGGGAACCAACCGTGCTGCCCATCGAAAGAGGACTGGATAAAAATAGTGGGGCACTTGTACACGAGGGGACATTATGCAGTCATAAGAAGGACAGAAGTTTGAATTTCACAGCAACTTGGATGAACTTAGAGTCTGTGATCCTGAATGATCTCGCACAGAAACAAAAAACTGAGTACATGTTCTCACTCACAGGTGGATCATGAACGATTATCATAATACTCTAAGAAAGGGATTTGAAGCAGTGGGAAACTGCCTGGGGAGGGAGAGGCACGGCTCATCAGTAAGGATCTCTGATCGCAATCCAGGTGGGGACCAAAGGGAGGCCCAAGCATTACCTACATAATGACCACTTGTAGACCTAACCCTGAATTGTGCCCTACCACTTTAAAATACAAAAAAGGGGAGGGAGGTCAGGTGATAGGATGTTGAAGAAGTGGCCTCACTTCCTTGGAGATAGAACCCAACAGAACCTAGATGTCTGGTAACTGGGCACTATAATCTAGTGACAGTTGGGCATCCGGGTCAGTTGGGGAGAGACTCACAGGAGAGCAAGATGTTCTCCTGCTGTGTCCCCACTTCTCGTGGTCCTAGCTTGAGAAAGACGCGAATCGCGAACCTATTGAGACGATTCTGACGTTGGCTCACCCCTCATGGCCGACACCGCTGGCCAGAGCGTGCAGAGGTAATTCAGGAAAGCACCGGCCCATCAAAGCCAGGCCTCTCCAGTGATGCCCTCACTGGACATCAGGGTGGCCCCACACCACTTGCGGGGGAGGCGGAGAGGAAGACACGAAGGGGCCCTCCCGGAACAGGAGTGGGATGTCAAGTGTTGGAAGCCTGGTGGGTCTCTCTGGTCCGGCTCCAGGTCACGGCTGCCGTTGTGGGAAGGTGAGAGTTGGGGACCAAGTTTGTCTACTCGGATGTCAGTCCCAGGACTTCAAGGTGTCATCTGGTTTCCCTCACACCTGGAGGTCTCTGCAGAGGCTCCTGTGGGCCTGGTCTGGGGAGTAGAATTTCTTACAGCGGGGTTTCTCTGTGGGGGCAGCCAGGCAGGCAACTGACACCTCTTGGCCCGGCTACCGGGCTCTGTCTTCACAGGTTTGCCTGCAGATAACTCCCAAGGAGCCGTGCCAGGTGAGAGCCAACTATGTGCCAACTGTGACTAGTGCTGTGCCGGGGTGAGAGCGGGCTTGCAGGGGCCTACTTAGGGGCCTGAGAAGACTGGGGTGGCCCCAGGACTCAGACCTGAATGTGGGGTCACCCTGGCCTCTGTTTTAGACCTCTCCCACTCTGGTGACCCACAGGCCCCTCCCATGGGAATCAGCCTCCATGAGTCTCCTCCACCCTCAATGGCAGCTGGGTTAGGTGCAGAGTCCCTGTTCACATACTTGTGGGACTAGCAAAGAAAATGCTCTTGTGCTACTTTCACTTGCACTAGGCCATGTGTATCTTTGCAAGCTGCTACTGTTTTTGTTGTTTGAACTCCCAGCTCCAGGTAGCCCCCGAAGCAGGCAGCTCCGTTGCCTTACCAGAACTTCCCTAAGGTTTACACACCGCCAGTTGTAGTAGAGTGGTTTGCACACACAGGACTTTGGGGGGCTCTTTCACAAAGAAGCAGCTAAGCTACTCTGCATTTGTATTGTGTTATCGCAGGGACCTCACCCCGTAGCCATCTGGGCAGAAGCTGTGCCCTCACATGTCTTCACTGTATTCCATAAGGGAGGCTGTTTCCCACGACAGTTCTGCCTTTCAACGTCAGTGGAGCCTGACTTGGGAAAATTCTCTTCCCATGGGAGTCCTGCTCCAGAGAGCATCCTGCGTGTGTCCTTATAGGCTATATCAGTTGGCCTGGGCTTCCGTATCACAACACCGCACACCACAGGACTCAAGCAACAGAAATTTAGGTGCTCCCAGTTCTGGAGGCTAGCTTAAGCTGTTGGTTGTTCTGAGTTCTTTTGAGGCCTCTCTCCTTGGTTGTCCGTGACTGTCTTCTATCTCCGCATTCGCAGGGTCTTCTCTTGTGCTTTTCCAGGTCCTTACCACCTCTCCTTAGCAGACCTCCAGTTATATTAAATTTGGGGCCACCCCAATGGAATCACTCATCGTTAATTACCCCTTTAAGCACCCCGTGTCCAAATAAGCCACATTTGAAGGCACGGGGGCTTTTGACATGAATGTATGGAATTTGGGGAAGGGACACAATTCAGACCATAACATATACGATCCTCTTCCAAAAATAGACTCCCGGGAAAGAGAGTACTTGGTGAAAGCATACACACATGTCGAATATTTATAGCTACAGTCAGATTACTTTCCAAATGGGCTGCGGCAGGAACATCGTCACCGACAGTCTCTGAATGCAGTTTCTTCTCTATATCCAGCCTTGCTGGATAGTAGCATTCTTTTAATTTACTGACAATCTGGGTTCTCTGTGATAAATAAAATCCCCTTCCCCTCTTTTTCATTTCCACTTTCCTAGCTGATACGTGGGGGGCGCCACTCAGTTGTTGACTGCTTTTGGGTTTTTTCCCCCCTGCATCATCTGCTCAAGTTCTTGGCCCGTGACGAGCTTTCCCCATCATACAGGCTCTCGGCCTTCCTGCCTTTATCAGATCTGTCATTACTATAGCTGTTTTCTCAAGACACCCTTTAATATTCAAAAGGAAACACAATGATGTTGCTCTAAGTCGAAAGGCATCTGCTAGAGAGCGTGCCCTGTGTGCTGTCTCCAATATGGGGAGGAAGGGGGGCTTCCCCAGGCCCTTTCTCTCCCTGTCAGGAGCAGGAAGTGCCTCAAGGGCCTAAAGGCTTTTTATTCCCTGCAGCCCTTGCTATGAATGGTTCTCAGTGTGACCCACGCACTGTTGAGCAGCCATTTGACAACCCAAAGCCATCCTGTATCTTCTCATCTCTGTAATGTGGATGTTTTTGAGGCCTCTCTGGGATGATAGTTCTCCCACAGGCCATCGATGGAAGTGGGGGTTGTTGTTCCACAGCTGACCATATGCTAAGAAGGCCTTGAAGGTCTTCATGGTTTACGACACCTCTGACCTTCCATCAGATTGTACATGGAAAGCCTAGACTATGTTCTACCTTGAGTACCCACGTTCTCTAGCTGAACAAGTCTCTGAAGGGTTTCTGGCTCTGAGTTCCTGACCCTCATCCTCTGGGGGGGTGTGGTGCTATCTCTGACTGCGGGTCCCTCCGTATCCCCTCCTAGGGTGAAAATGAGCCTACAGTACGACTACAGGACACCCACCTGATTTGGACTCCACAGCCAGATGCAGAGGGCAGCCAGTATTGTTGCTGATACCAGTCCAGGGTAGAGCCACCTCTCCCTTCACCAGTTTCCGGGGCTTCTACCAGGATGTCAGCACAGTGCCTGAGTTTCTGGAGCAGCTGTTCAGCAGGTGAGTGTAATGCCACTGACGTCTACCAGTTGTGTTTTGGGACTATCACTGCAGCTCTGAACTTGTTTGTTCCTGGAAGAAAATGGTCTTCATAGTATTCTTATAGAGGCTAAATGACCTAAGACCTGGCGGGCACACCCCTGTGCCTGGCGTTGTGGAAAGGCTGCTGGGTGTGCTGTGGTGGTTCATCTTGATTATTTTTCTCTCCTCCCTTCCTGAAGAACCTCTCTGCAACATGCCTCAATGGCCCTTGTCTCTGTATGTCAGGAAAAGCACACAGAGTGTGCATCTGTTTTTCCATTTGCTAAGGAGCTTTGAGGTCCCTTTTAGCTAGTCCTTGATCTCAAAAAGGAGAGGACTAGCATCCCTGGATCTGTCAGAAACCCTCAGTCCACAGCCACGTCAGAGAAGGTTCTTCCTGGGCATTCATTCATGAAGCGCATATGTGTTAAGCCCTCACTCTATCCGGGTGCTTTTCTAAAGACTTGGCTGAAATGAATGAACACAGCAGATGCCAAATCCTGGGCTTCAGTTTCACCCGAGGAGTCTGCCACTCATAGTAGGCATCATAAGCCGGTCAGGTCACAGAACGTTCCATGGGATGCCCGCGTTGTGTGCTCTAGGTCTGGAGGCAGTCTTCCAGCTTCTCACCATGATGACAGAGCCCCAGAGGAAGAATGCAGTGGATGTCCTTTGGATTCAGAAGGAGGGCCTCCTGTGTCCCTAAAAGTGTCAAAAGATTCTGTGGTCTGTAGCTGTGGAGAGACTGACATAACCCTGGGTCTCATAGTATTGAAGGGTTTCGTGAGAAGGCTGCTTCTTGGGGCTCCCCAGCAAGAAGAGGAGGAATGGAGTCAGAGAGCTGTGTATTAAGCTGGTGTCACAGGCCTTTGGCAAAGGACAGGGAAGGCTGGGATCAGAGCCAGCCCCCAAGACCCATGCCTTGCACAGTCCCATTCCCGCTCTGCCTGTCCTCCTCCATCCCACATCCATGTCTTGTGACTCCAGCAGAGGGGGCTATGCCAGGAATTAAAATAGGACGCCCGCTCCAAATTTGCCTTGGGGCTGCAGTACTGAGTCCTCAGGTGCATGGAGGTACGGGCCGTGGGCCTTCGGACAGAAAACATCAAGGGAAAGTCAAGGCGCTCAGGAGGTTGCTTAGCAGTGCTTCATGACCAGGTGTTTCCCAGCAAGGGCATTAGGGAAAGCTGGGTGGGGGCAGGGGAGGGTCCTCTAGACAGGCAGCGGCAACCTGACGTCCGAGAAACATGCCGGGTTGCATTAGGAGGGGCATGTGGGAAGAAAGGCCAGGCCTGACTCTGTTGTCTGTTTGCCATCCCCAGAGTCTTCCCACCAGTATCATTTATACGGCCACACCAGTTCTACGGAGCTTCCTACGAACCCCCGAAGTGGCCCAATTTTACACTGAAGTTGGCCCACGTGCAGGCAGACTGGCCTGGTACGGGCCAACTTCCTAATGAATGCAACTGAGATCAGCTGGCACTTGTGAAGCCCAGGAAGGCAGAGGCAGAAGGTGAGGTGGCCTGTGATCTGAAAGACTTTTGGGGCTGGAATCCCAGAAATTTGGTGAGGTTGTTTCTCTCTTGGGAGAGGCCAGTGAAACATGACTAATGTTGCTGATGTTTCTCTTTTCCAGCTCCTGGTGTGGCTCAAAAGACAGGCCTTGCCGGTGCTGGCTCTCCAGCCGGGGCCAGCACCTCTGACAGATCTGGGGCCTGCTCTGGAGCCAGAGTCGCCTGCAGCGCTTGGTCTCTCACCTGCTAGAGAGCCACCGGCAGGGTGGGCTCCAGCACCAGGGGAAAAGCTTCCACCTGTGAGAGGGCGTGAGGTAGAGTCAGCTCCAGAGGCTCCCCACCTCTGTCCTAGGCCTACAGAAAACAAGCTCAGTGAGGAACTGCCTATCCTCGTGGTGTTCCCCCACAAGGTGCTGGCAGAGATGATGACTCTGAGGGACACGGTGAGCAACTGGGCTCTACAGGGTGGGCGGGGCATGCCCCACTTCTGGCATCAGCCATGTGTTACCAGCCATGCCCTGACTCCAGTCTTATGGCCTTGGCCCAATTCCACCTTCACATCTGCCACATGTGTGACCTCGAAAGTTTCTTCTCCCAGAAGCTTTCCCTGTCCACATGTAGGCAGCAATCCTGGGACACTAATGATGCCAGCTGTCGAGTCACTGTGCAGATTCAAAGAGACAAGATAGTGAGAGAGTGGGTGTGGCCTAGCTTTGGTGGTGTCCAGGATTTACTGAGAGGAGAGCAGGTCCCTGTGTCACCTTCTCATCACCAGCTTCAGCAACTTTTGGTTGCCTGATGTATACTCGATTTTATGGCCGACACCCAAAGAGAGCCCCTAGTTGGAGCTGCTACTAGCAGTGTGCTTGTGACTGGAAAGATGGACTGACAACTGGCCAGAGTGGATGTCAGACTTGGCTTCAGAATGAGCAGTTGTGAGCCCTTCTCCGGAGCTTGTCTGAGCTCCTTGTAGAATCCGGATATTAGGCCCTTGTCAGATATGTGAATAGCAACAATGTTTTCCCATCCCTGGATTTGCTCCCTACTCCCTGGATGGTTTCTTTTGCTGTGCAGAGGTGAGGTCCCACTCGTCTGTCGTTGCTTCTCATGTTATTCCCTTTTGGAGATTGGACTGTGTAATGTTTGCCTACTCCCACGCGCATGAGTGTGTCTTCTGCATTGTCTTCTCTTTGGTCCATTTGGAGTAATTTCTGCGTATGGCGATAGGTAGGGGTGCTGTTTTATTCCTCTGCATGTGGTCAGCCCGTTTTCGGGCACCATTTGCTGAATAAAGTGTCTCTTCTCCCCAGTGGTTGTTACTGCTGATTGGTTGAAGATGAGTTGGTGAAGACATGGGGTTTTCTTGCTTCTGGAATCTCTGTCCTGTGCCATAGGTCTACATGTCTGTTCTTCTCCAGTGCCAGGCTCTTTTGATATATATATTTTTTTAATGTAGCTGTTGTGAGTGGGGCTGTGGTTTATGTCTGTTTCTCTGCCTGTTTGTTTTTGATGTACAGAAACGACACTGTCTTTTGTCCACCGAATTTGTACCCCCAAGAGTTTGCCACAGTTATTTTTATCAGTGAAAGGTTTCTGATGGGCTCCCTTGGGTTTTCAAGGTATAGGTTCATTTGGTCTGCAGAGAGGGATAGCCGAATTCCCATTTCCCTATTTGGATACCTCTGATTTCTTTCTCTTGTCTGATTACTCTAGTTAGGACTTACAACTCCATGTTGAACAGGAGGGGTGAGAGTGGGCGTCCTTGTCTTGTTCCTGTTTGCAGGGGAAATGCTTCCAACTTGGGTCCACTGAGCAATATGTTGGCTGTGGGTTTAGCGAAGACAGCTCTTACTATTTTGAGGAGTGTTCCTTCTGTGCCTAGGTGGTTAACGGCTATTATCAGGAAGGATGCTGGATTTTGTCTACAGCTTTTTTTGCGTCTGATGATATAATCATGAGGTTTTAGTTTTTACATCTGCCGATGTGTTGAATTACATCTATGGTCCTGCAGATGTTGATCCAGCCCTGCATCCTAGGAATGAAGCATGTTTGGCCATATTGGATGATTTTTGGATGTGTTGTTGGGTCCGATTTGCTGGAATCTTGTTGAGACTTTTTGCATCTATGTTCATTCATCAAGGAGATTGGTCTGTCATTCTCTGTCCCAGGCTTAGGTGTCAGTGTGATGTAATAAGCTTCACAAAATGATTTGGGGAGGGTTCCATCTTTCTCCTTTGTCCAGAATACTTTGGGTAGGGTTGGAATCACCTCCTCCTTGTATGTTTTGTAGAATTCTACTGGGAAGCTGTGTAGTCCAGAGCCTCTTTTCATAGGTAGATTTATTTTGATGGAGTCAATTTCCTGGGTTGTAGTTGGACAATTTAGGGTTTCCTTTTTTTTTTTTTTTTTCCAACCTTAAGAAGTTGTGTGATGTCAGAGAGTTTTCCAGTGCATTTGGGTTTTTGAGTTTGTTTCTGTCAAGATGTGCATAGAAATGTCAGGTAATCTTTTGAATTTCTTCAAGGTCAGTTAAAACTTCATCTTTTACATTTCTAATGTTGTTTAATTGGGCTTTCCTGCCCTCTTTTTCTTACTCAGTCTGTCTATGTGTCCGTCAGTCTTATTTATCCTATCAACCAGCTTCTGCTTTTGTTGATTTTTTTTTCTTTGGCACTTTAATCTTCTGTGTCTTGTAGTTGGGACATTATTTTGGGAATCTGTGTTCTTCTGCCAAAGTCAGGCTTTTGGCGGTCTTGCCTCTCCAGCTCCCTTCGGTATGACATTAGGCTGTTTACTTGTAGCCTCTGTTTTCTTAATGCGCACGCATATGTGGAGCTATACTTTTCCCTCTAATAGCTACTTTTATGGCATTCCAGATATTGTGGGAAGGCATATCTTAGTTCTCATCTGTTTCAAGGAATCTTCTAATGTATATGCTCGGGTATATGCTTCTAATGTGTGTTTCTTTGTCCTCATCTGTTTCCACGAATCTTCTAAGGTCTGTCTCAAAATCCTTGTTGACCCAGGAGGCATTCAGTCATGTGTGATTTAGTACCCCTCTCCTTGTGTGTTTTGGGGGATCTTGCTGGTAGTGATATTCATTCTTGTGCACCTGTGGTCTGAGTTGATGCACGGTATTATGTCATCCCTCTGGAACATTTTTATGGTTGACCCGTGGAAGATATGTGGTCAATCTTGGAGTATGTTCCATGTGGTGACCAGTAGAATGTATAATTTCTTGTGTTTGGGTGGAGTGTTCTGTAGATAAGTATTTTGCATGTTTTGGGCCCTCAGTGAGGGCCAAAACTTCTTACTTATTTTTTTACCTCGATGATCTCTTTAGGGTTGTTAGTGGAGTATTGAAGTCCCCAGTTAAAACTGTGTTAGAACCAGGTTCCTCTTTTAGTTTACTTAGTAGTTGCTTTATAAATCCCGGTGCTCCTGTTGCTAGGTGTATAGCTGGTTAGCACGGACGCTTCTTGTTGGTGGAGCTTTCCCCCCCACACAGACTCCCAGCCATTCTCCCCTGGTCTGTTCTCAGATTGGTGCAGCTGTTCTTCAAGACTCTGTTTAATATCAAAAGAGAAACACAGTTATGCTGTGTGAAGACAAAAGGCATCTTCTAGGGCAGTTTTGCACTGTGCACGGTCTCTAAAATGAAGAGGAAGTGAGGCTTGCCCAGGTCCTTTTTCTCCGTGTAAGGAGCAGAAAAGGCCACTAGGGCTTAGAGGTTATTCCCTGCAGCCTCGATGTGGACGAAGCTCACCGTGACCTTCATACTTTTTGCAGCCATCTGAAATCCCAAAGCCAGCCTGTATTTTCTCATCCTTATAGTGAGAATGATTTTAGCCCTCTCCAGGATGATGCTGTCCTTACTGGATGTTAAAAAAGATGAGGACTGTTGTGCCACAGCTGACCCTCTGCCACGAACTCCCTGAAGGTCTTCATTAAAGCCTAGAACATTTTTCACCCCGGATATCCATGTCCTCTGAATAAGTCGCTGAGGGTTCCCTGCTGGGAGCGCCAAACCCTCTTTTCTGCTGCTTTATGGTTACTCACTCTGTGTCCCTCCTTATCCCCCCATCAGTATGAAAAAGAGTCCACTCTGCGAGTTAAGGACATGGACATCGTCTGGACCCCACAGCCAGGCACCAGAGAGCAGCGTGTGTTGTTCCTGGTCCCACCCTTCCAGGGTAGAACCATGTCACCCTTCGCCAGTTTCCCGTGCGCCTACCAGGATGTCGCCACAGCATCCGAGTTTGTGAATCAGCTGCTCAGTAGGTGAGTATCTATCCACTCCAAGGCAGAATGGTGATTCTGACATCTACTAGCTGTGTTTTGGGGATATCACTGCAGACCTCCGAGCTCCTGTTTGTTCCTGGAAGAAGTAGCTGGAAGACCATGAATCTCACAGTATTCTTGTAGAGACTGAGTGGCCTCAAGCATGGAAAGCCCTTCCGTAGTGTTTGGCTCTGTGGAAAGGCTGCTTGGTTGGCCTGGGTGGTTCATCTTTTTTTTGCTGCAGAGGCTACTTCTCAACACTGGGTGACCGGGGGAAGCAGGTGGTTCATCTTTATCATTAGTCTCTTCTCCCTTCCTGAAGAACCTCAATGGCCTTGTCCTCTATATCTGGAAAAGCACAGAGAACACACATCTCTTTTTACATTTCTGTCTCTTTATTTTCCTAGTATACTTTTAATCTCATTCAAAAAATTATTGTAGTTCAGAGATGGGTATAATTCAGGAATAGGAATATAAGTGGTCATGGTACAGGCAAAGTTTGGGCCTCCTCTTGTTCCCCACTTCACCTGGTTTGAGATCAGGTAGCCTTCATTTGCTATGAGATTCCTTCTGACACACACAGGACTGTTGCCCCTGGAAGCTGGCAGAAGCCCTAGTCCCACTCCCACTTCTGAGAAGGTTCTTGTGGGGCATTCATTTATGAAGCACACATATATTAAGCACTCACTTCATGCAGGCACTTTTCTCAACGCTTGGCATAATTGAATGATCACAGCAGATGCCAAACTAGGGGCCTGAGTTCGACTTGAGGGGTCACACACACATAGCAGCCCTCATAAGCAGGTTGTGCTCACCGAGTGTTCACTGTGAGGCCCTCATGGCCTCCTCTAGGTGTGGGGGCATGCTTCCAGATTCTGACCGTGACGACTGAGCCCTGGACTAAGCATAAAAGGGGTGCACTTTGGGTCCAGAAGAAGGACCTCTCGTCACCCTAGAAGTATAGAAGAACTGTAGGGTCCCTGGCTGGGGAAAGAGTGAATCAACCCTGGGTCTTATACCTCTTGTGGGTTTCATGTGAAGGCTGCTTTTGGGGGCTCCCCGGCAAGAGTAGAGTCACTGGAGAAGCCGTGTGTGATGTTGGCAGCCTAGGCCTACTGTGAAAAAAGAGAGAAGGCTGGGCTCCGAGCCAGACCTGTGCTCCACTCAGCCCCATCCCAGCTCTGCCAGTCCTCCTCCATCCCACATCACACCCCGATGAATCTACCAGAGAAAGAACATGCCGGGAGTTAGATGAGGAGCCAGTTCCCAAATCTGCCTGAAGCCACAAGCTGTGCCTCCAGGTGCATGGAGCTGCGTATCCTGGGCCTTCAGAAAGAAAATAGCAGGGGGAAGTCAGGGCCTTCAGGGGATTGCTTAGCCCTGTTCCATGGCCAGGTCTTTTCCAGCCCGGGGATCACAAAAAGCAGGATGGGGGGTGGTGGGGCTGTCCATCAGACAGGTAGCCACACCTCAATGTCCCAGAAACACACCAGGGTGCAATGTGAGGGCCAAGTGGAGGAGAGACCAGGCCTCTGACTCTGCTGCCTACTTGCCATCCCCAGATTCATCCCATCTATCTTGCTCGCCTGGCCACATCGGGTCTATGGAGATTCTGCCCACACGTTGGAGGTGCCAGGATTCAGCCTCACATTGGTCCACGTGCTTGTCTACTGGCCAGAATCAGGCCGACATCCCAACGTGCGCATCCGAGGCCGCTTGGCACTTGTGGAGCTCCGGGAGGCAGAGGCAGAAGGTGAGGTGGCCTGTGATCCGGAACACTGTTGGGGGCTGGAATTCCCCGAAATTCAGCGTGGTTGTGTCTGTGTTGGAAAGGCCAGTGAAAAGGGACTGATGTTGCTTACGTTTCTCCTCTTCCAGCTTTGGATGTGTGTCAGGGGACACAAGCATTACCAGTGCTGGCTCCCCAGCTAGCACCAGCACGTCTGAAAGATCTGGGGTCAGCTCGCGAACCGGAGTCACCTGCAGCGCCTGGTCTCTCACCTGATATACAGCCAGCGGCAGGGCCGGCTCCAGCACCAGGGGAAAAGCGTCCTCCTGCGAGAGAGCGTGAGGTAGAGCCAGCTCCAGAGGCCCCCCACCACTGTCTTGTGCCTACCGATAACAAGCCCAGTGAGGAGCTGCCTATCCTCATGGTGTTCCCCTGCAAGGTGCTGGCAGAGATGACGACTCTGAGAGACACGGTGAGCAGCTGGGCTCTACAGGGTGGGGCGGGGCCTGCCGCACTTCTGGCATCAGCTATGTCTTACCGGCCACACCCTGACCCCAGTCTGATGACCTTGGCCCAGTTCCACTTCCACATCTGCCATCTGTGTGACCTCGAAAGTTTCTTCTCCCAGAAACTCTCCCTGTCCACATGTGGGCAGCAAACATGGGACACTAATGATGCCAGCTGTCGAGTCACTGTGCAGATTCAAAGAGACAAGATAGTGAGAAAGTGGGTATGGCCTAGCTTTTGTGGTGGTGTCCAGGATTTACCAAGAGGAGAGCAGGTCCCTGTGTCACCTACCCATCACCAGTTTCAGCAACTTTTGGTTGCCTGATGTATACTCGATTTTATGGCCGACACCCAAATGGAGCCCCTAGTTGGAGCCGCGACAGGGAATGTACTTGTGATTGGAAAGAAGAAATGAGGGCTGGCCAGGATGGGTAGCAGGCTTGGCCTCAGGATGTGCTGGTCTACTGGCCTGGATCAGGCCAGCGTACTAACGTGCACTTCTGAGGACACCTGGCACTTGTGAAGCCCAGGGAACCAGAGGCAGGAGGTGAGGTGGCCTTCGATCCAGAAGATTTTGGGGGACTGGAATTCCCAGAAACTCCGTGAGGTTGTTTCTGTATTTGCAGAGGCCAGTGACAAGTGACTGATGTTGCTGATGTTTCTCCCTTTCCAGCTCCTGATGTACGTCAGGGGACAGAGGCGTTACCCGTGTTGGCCTCCCGGCCAGCACCAGCACCTCCGACAGAGCTGGGGCCTGCTCTGGGGCCGGAGACACCTGCAGGCCTGGGCCTAACAGCAGGGCCAACCCCAGCACCTGTGAACGAACGAGTGGTAGAGCCAGCTCCAGAGGCCCCCCACCCCTGTTCCCGGACCGCAGAAGACAAGCCCTGTGAGGAGCTGCCGGGAATCATGGCTTTTCACCCCAAGCAGCTGATGGAGCAGTTGACGCTCATGGATGCGGTGAGCAGCTGGGCTTGCAGGGTGAGGTGGGACAGACCGTGCTTTTGCTGTTGGCTGTGTCAGAGAAGCCACGCCCTGGCCCCAGTCCAATGTCCTTGGCTCCACCATCTCGCCATCCGTGGGACCTGGATAGGTTTCTTCTCCCAGAAGCCCTCCCTGTCCGCAGGTGGATAGCAGATATGGGGCCCAGACGATGCCAGCTGCAGAGTGACTGTGCAGATCCAAAGTGACAAGAGAGCTAGAAAGTGGATGGGGCCTAGCTTATGGTGGTGACGAGGACTCACTCAGGGGAGGCCAGGTCCATGTGTCACCCACCCATGTGCCCCGAACTCAACCAGCTTCGGTGCTTGTTAGGTACCTGCTGCATACCCGATTGTGTGGCAGGCCCCCAAATAGAGCCCCTAGTTGGAGCTGCCGCAAGGAACGCGCCTGTGACTGGAAAGAAGGCCTGAGGGCTGGTTGGGATGGATGGCAGACTTGGCCTCAGGATGAGCATTCGTGAGCCCCCGCTGGTGCTTGGAGTGTTTGCAAATGCCGCTCTCCCTCCCCACCCCACTGAGTTCTCTCTCACCGAGCATTCGATGCCCTCTGTGGGCAGAGAACCCAGCGCAGGGACTCCCACAAGTCTAGACGCGATTCCCAAGCTTTGTGACTTCCACCTCAGACCATGGTCTCACTTGCAACCGTGGACTCTGAGCTCGGGTGTGTTGTGTACTCATGACACTCCCCTCCTTGTCAGGAGCTGTTCAAGAAGATGGAGTCCCGTGAGTGTCTGGGCTCCAGCTGGGACTGTCGGAACAAGATGGAACAGGAGCGGCTGGCACCCACCGTCGGTGCCGTCATCGCACCGTCCCGCAGAGTGGCCAACTGCGTCATCACCACCTGCCTTGGGGACTTCAGCATGACGGCCGGCGACCGGGCCAGGGTGGTGGAACACTGGGTCGAGGTGGCCAAGGTGAGCTGTGGAAGTCTCCGGGGACTCCCCGTCCGAAGATGCGGGAACTGCCACTTCTCACTTAGCTCTCAGGATTGTCATCTGCGGTCTGAGCCTTGCAGCCCCCTTAGGCCCTTCCTGCCAATGGCACACTGACTGTGACATTCAGGGCCCAATGGTGGCTGCTCACATCCTACCTGGGGCTTTCCCTTGGGCTGAACTACAGTTCTCCCCCCTGAGTGTTGCTCATCGGGTCCCAGGCGTGCCCTCCTGCCCTCCTCCTTACGGAGACTTGAGCCGGACCAGGGGGTGCTCCAGCTCTCGCCCTCACGGCTCGTTCTCTCTCCTCCTCCCCAGGAGTGCCTCGGGCTCAGAAGTTACGCTGCGGGTCATGCCATCCTGTCTGCCCTACAGAGCTCCCCAATCCATCGGCTCCACGAGACTTGGGGAGAAGTCTCCAGGTGAGGCATGCGCTCTCCACAGGAGGCCTCGGGTGGGCCAGAGACTTCCTACAACTCTGGCCATACCCGCTGACCGCCCCTGGGAGGTGCACGAAGGACGAGGACCCTGGGTCCGGGGATGGACTGGTCGTCCCTAGACTGAGACTGAGGTCTCTCAACTTGGACAAGAGGCCAAAAGGTCCAGCTCAGGACGGAGTTTTCTGAATTATCAGGTTGGCCTGGGGCAAACTGGAGACTTTCATGTATGTATACGGAGCAGTGGATCTGTGCCCAACTGACGTCTAACCTGTACAGAGATGGCAGGTGCAATGGGGTGGGACTCGGGTGACCATCGCGACAGCTCCCTCCCCATTCCTGTGGCGCCTTCAGGGCTCGGGGTGCCAAGTGGGAGCTCTCTTCCTGGCAGTTCAGCATTCTCGATGTTCTCAAATCAAAAGAGTTTGAATGTGCAAAGCTCTCCATTATTCTCACATCGAAACTTCCTCCTCCTTCTCCCTCTCCACAGGAAAAGCTCTGAACAATTTCAAGTTCTTTCTAACAAATGCAAGGACCTGAGCAGGAACCCACTCATCAAGGTAAAGCAGAGGCTGAGATGAGGACTATGTGTGTGGAGTGAGGTTGGAAAGGGTTGTGGGCCAGCTCTGTGTGTGTGAGTGTGAGACGTTCTCTCTGAAAACCAGGTTGATAAGGAGCAGACGCCAGCCATATGTCATCTGGAGTGACAGAAAGAGAGAAGCATATGCCCCCGGGAGGGAGGTTTCTTGCAGCAGGAGGCCCCAGTGAGGGAATGTGGGGATGGCAGCTGGACTGTCGAGCAGGGGTGAGGAGCTGCAGAATCAGGACGTCTCTGGCTCCCACTCTGGTCCGTCCTGCTGACAGGGTGCTTCCTCCAGGCTGTAGGGCGAATGTGGCAGGTGCAGCTGCCTTCCTCCTCCACACCAGCCCAGCAGTTCCTCAGGAAGCCAGGCTCCTGCTACTGCCCCTTTCTGGACCGAACCTCCATGGGGAGGGGGCCCCTGCCTGCAGCACAGATGGGGACTGCAAAGGACTCCCGCAGGCCAGAGGGTCCAGAGGGCTGCAGAGCTTTGGGTCCTAATGGCCATACGAGGGACAGATCGGTGTTTCTGGGGCTCTCCACTCTGCCCCTTTGCAGACTCCGCTAAACCGTCACGTCATAGGATTCTGCTCCTGGTGCTCAGTCAGCCGTGGCATGTGGTCCAGATGGCTCGAAAGAAATAGCTGGGGACTCCTGCACTCCTCGTGGCTCCCTTCTGTCCAAACCTCAGGTCTTTCCGTGTACCTTAGGAAGCAAAGTGTTACCACCCAGCACCTTGGGAGGGCCCTGCCTTGTCAGTCCAAGGTGACCCTTCAGCGGATGGCTTCCTGAGTGGCGGAAGAGGAAGGTGTGTGCAGCAAACTCTCTTGGTGGGTGATTGAGGGAAGTGAAGCCTCTGGCCTGACCTCAGACCCACCTTGGGAGCAGAGCTTCCAGAGGACTTAGGACCGTAGACACCTCTCTACCAGGTTACCCAAACACTCATTCCCCATTCCAGACAGTTGGGCTGTCTGGGGCCATAGACCCCCATAAAGTCAAGAAGATGGGGCCCCTTGTAAGGATGTAGGGGTAAGGCAACTGAAACGCAGCCTTCGAGTAAGGGGGAGAGCCAGCCTCTACCATACGCCGCCGGGCAAGTCGCTGTGGTGCTTGGGGCTCTGTTTTCCTCCTCTGGCAAGTGGAGGGACGATGGTCCTGCTGGTCAAGCCTCACAAGGAGGTTCAGGAGAGGGAAGAAGCTTGAGGGTGCTCATGCCTGGCTCTTCCTCGGAGGAAGGAAGATGAGAAAAACCGTGGTCGTTTCACGAAACTGAGTCCTCTGGAGACCTTATGAGGCTGGTGTGGTTCCCATCCCACGTTCCAGATGAGAAAACAGTCGCTGGGGGCTGGGCTGTAAGCCCAAGGTGACACCTCAGTGAGTGTTGAATCTGCAGTGAATATAGAATCAGAGTCTGCTGGAGGGCTGGGAGCATGGTGCTGATGGACTCGGGCCAGATATCCAGTGTTCCAAGTCAGGAGGTCTGGGTGCATCTGGGTAAGGGAGGATGGTGTCACTGACCTTGTTCCTGACCCTGCAGCTGGAGAGCTCCAGGTTGGAGAAGAACCCCCCAGGGAGCAGATGAGGCAGTGGGTGAGTGTGCCTGTGGCGGGGAAACCCTAGGGGAGGACCCTGCCTTGTCAGTTGGCTTCTTCAACAGACTACTCTCTGGGTGGAGGAAGAGAAAGCTCTGTGTGCTCAGCAAACTCCCTGTGTGGCTGGTCCGAGGCCAGAGGACAGGGCTGACAATCAAGGGGCCACTGTTTGGAATGCCTTGCTGAGAAGAGACCAGAGCCAGGGCATGGATGAGCTGGGCTTGGAAGGAATTAGGGGAAGGGTGGGGCCAGAAGCCCCGTGACCTAGCAATTTATTGATACTCCACCACAGAGGCAGCTTGGTGGCCCTGGAAGCCAGCTAGGGGGAGGGGGGAATATGATGAGGAGAGGCCACCGAGGGTCTTCAGCTGCTCTGAATGGGAGGCCCAGGGAGAAGACCAGAAGGCGGAGGTTGATGAGGTTTCAGGGGACCTGCCTTGGGGGGCACCTGAGAGCAGATGCTCATCGCTCCTATGACCCCGGTGGCACGGGGCATCGTTCCCTTCTTGGACATGTTCCTCGCCAAACTGCTGACTCTGGACTCTGAGATGGAGGAGTATGTGGATGTGAGTGAGCCTGGGCGGGATGAGGGGAGGGAGGAGCGTCCTGAGGGTTGGGAGGAGAGAGTCTCGCGTGAGGCCTTTGGTCTGAGCTCTCAGCGATCCTCCTCTCACGAGAGGCTCACGGCAGCTCCCTGTGTGGGGGCCTCAGGCTCCCCCCCCATGGGGATGTGGGCTCCACAGCAGCCACCATCCTACTTTCCTGACTGCAAAGAGGCCAGTGGTCTGGGCTAAACTGGACTCGGCCTTCGCCCAGGGTGCTGTTCTAGGGAGGAGAGTCGGATTACACCCATCCAAGAGTAGGGAGCTCCCACGTATCACAGAATTTTCTTTGCACTCGTGGCACAGTTTCCTGCCTGCCATCAGAGGAGGTGGGGGCCAAAGGTCCCTGAGCCTCCGCTCCCCTGGCCTGGCCACTTGAGCCCAGAGTCTGAGGTGGGTTTGGGTCCTGTCTTGTGCATATCCCTGCCCCTGGAGGCCCTGGCGGTTGAGCACTGTGGGAGAGGGTGGGATGCGGCTCTGCACGGGCCAGGGCGCCTTTCTGATGGAACTCGGCCGTCTGCCTTCCAGAAGCATGTGGTCAACACAAAGAGGAGGATGGAAGTGAGCACGGGGGCCCTCACATAGGGCAGGACGGGTGGGGAAGCGAGGGACACCCCTTGGGACGGCATTCTCTGGCGCCATCTCCTGCATCTTCGATTTATCGCAGAGGCTTGATACACAGAGAAGGAGGGTACCCATCCCCGGGGAGAGTGTGAGGAGGGGACTGGATACAGGGACCAGACCCTGCAGGACAGGCTCTTCGCACCCAACTCTGAGAACAAGTCAGCGCTGCCTTAGGTTGGAGGGGAGGAGGGGGACCCTTCAGACAAACGCCTCAGAGACCGACCCCTGTTCCCTCCCTCTCCCCTCCCCTCTGTCCTGGGTAGGGCGTGGCTTCTACCCAGGCCCCATCAACATCCTTTCCTTCCTCGCATCCTAGGAGATCAAAGTGTTCCAGGAGTTACAGCTGCTCCAGGTGGCTGCAGAAAACTACCACCTTCAGCCTGAGGAGCAATTTCAGGTCTGGTTTAACTCAGAGGAGTGGCTCAGTGAGACTGAGAGGTAAGAGCCTAGCCGACTGGCAGAGGGTGAAAGGAGACTCTCTCTCGAGGCCCGCTGCCAAAAGCCCGTGGCCCGGTTGCACGGTGAGTGCTGGGGCACCATGACACCATTGGGGCAGCCAGGGGAGGGTGAAATGGGATATGTCTTCTGGTAGCCTCACAGCTTTTGCTTTGTCCTACAGCTATGACCTGTCCACCGAGCTGGAGCCCCCATCTCAGTAGGCCAGCCACGCTCATTTGGTGCCTGCAGTGGCTGGGGCCTATGAGTCTACCCACCTCCCACAGCCACCGGAGCCACCGTGCCCTGCTGTACTCAAGCCTGCGGTGGCCCATCTCACCCAAAGTCTCCACAGTCCAGCCCTAGCCTGCTCACCACTCCTGAAACCCCAAGAGTCCTGTGCCCTGGTCTCTCCCTCCGCAGCATGGGTGTCCCCCTCCCAAACCCAGATTGCCACCCAGAGTCCAGGGCTAGACATCCAGAGCCATCTCCATGTGCCGCAGCCGCACCGCCTGAGATCCCCTGGCTGCTCCTGGGACACACAGCCACTCCGAGAACTTAAGTGTCCCTGGTCCAATCCTCACCGTCTACTGAGGTCCAGCAGGTTCTTGGCTATCAGGGACACACTGCAGGGACACTCAAGAGCTGGAGAACATGCTGACGACAGCCATCGGCTCCAACATCCTCACCGGGGCTTGCTAGCACCTGCAGCATCTGGAACCCTACCAGGATGTGGACAAGGATACCAGCCCTGCATCATCCTTGTCCTAGAGCGTGGGCCCCCCTTCGAATGCCTTACCACTCAGGTCCCAGGGGTCTCGCTGCCAGGGACCAACTGCTCCTCCTGCCGGGATCAGGCCCTGAAACCTGTGCGGGTGAAACAAGCGTTCGTGAGGCAGGCACCCGTCACTCGGCACGCCGGGGATCACCACCCCCGCAGGAGGCGCCATGGCACCCCTACTTCATAGGCACTGCTGCAGAAGACGAACCTGCCCTGACAGAAGGATCTCACACAGCTCCCAAGGGCCTGCCAGAAAATCCTCCAGCCCGAAGCTGGAAACAGTTCCCCCAAAGGGCCAGGAGGGAGCATATTCAGCTCTGCCAGTGGGGCTCTGTCCACCCACTAAAGCCTGCCCTGGTCTCCTAACAGCGGCCTTCCACAGACAACATGCGAGTGAAGAGGCATGGCTGTACTCCCATAGGACTTCACTTGAGCACATGGAAAATTCCCACTTCAACGTATTATAAAATGTTGTTCTGCATTGTTTGGCCATTTATTCTTTTCCCTCGGGCCACCCAAGAGCAGGCAGAAGTGGGCTGCATTCCACCCACCTCTGGCTGAAGGGGAACGCAGATGAGGGCTGGTGGCGCGGAGCAAGCCCAGCCTCCTTACGGCACAGATTCACCCCAGGAGGGGATGGTCCTTCTCAGCCTCCTCGCCCCACCCCTCATCCTGGCTCTGAGAGCAGTTCAGATGGGGAGTGAGGGAACAGCGTGGGCCTCAGCAACAAGAAGCCAGGAGAGGCAGGGTCGGGCAACCAAGTGACTGGATCCCTCTCCACAGGCACACTGCAGGGTCTTCCTACACCAAGCTGAGCAGAGGCACGACCAGCCCGAGGGGGGCCGGGGTGGGTGCTCTCTGGGGTGGGGAGTGTTCTATAGGAACAGCCTAAGAAAACTTTGCACAGCAGTCGTTACAGAAAAGACACACAAAAGAGGAGCGAAAGCACAAAAATGAAAATAGGACAGCAATCTGGCCAGTTGAGTCTCACAGGCCAGTTGGGTAAGGATCCCAGGCGGCTGGTGGTGGGCTCCTGCCTGAAAGGGGTGGGACCCCCACGTCGCAGTCCCAGGAGAGCAGGTCAGAGCTGGGGCCACAAAGCAGGTGAGGAGCCCTGGCTCAACCTCGGAGGCTGAGAAGCTGGGGTGTGGGCACAAGAGATGCACACGGGTGGCCCCTGGGCCCCACTTCTGCCCTGGTGGCTGCCCGTCTCCCGAGGGGACACCGTGTCCCGAGATCAGGGACAGACCGCCTGGCCATGACTCCCAGTTCCCCTTGCCAGAACCAGACAAAGCCTGGCACAGGCAGGCAGTCTGGGCCTAGGACCCGGCCAAGGGTGGGGGGTCCCCCTTGGCAAGTCTCCTTTCCCAACTGGACTAGTTACTACATCACTTGTCAGTCTGCTGCCACGTGGCCTAGATCCAATGGCTCAGCAGTTCATTCCGGACACATCAGTCCCTGACCGAGAGGACCCAGAACGTCAGAATCGTATCTGTCTTTTCTCCTAGCACCAGCATCCCAGTGCTTCCCAGCGAGGCTCCACTTCCACGCCTCAGGCTTGCCTCTGGGAGGTGATAACTCAGGGACTGAGACTCACTAATCACTTCAAGAAACACGGTCATCCCAGACAGTGTTTAAGCCTAAGACAGAGGGGTGAGGCCACCACCATGTAAGGTTTCCAAAACACTCACCCCAAAGACACTCTGATAAGGTAGAGGTCAGTAGCAAGGAAAGATAAGAGGAGGAGTGTAAAATAGGTTTTATTCTTTTTTTTTCTGTGGCATGTCGGGATTATTCTCTACTTTTCTCTCGTGAAATGTTCACAGACAAATCTTCAAAAACTTGCTATCCGTTACTCAATGCAAAGCATGAACAAACTGCGTGTCAAAGGTACAGTTGATAATATTGTCAACTGGAAAGGACAAGGTGGTGTTTGGGAATATGTGGAAGAAACTGTATGTTTAAGATTTCACTGCAAGCCTTGGAAGTGTGAGGCTGGGGGAAAAGGGTGGTGGATTTGAGACTCTTTGCCATATACTTGAAAAATGCAGCAGAAAAACAGCTTCCCTGTAAAGGATTAAAATAGCCATGAGGGGGACCCCCCAAAAAACAGAGTAATGTTTTGGAAGGCAAGCGCCTCATAAAACTGGTTTTCCCAAATAATTAAGTGTTCTAAGAATCCATCATATCACCGGACCAGCTAGCATTTTTAAAAGAGGCATTCGTTTCAGAACATTTTTCATTGGAGATTTTTTCAATGTGTTTGCCCATTTCATGATGGGTGATTTATGAATGCACTTGCCACACCCTGCTAAGTGTTCAGCAGTTTTTGACCAAAAAACCCCAGCAAAATCCCAACCCCCCCAGTTGCCTACCCTCCCTCATCATTTGATCTTGCCCCAAGAGACTTTAAAAACTTCCCCCATGAAAAAAGCCCTCAAAAGAAAACTTTTTGCTCATGCAGAAGAGGCGAGACAAAGGCAGAAGCACTAAAAGCACCGAATTTCCGAGTTCAAGATTGGTTTTGAGTAGTGCAAAACTCACCTCGATAGGTTTACTGCATCTAACGAAGAGTACTTTGAAGGTGACTGAAGTATGAATATGTAAGAAGCCGGGCTCGGTGGCTCAGCCTGTAATCCCGGGCCTTTGGGAGGCTAAGGTGAGTGGATTGCCTGAGCCCGCGGGTTGGAGACCCGCCTGGGCAGCGAGACCTCATCTCTACAATAAATCAAAAAATCAGCCGGGCGTGGTAGCGCGCGCCTGTAGTTCTGGCTACTCGGAAGGCTGAGGTGGAAGGATCGCCGGAGCCCAGCGGGTCGAGGCTGCGGTGGCCGGGAGCGGTCACTGCACTCCAGTCTGGGCGACAGAGTGAGACTCCGACTCAAAAAAAAAAAAACAAAAACATGTAAGAATGCACATTCTCTGTAATAAATTCCAGGGTTTTGGGGACGCCCGAGTGTGTGTACAGCAGGCAATTAGATCCAAGTGGCTGCAGTGCCCTAGGCTTCTATATAAGAAAAATGAACGGCAGCCGCCGCAGACTCCAAGCCCCGCGGGCGAACTCAGCCGCTCGGAGCGCGCGAACGACAGCCCTGCCCCCCCGCCCCCCGCCCCCCGCCCCTGCCGGTCCCCGATGCGGCCCGGCCAGCGAGCAGCCGACGCTGCTGGGACGCTCAGCGACCTCCGCGCCGCCCCCGCCCCCAGGATTCGCGCTGCCATCGGGCGCCCTGGTGCGGCCGCTTCGCCCCCACCACGTTCCAGCGCCTCGCCAGCCTCCCCTCCAGCACCCCTCCGCCCCCCGAAGACTCCGACTGCCCGGCGCCTTCGTCTCGGAGCGGGGTGAGGTGGACGGCTGGCTCATCACCGGCCTGCCGGACAGCTGCGCGGCTCCAACCAGCCCCGGGGCCGCCCTCCGCCCGCGCCCTCCCCGATGGACGAGAGCTGGGCGCGACCCCCCGCCTGTTTCACCGCAGAGGGCCTGGCCGCGGGCCCGCCCGCCTCCAGAGCAGCCCCTGGAGGGGCTGCATCGAGCACCCCAGCAGGTCCGTCTGCGTCACCGGCAGCTCCACGGTGCCGGGGTCCGCGCCCCCTTTCCCGCTGCGGACGCCGCCGTCCCGGACGGCCGCCCAGCGACGGGGAGCTGGCGCCAGTCCGCCGCGAGGCCCGGGTCCCGCTTCGCGCCTCCGCGGAAGGCCGGCCGGGCGCGGCGGCTGCAGCGGGCCGGCGGCGGGCCGAGCGCCGCGCGCTGAGCGCCGAGGCGGTGCCGCGGCCGAACCCGGCCCGCGAGCGCCGTCCGCGCCGGCCCAAGCAGCAGGGCGGCTGCGTCCGCCAGGCGTGCCAGCGCCAGTGCAACCACTGAGCGTCCGCGGGCCGCGCTCCGAACCCTCGCCGACGCCCGGTCCCCGCTGGCTCTTCGGCGCGGCTGCCGTGCTGCCCGCGGGGCGGGAGCAGGCCGCCTCGGGCTGGACGCCACGGCCTCCCTCCTCCTGCGTGAGCTTGAGCGAAGGCCCTTCCCTGACTCCCCCGGTTTCCGGTCTCTGATCCTCTGAACCCCCTAGCCCCCCTTCACCTCCCTCCTCCCAGCCCCCACGCCCAGCATCTGATTCTCCGGCCCCTCCCTCCTGACGTTCTTTCTCTCCAGTCCCCTTCCCTGCCTCGCTCCCCTTCGCCCTTGCCATCCAGCCCTTGGCCGCTGTCCCCGAACCCGGGCCAACTTCTGGTCGCTCTTCTAGTCCCCGATCTAGCTTATTCCCGCCTTCGGCTCCCATCTGACTCGCCCAGGCCCACATTTGGCATTACACTCACTCCTGTTCTGCATTATTCACTCCCCAAGTTCCCTCCCGATGGTGGGGACCCTAGCCAGCTCTGGCCAAGAGCAACAAGCGCGACCAGGGCGCTGTCCTTGTCCTCCTATAGTAAGGGCTCAGGTTCAGGGTTTTGCTTTTAGTCCTTCACTTTCCCTCTGCCCTGGGGCTAGGCTCCCGACAGCTGCGTAGGCCTGGAAAGGTAAAGTACGTGGAAAAGGACTGTGCGCTGTGAATTACAGGGAGAAGATGGAGGGAACCCAAGGAAAGAGGCAGCCTGTGGAGATGTGGACGAGACAGGTGGAGAGAAGCTGTAGGCGGCAGGGCACCATGGGCGCGCACACTGCTCAGAGGCCAAGCCCTGTCCTCAGGCTGAAGCCTGGAGTCTGCCCCACTTCCCTTTTTTCTCATCCACTCTTCTGCAGACCCTGAGTCTGAAGGGCTTGGGACCTTGTTGCTCTACCCCTGACTCGCCACCCTGGAGCAGCAGCTGGGCAAGGCATCACCATCACGGCCACCTGTTCACATGCCCGAAGTGCTCGAACCGGCTTAGGAGAGATGCAGGCCAGAGAGCTTCTAGGCTGGGAGAGGCCCACCCTAGGTGAGAGTTCCCAGGAGTGATGGTGGAGCGGCAGACTCCCTCTTGGGGTGAAGCCAGCCCAGGATGGACAGCTCAGCCTTCATCTTGCCTCTGGCCTTGTGTTGGGCCCCCTGCTTGGTGTGGCTGGCAAACACTCTTGAGGTTCTTCAGGAACCCCATGGTTCCCATCCTCAGCGTCCCCATCCAGGTGCAGGGCCTTCAAGGGAGCCTCTTCTCATTTCCTCCCACAGCGCTCCCTTCCTTTTGGGGTTGCTGGGGAGAAATGGGCGCCCTGTAGTCCCTCTCTTTCTCCTCAAGTGAGTACTCGGAGGAGGGAACCCGAATCCCCGGTTGAGACGGGACAGGGGCAGCCAGCTTTCCCTTTCTTGCGGTGGGATTGGATTCTGGGCTCAGACACCAGCAACAGCCTCTCGGGATGCCCAGTTGCTTCCCATTTCTTCTTTCTAGCTGTACTTTTCTAGTGTGTGCTCTTTTTCCCTTGAAACTTTTAAGATTTCCTGTTAGGTACTAGCCAATAGGTCTTCCCCCTCACCCCAATTCCAGGTTTCCAGGCCTTACAGCCAAGCTGAGCTTTGGAGAAAACTCTGCATTCCCCTGAGGGCAAAGGCAGCTGCCCTCCCTGACCTTATTAGCCCCAGACCTCATGTGGGGTGTGTGGGAAAGGGATGACATATCCCCATGGGTGTTGGGCTGAGGACAGAGGGAGACCTGTTGGGGTTTCTTATCCCAGATAATAAACCAAATTGATACTTGAAACAGCTAGAAGTCCCCACACCATCCCCTAGGGCCCCAGTAACTGACATTTGCTTCACTTCCCAAATTTCCTTCAGTGACGACTTCTCCCTTTTGTTCTTCCAGCTACCCCTTGGGCGCTGCCAGCATAGGGTGCTTGGCACTTCCAAGAGGCGAAACTCCCTTCAGTCCTTCCAGCCTCCTACTCACTGCCAGCTGGGGCCGAGGCTCAGTCCTGGGCAGTGCCTGTATGATCCTTCTGGAAGAGTTGCAAGTATGGGACATTTGGCTCAAATCTCAAAAGGCCTTGCCCTTACGTTTATTTCTGGGGGCTCCTAGAACCTAATCACTCATCTGGCTGGTTGTAAGTCTCATCTTTTTTGGTACTTTCCTATAGATTCTGTCGCATTTGAGTGTGACAATTTTAATTGCGTCTAGACTTCTAAGAACCAACAGTATTCAATCTCCTGCTAGTCCTGAAGCATCAGACCTTATCATACTGTATCGGCTGTGTATATGCCTTTCACCTCGAGCATGCTTCAGGATTTAAAAAAACAACAACACAAAATCACAGAACTTGAATATACAAGGGAACCAGAATTCACAAAGTCATATGCAACGTTAGACAGAAGGGGGTTAGAGAGTCTGTCTTGATTGATGTTTTCAGAGACCCTAGAAAAGTCTAGGGTACCAGTTTGTATTAACTGTCAATACTACCAGCACTTTGCCAAAACTAAGTATGTGAGAGGGACCCCTGTTTCTGATGACTCCCAATTCCATCCAAGGACAATGTCCAGTGATTTCCCAGGAAGTCGGAGTGATTCTTTAAAGTTGGATGTCACTTTCCAGCCTTTGCCAGTCTAGCCCAGCAGGGTGCCAAGTGTGCAGAGATGTAGTTTGGTGCCGTTTTAGAGTATGCCTGCTCCCCAACCCTGTCTGAAACCCTGTAATCAGCTTGCTTGGGCCCATAAGGTCTTAGGTGCAGTAAGGACCCCGCCAGAGCTGTGGAATGCCCCCATATCAGTGTGGCTCTGTGAGCATTCTGAATGGAAACACCATATTGCACTTATAATACCTTCCTTCTTGCCCTGCCACTTAGTTCTCAATGGAACCAACAAGTTGAGTGCATTCCTGTTGGGTGCTTTGAGACTGGCTGAAATGAGGAGACTTTGGTTGGCTATGTTGTGGTGTTGACAGACTCTAGGAAACAACCACTTTGAGCGGGTCATGTGGCATGCCTGTGTATGTGTGTAACAGGATTTTGATTGTTAGATTGTAATGCTATTCCTTTATGGGAGAAAAAAAATTAATATAAAGAAAAACAAATAAAAATCTACTTAAAGCAAAAAAAAAAGAAAAATGAACTTTAAATCAAATGCATTTCTTGACAATTACTCACCTAGAAGAAAAGACAATTTAGACTTAATCAAGCACAAATCGCCAGTTAATCTCTGACTCCATAGCAAAGAAATAACCACCTGTATAGTTCAACAAGGGGACTACATAACTGTAACTAATCAGTTATTGAATGTGGTTTGCTTATACAATCCTTTACTTCAAGACCCTCCTGTAGATCCCCAAACCAAGGCTGGGTGTGCCCCAGTTCATGAATCACTGTTTGCAAACCCTGTGGACCACAGCTCCTTTTACACATAAACCCCCACACACCCAGTGGGGATTCTCTTGCGATGACCCTCCCAGACGTGGGGCTGCTGGGACAGAGCTGCTCACAGATGGTCTAGGAAGGTCTGTATCGTAACAGAATAAGACACCCGGAGTGTGATCCACAGGCTCTGTTGCTGATTGCAGGAAGGCCCAGTCCCACCACAGCCGGTTCCTGCAGGTTCCAATCACGCAGCTCCCCCTTCTTGAAAGACCTGACCATCACACACTATTTTCTGGCTTCTGAGATATCTGGAATTTCTCCACAGGGATCCTCCGATGTTTGAAAGTCACAGGGTAAAATGTTTTGTGTGCTATAGCATGTGGTCTGCCCTTGAGAATGTTCTGTATGCTCTTGTGAATGGTCATCCTCAGACAATATTCGATTTTGTTGGTGGAGGGTTCTGTGTTTGTATGTCCCTTAGGTCCATTTGACCTAGGGTGTGGTTCAAGTCCTCTATTCCCTTACTGGTCTTTTGTCTTGTCAGTCTATCCATTATTCAAAGTGAAATACCGAAGTCTTCTGCCGTTATTCTCATTTTGTTCATGCATTCTTTTCCCTGATGTATAGTGTGTTCACTTATTTCTCTTTCAATTCAAGATGCATCCTAAGACAGTTTTAAATTCAGTCAGGTGATTTTTAAAAAAAATCTCCATTGTGTAAGGGCTAGGTTTCTGGAGATTTATTTTGTTCCTTTTATTTAGAAATATTTCTCTGACTCTTTGTATGTCTTGTAATCTTTGGTTCAGATCTGGACATTTAAAAGCATACACAACAACAACCACCACCACCACAATTGCTTCTTCTAGTCCGTATGTATTGGTTTTGTACAATAAAAGATCTACACCAGTTAGCCTGGTTAGAGGTTCTGGAGACTTACAGTTTTTTTCTAGGACTATGTATTTTTTCTGAGCAACAGTACTTGCTTTCCTTGCAAAGTACATGCAGGGGAGTTGAAACGTTTTACATCCCTAAGGGGCTTGACCTTGCTTCTGCTCAAGAGATTTAAGTTTTGGTTTATGCTTATTATCTGCCTGTAATCTCTTGCTCCCCGGGAACCTATCACAGAAGTGTAGACTCCCTGTTCCCCTAACAAAAAAAAGCAATTGTCTCTGTTTTCAGCAGATTCCAACCTGGTATTCAAATAATGTTGTCATTCCTATTAGCTCTCAAATCAGGCGAGAGAAAAACCAGTCTTTGGACACCCTCCAAATAAGGTAAAAAGTTGGATACAAGTTTCACTTTTCTCTTTCCATACTACCTGATAAGCTGAAAATTGAGGGGTTTCCTCCCAATCCCACCATGTCAGGTAGGGGAGAGACAGAGGCAAACATAAAGCTATAAGCTTCCCTACCCATTTGTCCATTTTCTCTTGGCTGTGCATTTGCTTGGCTGCTGGAGGTTCTTACCTACTTTCTCACAGAGTCCTCACAGAGGCATTGTGGTTCGTCTGTTTTTCTTCAGTTGTTTCTCAGAGATGGAGGACCTGAAGTTTCCCTGAATATTGTCTTTCTGATATCACCACATTTCTTTTTTTAAAAAACGACTATCTTTATTGATATTCTCTATTTGATGGAAGAGTATTCTCCTACATTTGCTTATGTTTTCCTTTAGTTCTGCCAACATACTCATATGGAGCATCTTGAGCTCTTTGGCAGTTACTTCCAATATCTGGTCACCCTCCCAGGTTGCCTACTCTTTTGCTGATGTAGGTGTCATACTCTTCTGTTTCTTTTCATGATCTGTAGTTATTTATTTATTTAAAACTGGACACCTTAAGTACTATATTGCATCAGCCCTGAGTACCGGTCTTCTATCCCCAAGGCTTATTATTATTATTTGTTTAGTGATTGTACAGATCACTTTATCGAAGTCCATTTCCTCTGTAAAGTTTTCAAAATCAGATCCAAGTTTAACTTCAGGTATGTCCATAGTCCCTCTGGGAAGACCTGGGTAAGTCTCTCTTCTACTTTTCTCCTGATTACTTAAGATCTGGCTGTTAAACTTCACTAATTGCTGATAGTTGCTGTGTTAACTTCTACCATGCAAACTAATTCAAACAAACTGGCTCCTGGAAGGAAAACTTTCTGTAGGTGCATCTTTGATATTTGTTCTGCTTCCAGAAGTGTGCTTCCCAGCTGTCTTATTCTTTGGTGCTGTCCTCTGAACTCACATACAATCCAGCCTGTATCTTCATTAGATTCAAGAATATATTCCCTATTATCTTTTACCAACAGTATCCACTAATCTTAACAGCATCGTAGCCTTTAACTTTGTTTGTATTTAAATTTAACATTGTGCTTTTTGGTTTTTCTCTGGGCTCATCTATTCCTGTTATTCTCACTTTCTGCCTTCTTTTGTGTTACTAGAGTATTCTTATTCTTCCATTTGATATCTTATTTTGGCTGGTTAGTGATAACTCTCTTTCTAAGTTACTTTAGTGGTTACTAAAGTATGTATTGTATTCATCTTTAACTTATCACAGGCTACCTCAAGGGATACTGTACAGTTTCATATATGATGTAAAAATCTTTTCAATAGTCAAGTTTCATTTACTCCCAGATGGAGGTGTGTCATTGCTATTATTTATTCTACTTTTAAATATAAGATAAACATCATGATACACTGTTATAATTTTTCTTTTCTTTTGAGTTGGAGTCTCACTCTGTCGCCCAGACTGGAGTGCAGTGGCCACTCCTGGCCACTGCAGCCTCAACCTGCTGGGCTTCGGCAATCCTTCCGCCTCAGCCTTCCAAGTAGCTGGAACTACAGGCGCGCGCTACCACGCCTGGCTAATTTTTTTAAATTTATTGTAGAGATGAGGTCTTGCCAAGTTGCCCAGGCGGGTCTCAAACCTGCGGGCTCAGGCAGTCCACTCACCTCAGCCTCCCAAAGCGCGGGACTACAGACTGAGCCACTGAGCCCGGCTTTTATTTTCTTTAAATCTCTTTGATATGTCTCTCCAAAAAAAGTGATTCTGGTTTTGTTTCGGGTATAAGAAACTGACCTTAGAGCTGTACTTTTTTGCATTTAAACTACTTAAACCTGTGGCTACATTTCAATGACACTTTCAGTTGAAAAAGATACAGGCAGTTCTTGGATCCACAGCCAAGGTAAGAACAAGTATTTCATGACTTCCAGCATAAGTAAGTTTTACTTCTTTCTGTCATGCCAATCTGGGAGCGAGTTCTCTCTGCACAAGAGATGAAGCCCCATTTTCGTGGTCCTAACCTACATCAATCCTGTTAATAGGAGTGTTTTTGCAGGCTTGCATTTAACTTTCTGACTGTGTTTCAGAGTTTATCTATGACAACTTATGAGATGCTCTACAGTAAAAACAAACTATAATTAATACTCCACACATTTGTTCATTTTTGAGAAGTGCCAACTCATGTGGTTCATTTTCTGGTATGCATATGTTATTTGAATAACTGTACCAGTTAATTGTTTTGGATTCTATTGTTTAAAAAGCACTCAAATAGACAGTGTCCTGGCTAAGTATTTTTAAAAATTAGCTCTTTTCTAACTCCAGTCCAGAGAAAGCTGGCTCAGAGGTTTTTTTATGGAATAATATTTAGCCTTGAAGAGGAACGAAGTACTCACTGCAGCCAGACACCATTCACCACTGCATGGGGTGCACAGGTATTTACTTATTCAAGTTTGTTGAGTGCCTACTATGTGCCACTCACTAAGCCAGGTGCTGGAGACAAAAAAAAAAAGTAGCCTGGCTTGGTGGCACACATCTGTAGTTACTTGGGAGGCTAAGGCAGGAGGATCACTTGAGCCCAGGAGTTTGAGTCTTGGCTGGGTAACACAGTGAGGCCCTCATCTCTTTAAAGAAAGAAAGCAAAGTACTGATGCTTGTTACAATATGGAGGTACCTTGAAGACATTATGCTAAGCAAAATAAGACAGTCACAAAAGGACAGTTATTGTATGATTTCACTTACACGAGGAGTCCAGAGTATTCAAATTCATAGAGACAGAAAGTATAATGGTGGTTGCCAGGGACCGAGAGGAGGGGGAGTGGGGAGTTACTGCTTAATGAGAACAGAGTTTTAGATTGGGATAATGAAAAAGTTTTGGAAATGAATAGTGATGATGGTTGCACAATGTTATTGATGTACTTAAGGCTGCTGAAATGTACACTGAAGAATGGTCAAGGTTGGGTGCAGTTGATCACACCTGTAATCTCAGAGGTCAGGGAGGCTGAGGCAGGAGGCCAGGAGTTTGAGACCAGCTTGGACAACAGAGGGATACCTGGTCTCTAAAAAGACTAATCAATCCGCCAGACTCACTGGTTCAGTCTGTAATCACAGCACCATGGGAGGTCAAGGTGAGTGGATTGCCTGAGCCCGCAGGTTTGAGACCACCCAAGCAACTTGGCGTGACCTCATCTCTACAACAAATAAAAGATAATTAGCCAGGTGTGCCCATAGTTACTGCTACTTGGAAGGCTGAGGTAGAGGGATCGCCGGGGCCCAGCAGGTTGATACTGAGGTGGCTGTGAGCGTGCCATGGCACTCCAGCCTGGGCAACATAATGAGACTCCAACTCAAAAAAAAAAAAAATCAATCAATTAGCTGGGTGTGGTGGCACACACCTCTAGTGCTAGCTACTTGGGAGGTTGGGGCGGGTGGATTGCTTGAGCCCAGGAGTTTGAGGTTACAGTGGGTCACAGTCACATCACTCACTCCAGCCTGGGCAAAGGAGCAAGACACCATCTCTAAAAATAAATAAGTAGATAAATAAATAATGGTTAAAGGAGTATATTTTATGTTATTATATGTGTATTTCACCACAACAAAACTTTTTTCACATGATTTCTTCATGGATTTTCTTCATGCTTGTTTAATTCACATTCCAATTAAACTAAAGAATAACTCATTGCAATTACTCGAGGCCTTTGGCTAGTGGCATTCTATTTACTTAAGACTGGGTCTATTTAAGGAGTGTTTTTTAAAGGAGTTTCCAGAATAATTTTCTCAGTTGAGAAACTGGAGAACATTTGAAAACTGTCCTCAGAGTAGTAAGATATTTAGTGAAAAATGAAACAGATTCCCCAAGATTCTCGATGCTTCTCCTGAGGCCCGCCCTGGCCAGGTTTCTCTGGTGCCCATCCATGGCTCTAGTTTGGCCCTGGATTATGAAACCATGACCTTATTGGTATAAAAATTCGCTAGGAATTCGAGAAATCGGTGCAGGCAATCACCACTCTGCCCTAGGCCAACAGAATGCTGGCTTCAACCCAAATGTGTGCGCGAGCCAGCACTGAAATATGCCTGAGCGCCTCATGGTGAGATCTGAACTCAAGTGTCATCTTCCCAAGCCCGGCTCCTGGTCTTTCCCCAGCTTGCCTTTCTCTGTGCCTGTCTTAGAAGTCCTGACTCCCGACTTAGCCTTCCCACATGTTACCTGTCACCAGTTCTGCAGTTCCTTCCTCCCCATGCACTCAATCCTTATGGAAGACCTGGGAATTCCAGAGCAGGCCTTATGACGTGGCTTTGAGAGACCATGCCATCGAAGAGAGAATAAAGCATCTCTTCACAAGAGGCAACACGCTCATCGTTAGCCAAATGAACGCCCTCTAATTTGTGCTTAACAGAAAGGAGCATTAATAATTATCAGGTACCTGATATGTGCCAAGTAATGTGCCAGCTATTCTCAGATCTTCTGACAAGTTTCTAAGAGCAGGCATGACTGGCCAGGCATGGTGATTCACACCTGTAATCCCAGCACTTTGGGAGGCCACGGTGGGAGGATTGCTTGAATCCAGGCATTGGTGACCAGCCTGGGCAACATAGCGAGACTTCATCTCTACAAAAAAATTAGTCAGGCGTGGTGGTACACTTGGAGTCCCAGCTACACAGGAGGCTGAGGCAGAAGGATTGCCTGAGCCTAGAAAGTTGAGGCTGTGGTGAGCTGTGATGGTCCCACTGCACTCAGGCTTGGGTGACAGAGTGAGATCGCTCCGTTAAAAGGGCAAACATTACAAGTACTTATTATTGTTGTTGTTGTTATTATTATTTTGAGTCAGAGTCTCACTCTATCACCCAGGCTGGAGTGCAATGGTACTCTCATGGCCATCACAGCTTCGACCTGCTGGGCTCAGGCAATCTTCCCCCCTCAGCCTTCCAAGTAACTGGAACTACAGGTGTGCACCACCATACCCAGCTAATTTTTTGGTTTGTTGTAGAGACAAGGTCTCACCATGTTGCCCAGGCCGGTCTCCAATTCGTGGGTTCAGGCAATCCTCTTGCCTCTGCCTCCCAAAGTGCTGGAATTACAGGTGTGAGCCACCATGCCTTGCCTACAATTATTCTTTTTTTTTTCACACAGAATGGAATAAAACTTTATTCTTTTTAACTCCACACATAAACAAGATGCAGAAAAAGCTCTTGCCATCTCTGACAGAAGAGCAGAACAGCTCTGTTTCATGAATGACAGCACAATTAAAGCTAAAATAATATAAAAATAATTTGAAAAATTCCTTTAAACTGTACACTCTCAAATAAAGCAAGAATGGTAAACAGCAGTTTCTTTTTTTCTGCTAGCAGAAAAAAATGTGTTTCTATTCATTTGGGCTTTGAAGTTCAGTGTACCCCACATCTGTATGCATGTATGTGTGGTGGCGTGCATGTAATCTATGCGATGGAAGTAGCCCCTAATCTGTTCATCTATATGCCTAATCATTAAGCTACTTAACAAATTATAACACTATTATGTCACAGTGAACAACTTTACATAATTGCTTCTTTGAAATACTAGGAACATTGACACATTTATTTGGCTTGTAAAGGACTGAAATATTATGGTTAATATAACCTAGTTCTTTTTTTTTTAAAGAATATGGCTCTTAATAAATTTATTTTTAGTTCCAGAGCAAATGTCTGTTTTAAAAAATTTCTGAAGCTGACTTGAAGCAGGATGGATATCTTCAGATTTAGCCAAAAATATGACAAGGATTTTATATCATTTAAAATGTAAAGGATAAGTATCTATTTTGGGGGGGACCTTTGTTCTCAACTGTTTTCAGCCAAACTTGCCATGAAGTGTGTTTGTTGAAGTATCTTCACTCAGCCAGCAGAGGACACTGTAAACACCTCCACGTGGCTTGGGGAGCAAATGCAGATGATGCAGGAACACAGTGTTCATCCAGGATCAGGTAGAGCCCTGCAGGTTTCTTTTTTGAAATTCACAAAATTATCGAAAATATGCACTGGGCTACAGGGTTTCATTTGGAAAATCATAAGCATGTATAGAGAGGTGTACTTATCGGCTGTTGAATTGATCTCCAGCTCACCTCAGTGGTACCGGCCGGGCCTTTTTACAGGCAGTATAGAATCCATTACCAAATCATTTGGTGGAGCTTTTATCTCTCTGATTCTGAATTTACTCTTCTGTCCAAAAGCCTAGGGTAACTGAACACAAGGACAATGCTTCATGTCTCACTTAAGAGTAGAACTTACAGTTCAACCATCAGGAATGGTCTGGGGTGGGATCGCCCCCGTGGGATCTGTTTCCATCCTCCCACGAGGAGCCATGGGAAAGGACTGTGCCCCTTTGGTTTGGACAGACTCACTAAGCCTGAGGCTGTGAGTGGCCAGCGGTCTTCTCTTAGTTGAAGAAATATAGTGGCTCACATGTTTCCACAAGGATGATCACGACATCTTTTCTCATAAGGGCTACAGCAGCGAACCTTGCTTAAAAAGGCTTCCATTTCTGCACAAGCATTATTGTTCTAGAGACACCTGTGTCTCTTGCATTTCTATCTTTTCCATTGGCTTGAGTTTAGAGTCGATAAAGATTAGAAAGGATTGTGTGTGTGTGTCTGTGCTCACATGGTATTTAAAGTAAAATTCTCTCATCCTTAGAGAGATAGAACACTTAGTAAATACACTTTTCCATCTAGTGTTAACAGCCTTTGTCTGCCTTCTGTTAGTCTCTTCTGCCTCTGGCTTACTTCTGTTCTTTGTCCTACAGTTGAGAGATAAAGAGGGGATGGCATCTCCCAGCAGCTGTGCTTGGAGATGGAGATGCACTCAGTGAGTCCTCACCCTAGAAGGACCATAAACTTACTGGCTTAAGTCAACCTCATTATCCCTAAGCTGCCTTGGGTTTTGTGTTTGCTTGTGTGCTTTGTTTTGTTTTAGCTGCACCATATGTGATTCCTTGTGCCATTTTCTTTTGTCTCTTGTTTTTCTTGAAGACCCTGAGCTATGGCTTCCTCCTCAGTTCCAGCACTATTCAGCCTTCGTTGCTTTCCTCGTTTTGCTGATGTAGGCCTCAGAGAAGAAATGGCAAAAGAGCACAAGGTAGCTAAGGCACATGAGTGAGGACCAGAAGATACTCTGAGAGTGAGAGCGACACTGGTCATGCTGCATCCAGTAGAAGACCAGGTAGTTAACGACACAGCCCATCATCTGTGCGATCTGGGACAAGGTGAGGAACATAGCAAACTTCCAGGAGACTCAGAAACCTGCTGCCCGCAAGGCATAGTAAGAGTGCATGCCGTAGTTCATAGTCATGAACAAACTTCCCCTGGCAATCATGTCTTTGTAGAAGTGCCAAGAGTACGGGAGCACAGTGATGTGATGGCACCAGTGCAGGAAGATCAGCTCCTGCTTCCTCAGGATAATGAATATTGTATCTCCTAGTTTGGGAGCTTTGCTTAGCACAAATGCAAATGCCCAGAATTTGCTGACAGGTCCATTGTAAAAACTCTGGTCGCAAACGGACTGCTTCAGGCCTTTGATCATCAACATGTACACCATATAAGCACCAGTTCGAAGGGCACCAAATATACTGAAGACTGTGAGGGCCAGAGACCAGAGTGCTAACAGTTACTCAGCTCAAACTTGGCCTGTTTGCTCATTAGGTGCCGACCACCAAATAGAAAGGCAGCATACAGAGCAGAAAACAGGAAAGATTTCTTCGTGCTTGAAGTGTGTCATGCTTTTTAAAATCCTTTTCCCCCTCCCATTTCTCTCAAGATGAACAGACCAGATGTAGTGGCTCACGCCTCTAATCCCAGCACTTTGGAAGGCCGAAGTGAGAGGACCAACCTGAACCTCTCTCTCAGTTCTTCTGCATCCATTGAGTGGCTTCATTCTCGTTGAACTGCTTTTCGAAGTCATATTCTTGCAAAGTCAACACTGACATGTTCACTGGGGCTGGTCTTCGGAGTCGCTACGTGCTCTCTGCGTCTCCACTCCCAGCTCCTCTCTCTGGGACTCGCCTCCTCCCAGCGTCCGCATCCACTGTAGGAGGAAATACAATTATGTTTTAATAATATTTTTAATACAGACACGGCTGTCCCATAGCTGGGCCCACTCTTCAGGAAGCATTAGGCGTTGGTGGCAGATGTAGAGACAGAGTTCCATCTGGCTCACCTCCAACCAGGCTCCACATTTCTCCAGTCCTGGACACTTCTGTGCTCAGATCCAGCCTTCTACTAGTCAGTTTCTTTTCTGCGTCCAGGCCTGAATAGCCTGCTCCCACTTGTGCGTCTGTCAATGGTTCTGTGCCTTCCCTGAGTCCTGAGTCCTCAGTCCAGGGAATCACTTACGCTGATCTCTTTCAGTCCCATGCTTGCCAGTCAGGTTTTGAGCTCACCTAAATCCCATTCCTCCCAGATTACTGCCTAGATGGTAGACTTTGCACTAAAAGTCATTTTATATTACATTGTTGGATGTCACACACTGATAACCCTAGGAGTCCCTCTGGTTCTCTAAAATATGTCATTTTAAAAAATCTTTGCCTTTGCTCACTTTTTACTTGGACATGGGAAATATACTTTTGTAGCTCAGAACAGCTCTGGAATAGATGACACAATTTTCTCATCGTGGAAGTGGGTGGCGGATAGGCCGCTATCGCTTCACGAGCATGAGGCGCTGTTAGGCATGTCACGTGTACTCACCTTCAAGTCTCACAACAACCTGATGTGAACAGCCATAGACTCGTCTTATAGAGGCTGAACTAGATTAAGTGACCTGTCCATGGTCGCACACCTGGTCAAACTGCATTGGAAATACCTTGTCCAGTTCCCTGAACTAACGGATAAGTATGTTAGTTCAGAACGGTCCTCCAAGCAGATGTCAGGAAGACGTTAGACATACGAGCTATTTATTGGGGGAAATGACTGGGAAAGTTAGATGAGAGGGAGCACGGACAGGCAGGGGGAACCCTCAGAAGAGGATGCAGGTGGCACATGTGTGAAAGGAGAGAGAGAAGGACTAGGCGGGACTATGGCACTGACTGGGAAAGTCTCTCTGCCAAGCAGATGGGGTGTCCCTGAGCGAAGATGCCCCTGGAGGAATTCCATATTGGGCAGAGAGAGTCCAACTCTAGGACACAGACTGTGCTTGGTCACCGGCTGGGGGCAGCCCCAAGAGAGCATGGCCTTGGCATGAACACCGTGGTGAGCCCAAAGAGGCAGCAGCTGGAGTTGGCTACCCCTGGAGCAGACACTCCCAGAGGAGACTGAGCCACAGTCGAAGTCACAGAGAGACATGGTCAAGACTTAAAGAAGGCACGCATTAACCATCAAGGCCTACCCAGCATCATCTAATAGCCACTTAGAGGATGAATGTGAGACCTGTGGCTTCCAGATTTCTGAATGTCCCAGGCAGAAAAAACAGAACTAAAGTTGTCAATATTTTTCTTTTGTTTCTTCTCTCTCTCCCTCCCTCATTGTTTCTATTTTTTTGAGACAAGGCCTTGCTCTGTCACCAAGGCTGGAGTGTAGTGGTGCAGTCATAGCTCACTGCAGCCTCAAACTTCTGAGTTCAAGTGATCCTCCCATCTCAGCTTCCTGAGTACTGGGACAACAGGCATGTCCCTCCATGACTGACTAATTTATTTATTATTGTTATTATTTTTTTTCTTGTGGACACAGGGACTCACTATGTCACCCAGGCTGAACTCAAACTCCTGGTCTCAAGTGATCCTCCTGCCTTAGCCTCCCAAAGCACAGGATTAGCCCCACCAGTATCTGAATTTTTTTTTTTTTTTGGAGTAGGTGTCTCACTCTGTGGCCCAGGCTGGAGTGCAGTGGCACTCTCATGGCCACCACAGCCTTGACCTTCCGCCTCAGCCTACCAAGTAGCTTGAATCACAGATGTACAACACCATGCCAGGCTAATTTTTTTATTTATTGTAGACATGAGGTCTCGCCATGTTGCCCAGGCTGGTCTCGCACCTGTGGGCTCAGGCAGTCCTCCCGCTTCTGCCTCCCAAAATGCTGGGATGACAGGCGTGGGCCCCCCTGCTCAGCATGAATCTGGATTTTTGAGTTGGAGTCTCACTCTGTCGCCCAGACTGGAGTGCAGTGGCCGCTCCCGGCCACCGCAGCCTCGCCTGCTGGGGTCCGGCCCGCCTCAGGCTTCCAAGTAGCGGGGATTACAGGCATGCGCTACCACGCCCGGCTGATTTTTTTATTTATTGTAGAGATGAGGTCTCGCCACCCAGGCAGGTCTCGAATCCACGGGCTAAAGCAATCCATTCACCTCAGCCTCCCAAAGGCGCGGGATTACAGGCTGAGCCAATCTGCATTTTTAATAACACCCCTGGTGATTCAGGTGCTCAAGGTTTATGGACCTCAGTGAGAAACAATGCATTCAACTCTGATGTTATTACAATTCGTGTCTTTGTTCTTAATGGAAAGCACTGATGACATTTATTAAAAACTTGCATGTCTCCTTGATTCCACGATGCTGCTTACAAACTCTGTCTCGTTTTAAAACTTTTCTCCTTAATTGTTTTTTAACTTTTTATTAAGAAAATTCTCAAACATATGGGAAATTACAAAGAATAGCTCAGCATACACCCATTATACTCATCACGATTGAATTATTTGCAACTTTCGCTTTATCCATTTATGTATGTATGTATTATTTACGAATTATTACAAAGTAAGTTGTAAATATCTTGATCCTTTACCCAAACACTTCATCATGAATGTCCTTAAAAAAAAGGATTCTTCTTCACAGCCACATACCATGGTCACACCTAACAAAACTAATAATAATTTCCTAATACCAGCTAATTCCCAGTCTTGGTTCAAAATTTCCTTGATGTCCCCTAAATGGATTTGATGGCTATTTTTTCAAAACTTGATGCAATTGGGGATCACACATTGCTTGTGATTGCTTTTTCTGTTTTTGTTTTTTTGAGTTGGAGTTTCACTCTGTTGCCCAGACTGGAGTGCAGTGGCACGCTCCTGGTCACCGCAGCCTCGACGTGCTGGGCTCCAGCAATCCTTCTGCCTCAGTCTTCCAAGTAGCCAGAACTACATGCATGTGCTACCATGCCTGGCTAGTTTTTGATTGATTGTAGAGACGAAGTCTCACCAAGTTGCCCAGGCTGGTCTCGAACCCACAAGCTCAGGAAATTCATTCATCTCAGCCTACCAAAGTGCTGGAATTACAGGCTGGGCCACCTAGCCTGGCCACTTGTGATTGTTATGTGCCTTTGTCTTAACCCATAACAGTCCTTTCACCATTTTTTCTAGGCCAGTTATCTTGAAGAATGTCCCTTCAAATTCAGAATGTCCTTCTCTCTGATTTTGTCTGATTGTTTACTCCTGGGGTTGCATTAAACTTTAAAACAAATGAAAAACATGGTAAAACATGTTCTCGGTATGTGTCCTTCCTCCATTCCATACACATATACAGAGGGTGCCCCCAAAATGTATACATTATAAGAAAGGAAAAAAACTGTATGAAAATTGTCATAGCCGATATATGTCAATAACAAACGATGAACAAGTCACATCTGACTTCTGCAATGACAAGGGGTGCTCAGAGTGTGGCCACCAGCGTCCAGACACTTCTGATGATGGGGAGCTACTGCAGAACTTGTTGCTAGGCGAGGCTTACCGGGTCTTCCCTTGTGCACGTCGCACCCAGGACCATGCGGCTCAGTCTTATCACAGATGCACGTGGTTTGGGGCCTGCTGGGGATTCTGTTGCACACTCACGCCTCCACTGTCGCACTTCCACAACATTCTCGAATTTCAAATACCACTTCAAAATGGTCTTGCTCTCCTGGAATTAAAACCTTGTTTCTGCCACTTTCTTTGACCGTCCTGCCTGTCACATGGTGACGCTAGCATTCGTTTGATTAACGTCATCTTCTGAATGAATGTCGTACTCCACATTGCTACATAAATCAATTCAACTCTGAAAAGGAATATATAGGTAACATGTATTAAAATGTATATACATTTGTGTATATATATTTACATATATTTATATCTTTTATACATAGAACATATATACTATATATGTTCATATTATACACAGGCGGTTTGTTCCCTCATGCCCTATATACCCTCTTTCTTCCACTCAAACAATCAACAGTTAATAGCATTCATTGAACACTTACTGTATGCCTGGTACTGTTTTAAGAAATTAGGTGTATAACTTATTTCCTCCGCATAATAGCAACAAGATAGGTTTGTCACCAATAAAAGTGAGCCACAGTATGGGAAGTGACCTGTAAAAGGTCACAGGGCGGGTAAATAATGGGGCTAGGTTGCTCTATAGCTGGCTTTTCTATTTATGTACTTATTTATTTTTTAGTGAGGGTCTCACTCTGTCACCCAGGCTAGAGTGCAGTGGCATGCTCAAGGCTCAGCGCAGCCTTGAGCTTCTGGGCTCAGATGATCCTTCAACTTCAGCCTCCCAAATAACTGGGACTACAGGTACACACCGCCATGCTGGGCTAATTATTTGACTTTTTCATAGAGGCCTTGCTATGTTGCTCAGCCTGGTCTTAAATTCCTGGGCTCAAGCAATCCTCCCTCCTTGGCCTTCCAAAGTGCTGGGATGACAGGTGTGAGTGACTACACCTGGCCTAGAACTGGCTTTCTTAACCAAAAAAAGAATCATAGTATAGACATTTAAAAAAACTATTCTCTTTCCAGGCTGTTATATATAAACTTATTCATTTTTTTTTTATCTCTAGCAATTTATTATAATCACTCTCAAACATAGAGAAAAGTTAGAAGAATTAAACAGTTAATACCTCTGTATTCCACCTATATTCCACAATGAACATCTGTAGACTTGTTTCTAATCACATATTATCGTATTTTTCTATGCCTCCGTCAATCTATTTTATTTTTTATGCATTTTTGTCAAGTATAACTTACTTTTAAAAATAGGTGAAATGAGCTGGGCGCAGTGTGTCATGCCTGTAATCCCAGCACTTTGGGAAGCAGAGGCAGGAGGATTGTCTGAGTCCATGGATTCAAGACCAGCCTGGGCAACATGGCAAGACCTTGTCTCTACAATAAATATAAAAACTATCTGGGCATGGTGGCATGCGCCTGTAGTTCCAGCGACTTGGAAGGCTGAGGCAGAATGATCTCCTGAGCCCAGCAGATTGAGGCTGTGGTGGCCATGAGCGTGCCACTGCATTCCATCCTGGGTGACAGAGTGAGAATCTGGATCAAAAAAACAAAGTGAAATGCATAGTATGGTGGTTTGATAATTTACTCATTCCCTTGCAGACAGGTATTCTAGTGTTTTCCTATTATAAACTGCTGAAGGTAACATTTTTTCTTTTTTGAGAGTACTGGAGGTCTCATTCAATCACCCAGGCTGGAGTGCAGTGGCATGATCACAGCTCACTGTAGCCTTGACCTCCTGGGCTCAGGTGATCCTCCTGTCTCAGCCTCCCAAGGAGCTGGGCCTACAGGTGCACGCCACCATGCCTGGCTAATATTTTTTTCCTCATTATGTTGCCCAGGCTGTTCTCAAACTCTTGAGTTCAAGAGATTCTCTCTCCCTGGCCTCCCAAATTGCTGGGATTATGGGTATGAACCACTATGCCTGGTCCTGAAAGTAACAGTTTTGTATTTATACTTATACTTTGTAACAATGGTGCTTTTACTTCAGTAGGGTAGATTCCTAAAAACTGGATAACCAGGTAATCCAAAAAAGAATACACCTAATTTAGCAGATAGCAGTACCACAGGGTCGCTTTCCACCAGCATGCTGCCTCCAGCAACGACTGAGAAGAGCTGCTTTTCTTCTCCTTACTTCATCGTATTATCGCTAGAAGAAACATGAACCTAAACTACACAAACATGGAGTTCCCAAGATGCATCATTAGCACAAACAGTATCTGGACATCCTGGTCCCACTGGACGAGATCAGCATTCAAACTGTTGCCTATCTCTGTTGAAGCGATTCATCCAACAAACACCAGCTCAAGAGGCAAGAGATTCACAGTGCCTTCCTTAACTTCCTGGCAGAACTGCTGCCTCTCCTGGCCTCTGTCCACACTGGGTGTTACCTCCCTCAGACTCACTCACCTTGCATTTCTTAGGTGTCTGCATGTGCACACGTGCACCAGTAGCAGACTTTGGGCTTCCACTGGAGGTGGACAAGACCAGGCTTCTTCTATGGTTGCATCCTCTAGTTGCCTAGCATAGTGGTTTATACTCAAGAAATTCTTCCTGTTGAATGAATCACTGAATGAGTTGTAGATGAGAAAGGCAGACAGTGGCCAAATCCTGGAGTCCTTGTATGCAACCCCAAAGAGCCTCCGATGTGTTGACTGCTCAGAAACCACAGAATATGTCTGGGCTGGAGCATGGTAAGGTCAGACTGACACGGGGAGTCTGAGTGGTGAGGCCAGGACAAGACATTGGAAGGAAGCCATGCAGGTTCATGAACAGTTCCTGGGAGTGCAAGAATTGTGTTACAGAAGAGTTTCCTTGGGACCCCTTGAAAATGTCATTCAGCCAGTAGGTCTCAACTCATGCAGTAGAAAAGTTAGAAAATACAGAGAAATGATTTAATAATCCTCATTTTACCATACAGAGAAAATCACCAGTTTTACCATTTTGGTATCTTTTCATACCTTTTCTTATTATATATACATATATATATACACACACACATACATATCTATACAAATATACATATATGTCCATTTTATTTATATATTAAATAATTACATATATCTGTCATGTGGGCTTTGATGTTAGATTAAAAAGGACCATCTTTCTTCAACATCTCATCTTGAGACCTGGCAGAGAATAAGTGTTCAAGATATATTTACTGAATTATTGAATGAATGGTACTTATTTGTTGTCATTTACTCTTATGTAAAGATGTAATACATTTGCTAATTCATAAAGCAAATAATTAAAGATAACAGCTCGAATGCCTTCATGTCCAATGCATTTCTTCTGTTTGCTTCATCTTATCACCGTACAAGAAATATGAATTAGAAATATATACAGGGGATCCTTGGGATGTCTTATTGATACAAAACAATACCTAGACATCCTCTTAAGCAATGATTTATACATACGTCACAAATTTATCTGGAATCAGTCATTTTTGAAACATAGGAACACCTGAGTTATCGGACCCAAAGTATTATGCAAGAAGCAAACACCAATTTCTTCCTTTTCCAGATTCCAGGGAGGAGAAAAGCAAAATTGTGTTGAGAATATTGTTAACTCATCGGATAATCCGACCCATCTTTTACTCACAGACTCCCTTTGGGTTAGTCACCATTGTGGACTCAGGGCCAGTACTGGGTGTACTGAGTACTTACTCAGGATACCTACTGCCTAACCCGGTGCCTGGTGTGAAGTAGGGGCACAGTAAGTATTTTTCAAATGAATGACCAGAAATGTAGTGAACATAGTTATGTCGCCTTCGTCCTTAATGACAGGATATGTTCGTTCCTTTTCCAAGTGACGTGAACGTTAGCATTTGTTAACCACTGAATTACCAATGATGGGGTAGACGGCCCCTAGGAAAACTCCAGCTCCAGGACAGAACCCTACATCCTTAGTAGGTGGGGCTGCCTTCCTTCCCTCGGCGCCATGACTTCATCCCGGAGGTCATGAGGCGCGTTCCCGGTGTTCGGTCTCCACTCCCTTGTCCCGAAACGCGGGCCGTCGCGGGGACCGTAGCCCGCACCCTTCCCTCCCCTCAAGCGCGTCCTGAGCAGTGAGAGCTCAAACCAGCCAGTCAGGGTCTTCTGCCGGCCAAGGGCTGTTGTAAGAACCACGCTCCTCCAGGAGATGGCAGCGTCTCCTTTCGTCCGCCCGGCGCCTTCCCGGATTTTTGCCTCGAGGGCGTTTTCCGGATTCGATTCGTGTCTGAGTTCCACTACCCGTTCCATACGCGGCAGGTGACACCGCGTAAGTTAGCGCATCGGAGGCCCCTTCACTTTTCTTCAGCAAATCCACTCCTGGAGCTCCCGAAATCCCCGGCGGGAGCCTGCCTGGACTGCGGGTTTGCAGCAGGGCCTACGAGGGTGCAGACCGCGTTCCGCGCCGCCTCCCCTTTCCTGGCAGAAACTGCGGCCGCCCGGGCCCCGGGCCCGCGGCGCCTCTCGGAGGAGCCCCCGGCCACGCCTCCCCGCAGCGCAGGAACCTCGGCGAGCGCCGCCAGGCCCTCGCTCCCCGCTCGGGGCGAGGCGACCCAGGACGCCCGCGGGCCCGGCCGGCTGGGGCTCCTGGGGAGGCCGCCCCGCCCTCCTGGCGACACCGGCCCGCAGCTCCGCAGGCCTCCGCGCCCCGGCAGCCGGCCGCGACACGGGAGGGAAGGCGGACGGCGTGGGCGTCCCGGAGACGGCCGGAGTGGAGGGGCGTCGCCGACGCCCGAGGGTCCCGGAGGAGCGGGGCCGGGCGGCCGGCCGAGCCCGCATCTCGCCGGCGTCCCGTGTCCGCCTCTCTCCCAGCGGGGCCCTGCGCTGCCGGGGAAAGGGCTCGCGGGTGCGTCCGCCGAGGAGGATCACGCGGCAGGCTCGGCGAGCTCCCGGTCGGGCGTTTCCGACTGGCCCCGGCTCCCCAACCCCCGCCGGGGCCGACCCGCCCCCTCCCGCGCCGTCGGGCCGCAGCCCCGGCACTCCCCGAGTCCCGGCGAAGGCCTCGCAGCCCGGCGACTCGGGCGACAGTGGGCCCCGCCCGCCTCCCGCCAGCGCCAAAGGCGTCGGGCGCGCGACCCGGCCAGGCCATCCGACGAGGGCCCGGTGGAGCCCCGCGCCGACAGCGTCCAGTTCTTAGCACCGCCCGGCCCTCGGGCCCCTTCGCGTCCTGACCCGGGCCGCTCCCAGGTCTCCCCCGCCCGCGGCCATGCGACCTTGCCAGCCTGGGCCCCGGGGAGGCCGCGGGTCCCCCGAGCCCGAGGACGAACCACGGGTAGCCTCGCCCGCCTGGCCCGCGCGCCCCCCGTCCCTTCCGGCCCTCCCAGAACACGCAGGCGGTCCGGGAGGAATCCTCCCAGCCCCGCCCCTTCCGCGAACTTCTCCGCACGGCCCCCCCGCGCCACCCGGCTCCGCCCCCCGCCCCCGCCCCCTCTGGCCCCCACTCAGGAATCCACTCCCCCCGCACCCGCGGGCCGCCGCCGGGCTCCTCTCCCCCCACCGGGCGCTCCCTGCCAAGCCCATGATGTCATGGTGTATGTTAATCAGCAGCATGTGGGGCGCTCGGCTCGGCCGCTCAGTCCTCCGCGAGCCGGCGCTGGAGGCAGCCGTCGCCCGGACCCCGAGCGCCGCCCCCCGCCCGCCCCGACGGCATGGCCCGCGGCCCGCGCGTCGGGCGTCCCCAGCCCCGCTGAACGACGCCGTGGCCCCGGCCCGCGCGGGGGCACCGAGCCGCCGGGATGAGCCGCGCCGAGGTGAGGCCTCCCCGAGCCCGCCGGGCTCCCGCCGCCCCGGGGGCTCCCGCCCGCGGGGTCCCGGGGCCAGGTGCCCGCGGCCGGCGCCCGCCCTCGCGGGCCGAGCGGTCGGCTAGTCCCCCGGCCGCGGGAAACCCGAAGCCGAACTTTCTCCCCGCGGCCGCGGGGGGCGTGTGCCCGAGCCGCCGAGCCGCGCTCGCGGCCGGGGGAAGCGGGGCTGCGCGCTCCGCCTGTTCCCGCGCGCGGCGTGCGCCCGGGCCGCGCCGCCTCCGCCCGGGCCGCGCGGTCGCAACGCGGGCCCCGCCAGACCCGACCGGGGGCGGCGGCGGCGGCGGCGGCGGGACGCCGGAGCACGCGCGCGCTCGCGCGCTCGCGCACCGGAGACCTCGGAGACCCGGGCGGGCGGGCGGCGCGGGAGCCGGCGCCGGCGCGGAGCTCCGGGTGGGGAGTTTATTTTTGTCTCGAGTTGCTGCCACGGCCGCTCGCGGCCTAAATCCAGGGGGGCGCCCGGCGGCGGCGACGCGGCTGTGGCTGTAGATGGAGCTGCGGCCGCTCGGATTCCTCCCGGGAGGCGGAGGCAGGAGGGGGAGGCGGAGGCTGGGCTCGGGCGCCGCCGCCCCCTCCCCGGCCCTCGCAGCCGCAGTGCAAGTTTTCCGCGCGGGGAAGCGCCGGCGCGGCGGTCGTGGCTACCGGGCGGGGCGCGCGGGGCCACCGGCGGCGGCGGCGGCGGCAAACGGGCGCCGGGCCCCCCGCGCCCGGAGGGAGGCTCCCCGCCCTCCCGGCCCGCGCGGCCCGCGCCCGCCTCGGCGCCGGCCCTGCGCGGGACGCCCCGGCTCCTCCGCCGGCCGCCGCTCACTGCGGCTCTCTCTCTCTCCCTGCAGCGGTGATCGCCGCCGGGAACGCGGCGCCAGGCCCGAGCCGCCGCCCGCCGGAGGAGCCCCGGACGCCGCCGCCCGCCGCCGCCCGCGGGAGGGAGAGCCGCGCGCCCCAGCGGCCGCAGGAGTCGCCGCCGCCGTGAGGGAGCGTCCCCGCGCCGCCGACCGTCGCCGTCCCCGCGGACGTCGCTGCGGCGGGCCGGGCGGGCGGCGCGGGCCGGCACCTGCGGCGCCGCCAAACTTCGGGGGCTGCGGAGGCCGCGGGCGGCCCCAGCATGATGTTCCGCGACCAGGTGGGGGTGCTGGCGGGCTGGTTCCAGGGCTGGAACGAGTGCGAGCAGACTGTGGCGCTGCTGTCGCTGCTCCGGCGCGTGGGCCAGACCCAGGCCCGCTTTCTGCAGCTCTGCCTGGAGCATTCGCTGGCCGGCTGCGCCGAGCTGCGCGTCCTGGAGGGCGAGGCCAACAGCCCGGGTAAGTGCGCGGCCGCCCCCGCCCCCTCGACGGCTGCTACACGGGACCGGGCTAACCCCCCCCCGCCCGCCGGGGCCCGCCCGACGGCCGCTCCGCCAGGGCCTGGGCACTCACCCCGCCCCCCATTTCCCGGTCCTCGCCTGGCCCGCCCCCGACGGCAGCTCCGCCGGGGTCCTCCTCCCCGCCCCCCGCCGCCCACTCACCTCCGCTGGTCACTTTGGGTCTGCCCACTGCGAACTCCATCCATGCCGTGAGCCAGCCACGGTAGCATGAAGGATTGATTTTCCTCTCATGCGGTTTCCCGGGAAATAAGTCAGTCAGGTCACGTAGAGTCTGGATTTTTCTGGGCTTTTTTTCCTTCTTCCTTCTTTTGGGCAATGTGGCTCTCTGGATCTCAGCAACACACGAAGCCGCCCGGGACGGCCCTTCAGAGAGCTAAGCTTGGATGGGGCTTCGTGAGAAACACAGGGAAACCCCATTTATCCCCACCCCCCCATCTGGCGTGAGAGCCTGGTTTTCGGAATAATACGCAGGCGATGCTGCCGGCGGAGTGCTGTTTGTGGTTGCGCCCGCCGACCAGGCGTTATCCTCGTGGATGGGGGTCCCGTGGTGAGAGTCTTGGGAGAAGAGCCGGCCTGCATCGGGTTCCTTGACGCTTTGGGGCAGGAAACTTTGCTGAAAAGGACAGTTAGTCGTCTCACAGGACTCCGCTGGTGTTTACAGACGCCTCAACTCGGGTGGAAAGCGAGTGTCGTGGGAAGGCCCAGCAGTTTCCTGTTTGCCTGCGTGGGTGGAGACAGACGGAGCTGCTGTCCTGGGCCGGGGAGAGGGCTAATGGTCGTGATTTTTTGGTAAGGAAGACTCTAGTCCTTGCTGCTGCAGGCGAGCGAGCAGAGCCCCCAGCGTTCATGCAGAGAAAGGAAGACAGGGTCCTCTTCCAGCAGTCCACGTTGGCGCTGCGGGCCTGTGAGTCTGGTCCAGGGCCTGGGATGCACTTGGGTGTGCCTTCAGAGGGGCTCGCCCTCCTCCCTCACCCGATGTCAGGGTTCTGAAGGCCTGGGGTGGGATGTTTCCGCCTGCGGGATCTAGAGTGGAGGTGGCCCTGGAAACCCTCCTGCGCTTGTCCTGACCAGACAGGACTGCGCCCCGAGGAGCCCGCGCTGCCAAAAATGGAGGGTCAGGGTGAAGGAGGTTCAGCTTCAGCCTCAGCCGCCAGCACAGCCCTGCCCTGCCCTGCCCTGCCCTGCCCAGGTCCGGCAGTCAGGGGCCCCTTGGTTGGACTCCACATTTATAAATAGCTAAGAGGCCTCCCTCCCTCCGAAGGTGTAGCTAGGGTCACTGGCGATCCACCCTCTTTGCCTCTGTTCTTCATGTCAGCCGGTAGCTGGTTCACCTGCTTGGTTTTGCTTTCTGAGGGTGGACAAACGAGGTTGTATGAACTTTTGCGTTTTTGTAGTCCGGTCGCATGTGTTGAATGCTTGACTTCAGCGCTTGTAGGGACTCTTTAAACTGATGATGCTTCATCTTGGGGTTATGCAAATGCCAGGGCAACATCTGAGGACCTTTTTCCCCTTTAGTGGAGAGGACTTTCCCAAGATAGCAGCTGTCAGGATAGTAAGTAAAACAGTGCGATGTATGGTGTTCAAAAGAAGTGACCTGGTTAAAAGGTCTTGTGATTTAATTACAAAATGAAGTTTCAGCAAGTTTTGGAATGATCTGATCATCGTTTTGCCCCTGATTATTTCTTGCCATACTTACTTTGGGTAGGATGCCACCTGTTCCTGCTGTTGAATGCAGGTGAGGAAGCCTTGAGCTGTTCTGTGAGAGGAACAGCTCTCTCGCTTCTGGCTGGACACTTTGCCCGCGTGGAAGCCTTTGCACTTTCCTGGTTGTGTGGCAGGACAGTCACCAGGAGGTCCTAGGATGATGAGGCTCATTGCTGGAGTCCGGGGGTGTTAGAGGCACCGGGGCATGTCCCAGCACACCTGAGTTCAGAGCATGGCTCCGCGATTTCCCAGCCAAGAACCTGGAAGGGACCCTAGACGTCTACCCGAGCTGGTGGAGCAGATGAGAAAGATCAGGGGAGTGCTTCTGATCCTCGCTCAGAACACACTTGGCCTTCTTCTAGACACAATCCTGACATTTTACTTTTTTGAAAAATAATCCCTCGTGTCCCACTGGTGGCACATTTAGAATGGAGTGAGGGGCAGCTGTCACCAGCAGGGAAAAGCGACCCCTGACAGCCTGACAACTAGGAAAGAAACAGAAAAATGGTATCTTTAGACAAGAATTGGAGCAGATACCTTGAAGGCTTGGGAATACTAGGATAAGAGTGCTTGGCTGACCTGCAGGTGTCCCTTTATAATAACATAAGCCACCAATTGCTATTAACTGTTGGTAACAGTGAACTGTCAAAGGATACATTTTTAGACACGCTATAATTTAGATACACTATAGGGAGAGGGAAGCATTTGCTATGCTTTGGAAATATTTACACCTAAGGTAATCAACCTCCGAAGCTGTTTTGGTGTGTAAAGCTCTTGCTCATTCAGAAAACGAGGCTGTGCAGTGACTCATTCAGGGAAAGGCTGAGGTTTCCTGCCCCAAAGTCATCCTGCACCGCTTTGTTTTGTAATCATCGGCCTTTCAAAAAGCACACGTTTCCTCTGAAATATGAAAACTTGGTAAACGGGAACCCAATTCATATCTAGGACTTGATCTCAGTATAATAAAGAAAAAAAATAATTAGTAATGGTATGAACATGTCTGCTTTCTGCAGCTCTGATTTTAAATAGTGAGGTATTCTGGACATTCAACATGGATTCTTTGAGATCTGTGGCATGTATTTTCATACCGACTTTTCATTCTCTTAAATTGATTAAGAATCTAGTGGTTCATTGGTTCATCTTTTGCCTCAGGTTCATGGTCACTGGAGATGGAAAAAAAAAACAGTCAAGTCCATCCTTATGGGCTTATTTGTGTTTCGGGGTGTAGGTGTGTGTGTTTCTTTTTCACTCAAGATTTGGTCAGCGGGTATTGGTCCTGATCAGCTCTCTAAGTAGAGGTTTGTTTCCAGAACCTTCCACAGCCTTCAATGAGGCTGTTCAGTGACTAGCCCAGGTTAACAGCGAGACATCTGGCCGGTCTCATTTCTGGGACTAGCAGGTCCTTTGACACCTGCAAATGGCAAAAATGAATCCACTGACTTTACCTGCAATTCCCAAAAGAAATGACTTTTGTCATTTGGACTTGAGATACATTTTACAGTGTAACAAATGGAGGTTCCCAAGTTAACCCAGAAAGTAGTGTATCTTTTGTAGGAAAGTTGTGTGCCTTTGCAGTAAATAAATAGCGAAACCGTTATTGCTATGCTTATAACAAAATACAAGAGAAAGGATTATCTAAAGCAGTGGTGCTTGAGGCAGAAATAATGACCTAGACATCCTGTAGAGGGTGTCTAGGATGTTGGTTCTGTGATTTTTTTTTTTTAGGACTTTTGCTTTCCATAGTCCGGGTATGCCATCCCCTGCCCTCGGTTGCTTTTTTAGATCACATATGAAGTAAAAAGAGCTGGGCTCGGTGGCTCAGCCTGTAATCCCGCGCCTTTGGGAGGCTGAGGTGAGTGGATCGCCTGAACCCACGGGTTCGAGACCCGCCTGGGCAATTTGGCGAAACCTCATCTCTACAATAAATCAAAATGAGCCAGGCGTGGTAGCGCGCGCCTGTAGTTCCAGCTCTTGGAAGGCTGAGGCGGAAGGATCTCCAGAGCCCAGCAGGTCGAGGCTGTGGTGGCCAGGAGCGACCACTACACTCCCCTCTGGGCGACAGAGTGAGACTCCGACTCAAAAACAAAAAAAGAAGTAAAAAGAAACCAGCACAAGAGGTTTTCCTGATGCTATGGATGAGATCTTGTTTGGAGGTCTTTCAATCATGTATTTCTTCAAATATTTTTTTGACTGCCTCCTTTATTTTCTTGTCCAGTATTATGTGCAGGAAATACAAACGTAACTTGCTATGCTCCAGTGTCTGGTACACGATATGCATTCTAAGTGTTGAGTAGTTGTTATTGTATTTACTAATATCATATCACAGGTGCTGAAGTGTAGATATGGAGGTGAAAAATCCAGGGTGAGCGTTGTGAACCTAGCAGCTAATTGCCTGGGATGGCAGGGAAAACATCACTGAGAAGAGATATTGAGCTGAGTTTGGAAGGGTGACTAGGAATTGGTTTGATGTGTCAAAAGGATTGTAGAGGGGGGAAAGAAGGTGTTTACTAAGCAGATGACATTATTATAAAAACATTGCTTTGTGAGAGGGACTGGTTGTGTGCAGGAAATGGTGAGTCCACATGGCTGGAAGAGCATCCAGTGCTGAGCGCTAAGAGGCAGAAATTGGAAACAAAAGTGAAGAGTAGGCCGGGCAGTCTGGGAGGTGGAGGCAAGAGGATTGCCTGAGCTCAGGGGTTCGAGACCAGCCTAGGCCATATTGTGAGACTTCGTCTCTACAATAAGTCAAAAAATTAGCCAGACAAGGGGCGCACACCTATGATTCCAGCTACTTGGAAGGCTGAGGCGGAAGGATTACCTGAGCTCAGCAGGTCGAGGCTGCAGTGACCACCAACGCACTACTGTACTCCAGCCTGGGCGACAGAGTGAAACTTCGACCTGGGGGGTAAAACATGTGAAGGGTGTGCAGAACTTTGCCCACTAAGGATTTGGAGTTCATCCCGCAGAGGTGATGGAGAGCCCAAGTAGACTTTTAGGCAGGAGTGTGCTGAGAATGAAGAGGGCAAAGGAAAGGTGTTCAAAGACGAAAAAGGGGCCGGGCACTGGCTCACCCGAGTCATCCCAGCACTTTGGGATGCCAAGGTGGGAGGATTGCTTGAGCCCAGGAGTTCGAGACCTTGTCTCCAGAAAACATTCACTGGGTGTGAAGGCATATACCTGTAGTCCCAGCTACTCTGGAGGCTGAGGTGGAAAGAACACCTGAGCCCAGGAGGTCAAGGCTGTAGTGAGCTGTGATCATGCCACTGCACCCCAGCCTGGGCAACAGAGTGAGACTCTGACTCAAAATAGTAATAACAGTAACAACAAATAAAAGAAAAATAAATTGAAAATATGAAAAGGTTTTGTATGTCGATGTGTGTGTGTGTAGTGGGGGGGTGTGTGGGTACAGTGTGTGTGTGGTGAGTGTGGTGTATAGTGAGATGTGTTTGTATATTATGGCATGGTGTGTGGGGCGGGTGTGTATGTGAGCAAGTACGTGCATGTGTTCGCACACTTTTTGGGAAGGAGCTTGTCCAGCCAACGCATGCCCCTCCGAGAAGCGCACACAGAGGGGCGGAGGCGGTTTGGCTCGACAGTTTCCGCTGTGGCCACCAGCCCGCGTTTCTTCCTCGGGCAGCTTGGTTGCTGTTCAGCCTTGATGTGTGGCGGGAAAGCAGGAAGGAGTGAGAGGAGAGAAAAGGTGTCCAGGAGGCTGCTTATTCACGTCCATGGGAGGGCCTCCGTTGTAGAGGCTTCTTAGAGGACAGATGTTGAAATCAGTCAGTCTGGGCTGGTCGAAAAGCTTTGGAGCCTCTGCTCTCTTATCTGTAAAGTGGTAAAAATAAAGCCTTTTGATTGTCCAGAAGTTACTTTTTAATGATCCAGCGAGTGTCATTCTATCCCCTGGGTTTAATTTGTTTCTAATTAATATGGAATTGATATAACTAGTATTTTCCTAAGTGATCAGAAATCTATTCGTTTAAAGGATTATCAAGAAGAGTCTGGGGATGACGTGAAACCCTAAAAACCCATGAGTCTCCCGGGCCTCACCCTCTGTGTTTTAGCTTTGTTTTTCACTCTCTTTCCTACAGATATGTAGCCCTGACCCAGTTTTCCCAAACAGCCTGTCAACACTTTGTTCCTTCAGTTGGTGAATGTGAAAAGAAGAAATCATTCTGTTGAATGAAGTATAGAGGCGTGGTTCATGGAACCCCTTTCACCTAGGCTTTTGTAATTTCTTTTGGGTTGGTCTAGGTGACCTGGTGATTGACTGCTGTTGTGAATCCAGTGCTTCATACGTTTGTACTCTTTTCTCATGGAGAACTTGGGTGTTCTAGGGCTTCAGCAACTGAGCTTGTGTCATAAACAGCCTCCCCCAGCAGTAAAAGGCAGAGACACTTCACAGCAGCCAAATTGGTTTATGATTAAGTAAACAAATGAGGCCATGCTCAAGGTTGCCAGGCTGAGAAGTAGCTGAGAACCCCATAGTCTGTTCTGCAGAAATGTCATTCTAAGAAGAATGACAGCACTGGAGAAGAGGGACAATCTTCCTTCCCCTTGGCCCAAGGAGGACAAGTTCGGAAAGTTTTCACCTGTGGGTGAAATGCTCGTTTAGCTCGTTTGCTAGGAAAGGTATGACGCCCACAGAGACCTCTTCCTTTTTAAAAATAGCCATCACTCCTTTGAGTTTTCAGTCTGTTCCTTCCTTTTCATCTCTCGTAATCATTCCTTCCAAGGCCTGACTGAGCGTATCCAGTTCCCATAGATTAAGGTGCCGAGTCTGACATCTCCTCTGAGCTAATTTTTTCTTCCATGGAAGCTGCCTGAGGCAAGATTCTCCAAAAGAAAGCAGGACTTTGAGAACAGGAGCCAGCCTTTCTCTCTCCACCAGCTAGTTCAGGCTGGGGCCTTGCTGTGAAGCTTACACCCCAAGAGCCAGCTCCAGGTTCAGGGGAACTAGCCTGCTTTTGTATAGCAACGTGTGACTCCTTGGGACTCAGAAGCTCATTCTATGGTTTGGTCGCGCTCCAACTATCAAAGTTTTTTGTAATTAAACAAAATTTTTTTTTTGAGTCAGAGTTTCACTCTGACTCAGGCTGGAGTGCAGTGACACAGTCACAGCTCATTGCAGCCTCGACCTCCTGGGTTCAAGCAGTCCTTTTGTCTCAGCCTCCCCAAGTGTTGTGATTAAGGGTGTGAGCCGCCGCATCCAGCCCATATCAACATCTTAAAACACTTTCCTTAGCTTACTAGGAAAAAAATACCAAGTTATCCCCTTTTACACAGTGGAGAACATAGCACCATTATAGTGGTGGTACCTGACAAGGAATGTCCCAAAGAAAGTGTGGGACCAAGTTTCTCAGCACATGGAAATTTGCCAAATACCATAGCTTGGCGGGTGCTAGGAGAGAGAGCTGGTGTTCTATGGGAAGGAGAAGGAGGTGTGATCATTCCTTTCAAGGAGCCTACGCTCGAGTTGTGGAGGTGTGGGTGAAACAGACACCGAGTCATTAGGAGACCATAAACAGTTGCTAACCATTGTGGTTTCGCTGAGGGAATGGGAGCAATCAGGGCTGTCTGGGTGGTACAAAAATCTGAGTGGAAGAAGTAAACTTAAGGGGGTCACATGACACAAGTGCTTTTAGGGCTCTCACAAGATGTTTGCCTGTGTAGTACCCTTAATGCCAGTTCCATCTAGGAAACCATGTGAGTCAGGCCCAGTGGCTCACGCCTGTCATCCCAGCACTTTGGGAGGCAGAGGCGAGAGGATAGCCTGAGCGCAGGGGTTTGAGACCAGCCTGGGCAACATGGCAAGACCCCATTTCTACAACAAACCAAAAAATTAACTGGGTGTGGTGGTACGTGCCTGTAGCTCAGCTACTTGGAAGACTGAGGTGGAAGGATCGCCTGAGCCCAGCAGGTCGAGGCTGCAGTGACTGTGAATGTGCCACTGCACTCCAGCCCAGGCCATAGAGTGCGACTCCAATCTAAAAAAAAAAAAGCCATGCCTACAGGGGCTGGCTTCCTGGACCTGCAAAAGGATGTGCATGAGCAGGTTAGATTGAGGGTAGCAGGGAGGGTATTGCCCCTCATGAGTGTGAGTGATTTCCTGGTGAATGGAGACAGGGACATTTGTAGAGTAATCCAGACACTTGATGATTTCTAGCATATTTAAAGGTAGACAAATGGGGCCAGGAGTGGTGACTTATGCCCGTAATCCTAGTGTGTTGGGAGGCTGAGGCAGGAGGATCCCTTTAGGCCAGGAGTTCCAGACTGGCCTCGGCAACATAGTGAGACCCTGTCTCTACAAAAACAAACAAATAAATAGATAAAAAATCAGCCAGGCATGGTGGCGCATACCTGTAGTCCCAACTACTCATGAACTGAGGCAGGAAGATCGCTAGGAATTTGAGGCTGCAGTGAGTTCCGATTGCATTACAGCTTGGGGACAGAGCAAGACTCTGTCTCTAGAATGAATAAATGGATCAATGAATAAATAAATAAATATATAAATGAATATAGGAAAATGAACCATACAGTCATCTAATATTTACACCCCTCTTAAGTAGCCATGGCATTGTGAGACTTAGTAACAGTCCTCTTGGCTCCTCCCAGGAGGACACTTCCGTAGGATACTTTGATTACAACTAGTGTTGAAGCAATAATGTCTAAAACACTTACAGGAAAAGATAAAAGTGTCTGAGACCAGTACTTCTCAACAGTTAATGTGCGTACAAGTCACTTTATGACCTCGTCACTGAACACTCTGATGGAAGGTGGAGGCAGTCTGGGGAGGCGGGACTGAAGCCCCACGGTGGGAATGAGCTCCCAGGTGGTACTGAAGCCCAGCTGTGTGGACCACACTTTGGGTCAAGAGAACACAGACTCTTGGGGAGGTCAGGCACTTTAAAGGGAATCTGGTGCAGTCCCTTCAGGTTTTGTGGATGTGTATTCGAAGATCAGTTTGGGAATCGGGGTTTCCAAGGCTCCGAGGCAAGGCTTTGGTTGACAGAGCTGTGGCCAGCAGATCTGGGATGATCGCTTGGTTCGATGCCCTTTCTCGGCCTCTATCAAATGTCACTCACCTGGGAGAGACTTTGCTTGGGGTCGGGTTTTAAACTGGCCCCGGGGAGGCCCCTGTCAGGATGAGGATTGCTTGTCTCTTACCCATCTGAACTCGCTGCTACGAGAATGGCCATTTTCTGAGTCTCTCTACAGTTTTGAGGCAGGTTCACGTGCAGAGCAGAGCGCATCTTTCTTGACTCTGGAGGCAGCACCTCTTGAGAAGGCAGGGGCAGGGCAGGAACAGGACAAGGTGCTTCTGGCGAGTACGCTGGTCTGTCCTCACTAGAAATGTACAAAAATGTGTGCTAAATGGGTAGAGGTGCTTTTAGGCCACTTTGCCTTGGAAAATCCACCTGGATTGCTTTCCTCAGAGTAACTAGTTGCTGGAGGTGTGTTTCACGTGATGGAATCATGGACTTAAATGTTTTTTGCAATTTCACTTACACACGTAAGCACTGAAATGGTTACATGTGTTCTGTAGTATGACCGCCCATTACATCGGGAGCATCTTTACACTGATTTCATCATTAGCCCCTCTCTGGGTCTTCATCTTGGCCAGTCTGCACCGGGCCTGGTTTGAGAAAGGCAGAGCCAGGCCCTGCCATCACGTTCCCCGAGCTCCTGAACTTGCTCCTGCTGCAACTTCCAGGTGTCTAATGATCAGTGTCCCATGGAAAACGAGGCTCTGGGAAAGGTTACTTTTTTCCCTTTTTCTTTTTGCTGATGCTGTGGACTATAGCATTGAGCTGGAAAGAGCGGGGAGGTTAACTGCAGAAGACTGGATGGGGGAGATCCCTAGAGTCCTCCCATATAGTGCGATCCCATAAAGCAGCTCATCCTGGTCTGTTGGCCTCCAAGGGCCCTTGTGTGCAGCTTAAGTACATGCATGGCGTTAGCTTTCATGTATACGTTTCTGTCTGAGTCTTTTCACCAAAAGTGTGGTTTAAACACAGTTAAAATGAGTGACTGAGATGACAGGGCGGAACCTCTTTTGGATTTTTGAAGAATCGTAAATGAGTGGGAGATGTTAGGGTCCGGATAGGGTGAGGGAGGATGGGTGGATAGAGGGGAGGCGCAGGGGCGCAGCACCGCTGGAGCCGGCGTGTCGGAGGTCCACACTGGCAACCCAGAGATCCCAGTAATGCAAAGATTGCAACACACAAAGAGGTTAAAAAAGAAAATTTATTTAAAAGCAAGTTAGAGAGAAGGGAGAAAGAAGATTCACCTCCCCAAGGTGGGGGAGGGGGCCAAAGCCAGGAAGCGTGGCCACAGCCATAGCTCAAAGAGCACAATGGCCACACCAGAGTCTAGCAAGGCAATGGCCGCTGGCTGCTTGTGGTTGAGTCCTTTTGACCATTCCCCTGGATGGGGGAAGATCATTAAGGTGATTGGGTGGTGGTCTGCTCCTCATCATCACAAAGCAGCAGGCAAGGTCATCACCAAGAGGCAGTCAAGGTCATCACCAAGGGGCAGGCAAGTGCAGGTACTGATGTCAGGTGATGGACAGCAGGCAGATGGGTGGGTTAGTCCCATGATTGCTGCCATGGTGGGGTTTGTGTCATGTAGGTTGCAAAGGGCTGATTAGGTTAACCCTGGAGGGCTTTTTTTCCTGCAAGAGACTTGTTAGACATTTGCTATTCACAGACTCAGACATTTGCAATTCACAAACTCCTTGACCAAAGGGGGTGTATTGTTACTTTTATGACTTTGGCCAGCCAAAGGGTGACCTTTGATCTTTGGTCTTGACAAGGAACCTAAAAGTTTACCAGAGATTATTATGCTAAACAATGAACTGAAAGTTTGGGCTGTCCTGGTCTTGCATCTGATGGAGATTTGCCCAGGGAGGGGATGGGATAGGCTGCAGCTTGTCCTGTGGTAGAATGTCTGAAGGCTTTCTAGTGATTATGCTGAGACAAAAAGACTAAACTAAGAATAAGCTAAGTTTCCTCTAGGTTTCTATAGGTACCTTTCAGGAGACACTCCAGAAGCCTAGAGATAAGTGACAGTGTCTCAGGTTGAAAAAGAAAACGGGAAGGAGAAGGTGGGCTCTGTACACTGTAGCGATCTGGAGGTTAACACTGGTCCTGTGCAAGACAACAGGAGAGTATTTCACACATGATTTTGTGGGCTGGACACGGTGACTCACACCTGTAATCCCAACACTTTGGGAGGCCAAGGCAGGAGGATCATTTGAGACTTGGAGTTTGAGACCAGCCTGGGTAATAGAGTGAGACCTGCTATTACTCCATTGGTCAAGGGGGAAGCAAGCAGGGGGACTTCAGAGCCACTCCCCGCCTTCCCACTGGGGGAACTGTTTGCTTAGATAAGAAGCTGCAGCCTCTTGGATGACTTCCAAGGTCCCTTCTGACCTGAAGATTCTATGTCGTCTGTAAATCAGGAATGAAGGTAGAAAAATAAAGCCGTTTTGAGTAGAGGAGAAAGGAAGAGACAATATGAATGAATGAATGAATGAGTGAATGAATGATGGTCATCCTCAAATGATTTCTGGTGTATTCCTCCTGTACTCTTGACCTGTTCGGACCACAGATTTGTAACTTTTCATGAAATACACCTGTAGGTTGCCTTTCAGTTCTTCTTTGAAGTAGGTGATGAGGTGAAGCTGGGTTGCTGTGACGAGTAGGGCTGTGACGTGTTTTTGTTTTTCTTTTGCTTTTTTTCGATTTTGAGTTGGAGTCTCACTCTGTCGCCCAGGCTGGAGTGCCATGGCACTGCACTCCAGTCTGGGCTCAAAAAAATAAAAAAAAATAAAAAAAAAATAAAAAAGAAGCCTTAAGTATTTTTCCTTTAAATGCCAAGAACTAGAATTGACTGTCAGCAATCAGACAGTGGCAAGGATTCAACATACGCTTGTGGATCAGGGTGACCTTAGGAACACTCCTAATCACTCCAAGCCTAAGTTCCCCCATCTGTAAAATGGAGATAATCCCTGCTCTGTGGGATTTATATAACTTAGAAATCAGTTATTAGCACGTCCTGTGTGCTAGACTCTGTGTGTGGGAAGCCCATTATTTAACTACTGCAATATGTGGCATTTAATCTGTATAACAACTAGTTCCACATCGTCATTTCATGCATTCATTCAATAACAGGAGATAGCGTTGTGGTGTGTGTGTGTGTGTGTGTGTGTGTGTGTGTGTGTGTGTGTGTGTACGTGCATGTGTATTTTTTTGAGCCCAGACTGGAGTGCAGTGTCATGATCATGGCTTACTGCAGCCTCAACCTCCTCCTAGGCTCAGGCAATCCTCCTGTCTTAGCTTCCTGAGTAACTGGGGCTATAGGCACATGCCACCACACCTGGATCATTTTTAAAATTTTTTTGTAGAGACAAGGTCTTGCTATGCCGCCCAGGTCGATCTTGAACTCCTGGCTCAAGCAGTCCCTCACCATGGCCTTCCAAAGTGCTGGAATTGCAGGCATGAGCCATTGTCCCTTGCCAGAAAGATACTTAAGATCTTTCAATGGTAGTTTTAGTGAGTCACTGTGACATTTTATTTATTTTATTTTATTTACTTTTTTTTTTTTTGAGTTGGAGTCTCACTCTGTTGCCCAGACTGGAGTACAGTGGCACGCTTCTGGCCACTGCAGCCTCAACCTGCTGGGCTCCGGCGATCCTTCTGCCTCAGCCTTCCAAGTAGCTGGAACTACAGAAGCGCGCTACCACACGCGGCTAATTTTTTGATTTATTATAGAGATGAGGTCTCACCAAGTTGCCCAGGCGGGTCTCAAACCCACGGTCTCAGGCAGTCCACTCACCCTAGCCTCCCAAAGCGCGGGATTACAGGCTGAACCACTGAGCCCGGCTACACTGTGACATTTTATATATTTAATCTTGGAATAATTCTTTTCAGCTTGTCCATTTAAATGCCCATCTTATTTCTTAAGTTTTAATCCTCTACAGCTTGATATGGCTTGACTTTGCTTTAACACTGGCTTTAAAAAAACGAAGTGAAAGGCATTGGTTCAAACATTTCCCCTCCTTGTGGAAAGACTCACAGTGGATGCTTCTGCGGCCTGTGCATGAGTAGGTAAGATGTGGAGGGAAACAGGCTCTGCCAGCTGCTGAGAGGAAAGACTGAGGAATGTGTTACCTAATTGCTGATGGCATCTTTGACTTTGACAAACTAGGAATTGATGTGCTGGGTCAGGATCTCTGTAGGATCCGGAATTGGACAAAGCACCAACCTGAGGGCTGTAAATTAAAACGAGCTCCCTTGTTTGTGAACGGTGGAAAAGTTCTGAATGTTAGTGCAGGAATACATGTTACAGTTGGTATAAAAGTGAATTCTACTTATTCCATTTTCCAGCAATGCCAAAGTAAGGACGTGGAAAAGACCTTGTCAGCTGCAGCCTGTTGGTTGAAGCTTCGAGAAAGCTTAGGTGTACTGAGGCCGATTAGGTGCACCTGTTAGTAGGAGAAGAGTCACATCTAACACCTATGACCTCGACTTTGGTTTCTTATGCGGATTTGGCATTGAGACCTTGAGTGACTTCTTGTGCCTGGAATGAGAGATGCTCTGTTTACCTGAATTTCAAAGAAAGACTTTATATTCATTAAAATGGTCTCCTGGGGCTGAGTGCAGTGACTCATGCCTATAATCTCAGCGCTTTGGGAGGTAGAGGCAAGAGGATTGTCTGAGCCCACGGGTTTGAGACCAGCCTGGGCAACATGGTAAGACCTCATCTCTACAGCAAATCAAAAAAATTGGCCAGGTGTGGTTGTGCACACCTGTGGTTCCAGCTACTTGGAAGACTGAGGTGGAAGGATAGCCAGAGCCCAGCAGGTCAAGGCTGCGGTGGCCGGGAGCGTGCCACTGCACTCCAGCTTGGGCAACAGAGGGAGACTGCTACTCAAAAAACAAAAAATTTAAATACCTAAAAAAGGTCTCCTGGAAGTCATTTCCAGACACACAATCCCCCCTTTTTGTCTCTTCACTCACAATAAAGCACAGATTTGTTTTTATTGGACAACAGCACTCATATTTTGAAACTGCATAAAGTTTGAGTGTAGGAAGCATATTTTAATCACTGTTCCAGTACTGTCCTTTTAGTTTATGCAGAATCTGACTCAGCCGCTCTGGAGTTACCCCAAATCCTGTGGAGAACTAGGCATCACTCATGACTGCCCACTGCCTGTGAGACGGGACTTCGTTTGCTTATTGGTTCAGCAGTTCCTTACTGGGTGCTCCCGTGCATGGTGGCATGGGCCAATCAGGAGTCCCTCTGTCTACCATGGCTTTTCCTGAGCGTCCCAACCCCTCAAGGCTTGCTAGCGCCTTGCATGGGGCTCTGTACAGCACTCATCACAGAGGATTGATGCTGTTCACCATTGTATAGACTATCTCAGTCACTTTTATCCTCTAGAACCTAATATGGTGTGTAGTGCAGAGATGATCTCAGAACATTTTTGTTGAAAAAAACAGATGAATGAATACAAAGAAATTTTACTCACAGCCCTAGTCTTTAAGGGGTTTTGAGAAAAACCTAGGTACATAAAGATTTAATAATAAAACAGAATGTGATGAGAATCCGCTTGCAGTTACCATGACTTATGTGCTCAAATCCAGATGAAATAGTCGCTGTTACTCTCAGCCCTTCACAGAAGACCTCGGTTGGGGTCTTGGCACCATCATTTACAAGTGTGTTGGCTTGTAGACATTATTTTTTTGAGTTGGAGTCTCACTCTGTCACCCAGACTGGAGTGCAATGGCCGCTCCCGGCCACCGCAGCCTTGACTGCTGGGCTCCGGCGATCCTTCCGCCTCAGCCTTCCAAGAGCTGGAACTACAGGCACACGCTACCACACCCAGCTAATTTTTGATTTATTTGTAGAGATGAGGTCTCGCCAAGTTGCCCAGGCGGGTCTCGAATCCATGGGTTCAGGTAATCCACTCACCTCTGCCTCCCAAAGCGCGAGATTACAGGCAGAGCCACCAAGCCCTTGTTGTAAAACATCATTTAAGCTCTCTGAATCTGAGTTTCCTTGTCTGTGAAGTAGAGTTGCCATGACACGTGTCACAGGACTATTACCAGGGATTGTTTTTGTGTAAAGTACTTTTGTAAACTGCTGTGTTATACAAAAGCAGGGTAATGTCATTCTAAAAGTGCCAGGTGAAACAATGGGGTAAAAATTCAGGAGTGTGGGTGTTTAAAAGGTCCCGGGAAAGATAACTATGGTTTCTTTTGCTTTGTTGACAAGATCCGAAATAAACACACAGTTCTCTTGATGAACACCAAGTACCTCAGGGCCTGGACTGAGGCCTAAGCCTGATGATACATTTGGGACTATCAAGCCTTGTGACCCTGAGTCCCCCACAGGCTGGCCTGTCTGCAACTTATCAAAGCCAAAGTTGTGACCACTTTCTTGTCGCTGATTAGCTCATTGAGGGATGCTCTTCAAGTAAAAAGGACTCAGGTGTCAGTGCTAAAGAATTGAGAGAAGAACTCATAACATTTTGTGTTGTGACCACTGTACCCCACCTGTAAATATTCCAGTATGTTGGTCATAGAGCCATTTAAAGCATGCCATACACATTCCATACATAATTGGTGGCCTGGAACCTTTAAAAATGTGTGATACTTTCTTTACAAATGTAATATTTTTAAAGAGGTAACCCTGGATAAACATTATTGTTCAACATAAAACCATTCAGTGTGAAACCTTTGAGAATTTTTGTGTACCTCAGCTAAACAAGAAAATAATTATGCTTTGCCTTTTATTCTTTAATGTTATTTCCACTTTTACTTTTCATTGAGCAAGTGTTAGATGGGAAAGGAGAAAGGTTTCTTGTCATTGTTCTTTGTGGTTACCGTTTTAACAAAACCTCCCTATTTTCACATTTTCTTTTTGTGGCAGAACAAGCTGTGTTAGCACATTTTCCAGATTATTGTGGCATTTGTAGATGATCTGAGCACAGTTAAAATATTGAAATTCTAAGCTCTTGGTTGAAACTTGAGCCTCATGCGTGATTCTGATATTAAGCTGCTGGTGAGTTATATGGAAATAATTGTAGTGTGTGTGTTTAGTTCACAACATTTTAGAGAGGAGTAACTTGGACAAGAATTGCTGCTACTGGTTTTTTTGTTTTTGTATTTTAAACTCTCCTGCCTTCTTATCAAGAAAGAGACTCCCAGAGTTAAAATAGGAGATGCTTAGGTATTTTGTGGAACTTGACCAGAGTTACAATGGTGAGTGGTGCTCATCAGCTGTTACTGGGTCCTTGAATAGAGTCTTGAATGCTTGTGTGAAGGAAGTCAGGAAGGCGGGGCCTCGTCATCCCCCGGGGTCCCACATGGCCTCTGCGCATCGCCAGCTCAGCACATAATCCTCTGCAGTGAAACAACTGTGCTGGCTGAGGAAGTGCTCCGGGGTGAAAGCGACTCCACGCCTTGATAGCTGAATGCCACATGGGGTTCTGGGTCAGGGAACAGACATCAATGACAGTATTGGGACAACAGGCGATATTTAAATATGGTCTGTAAAGTAGGCAACAACATTGCCCCCATTGTACATTTTCTTTTGTGGTAGCTGGCCTTGGTCATAGTTCTGCGTCCTTGTCATTCGGAGTGCTTGCTGAAGCCTTGGGGGTGAAGACTTGGTGCAGTTTACTCTCCAGCAGGATCTACGGATCTTGGTGAAAAGTATATGAGAGTACATTGCACTGCTCATTTAACTTGTGTATAGTTTAAAGGCACTTTTAAATTAAAAAGGTAACATTGTTACCTCTTAAATGCCTTTGAGAGATCCTGCCCTGAAGCACTGGCTTTGGGAGGGAAGGGCCTGTACCTTATGACCCTTGTATAGGATTGCCAGAGAAATTGCTGGACCCTAGGTTACATTTAAGCCGCAGATACAGCATGAATAATGGGGAATATTTATTCCACTTACACTAAAAGTTTTCATCGCATATTTGCAGTTCACAGTTAACTTTGGCCTGTCGTTTTGTTTGCTGCATCTGGCACTCCTGTTCAAGCCAACAGTATCCCCAGAACTCATAAGTGGTGTTTATCTATTACATAGGATGACTGACAACTTTTCTAAATTCTGGCCTGCTCTCTCCCTTAGAAGGAGTTGGAACTTGACCTGTAGTTGGGTACAGTCTTCTCTTTGTCCTTCTGCCTTTGATGGATCTTTTTCTTTGAACTGATTTGAGCTTTTCCCTTACCCAGTTTTCTGGTGGAATCAGCTCGGTTACGTTTTATCCTCAAGGACCCACATCCTGACACTCCTTGACAGGTTTAAGATCTTCTAACACACTTGAGTAGGATGGATACCACCGTCTATTTTGACAGCTGTCAAAAATCTGGCCTGTTATTACAGGAGGTTAAAGAGGTTATTTGAAACATTAGTGTTATTTTATTTTATTTTATTTTTTTGAGTTGGAGTCTTACTCTGTCTCCCAGACTGGAGTGCAGTGGCCGCTCCCGGCCACCGCAGCCTTGACCTGCTGGGCTCCGGCGATCCTTCCGCCTCAGCCTTCCAAGTAGCTGGAACTATAGGCGCGCACTACCACACCTGGCTAATTTTTGATTTATTGTAGAGATGAGGTCTCGCCAAATTGCCCAGACAGGTCACGAACCCATGGGCTCAGGCAATCCACTCACCTCGGCCTCCCAAGGTGTGGGATTACAGGCTGAGCCACCAAGCCCGGCTTACTAGTGTTATTTGTCGAACCTTTTAAAAAGGTGTGCAGTATTTCTCAGAATTTAAATGCTTTGGGCTTTCACAGTTAAATTATCAAATGCAATGCTCTTAAGAATCATACACCTAGTAATTGTCACTCATTTCCCTCATTGTATATTACAATGTTCTTAATTACCAGTGCTTTCTAACATGCAGATGTAGAGTTTTTAAATACAGCTCATCTATTACCACCTGTCCCATCGTCTTTTGTCTTTAAAAGTGACCTTTGACAAATTTCCTAAAGAATGAATATTTATAGTATATTGTATTCAAGCTGCTAACAGAGGGTTCTGTGCGTGTAACAGGTGGCTTCAGTTGGCCTCCTTTCACTGAAATTTGATTCAGATCAAGCATCGTGCTATTTGACCATTGGAATTGTGATGATGTGCTAGACTGGCTTCATCCTGGACAAATTGCATTTCAGTGTTGAGGTCTGGGTTTAGGATGGAGCGTCTTGCACATGCAGGAATAGGAGCACTTTACAGATAAGACACAGCAGCTGGGGCATAACACATCCAGGGTCATCTTTATACAGCAAAGAAATTTTTATCAGAGGAGCTGTTGTTCTCCTGGGCTTTAGGTTTTGGGGCAACTGTTCAGATGAACCCCTTAGACTTAAATGTCTTTGATCTCGGGTCCAAAGCACTGAAGAGGGCTCCATCCAGTTAACTCTCGGTATGATGCTTAACATGTAGTAGGCATGTGAAGTAAAAATGTGTCCAGTGTAATGTACCAGACAGTTACGTTTGGGCTATTATTTGATTTAATTAGTTGACACAGAAGACCTTTTCATTACTGTCTTTTACCCGATTGCTTGGCAACACAATTGTTAGCATGTTTTCCAGTTAAAATAAATGCTCCGATATAAGTTTACATTAAATAAGATTATAATATAAAGAATTAGAAGCATTAAATACATGAAATGGAATTTGACACATGAACAATTTCTGAGGAGTCTATTTTATGAAGTGTGCTTTCTCTCCCGTGTCTGAAAACATTTATCAAATTGTACAGATCAGGTTCTAGCAAATTGAGTAGAAAAGTTTTTTGGTTTTTTTTTTTTTGAGTTGGAGTCTCGCTCTGTCGCCCAGACTGGAGTGCAGTGGCCGCTCCCAGCCACCACAGCCTCGACCTGCTGGGCTCCGGCGATCCTTCCACCTCAGCCTTCCGAGTAGCTGGAATTACAGGCATGCGCTACCACGCCCGGCTGATTTTTTTATTTATTGTAGAGATGAGGTCTTGCTGTCCAGGTGGGTCTCGAACCTGTGGGCTCAGGCAATCCACTCACCTCAGCCTCCCAAAGGCGCGGGATTACAGGCTGAGCCACTGAGCCCAGCTGAAAAGTTTTTTAAGAAGACAATGTTCTTATAAGAAGAATTGCATTTCTATTGTAGAAGAGTCAAAAAAAGAGAAAATCACATAAATGATACCTATGATCCCATTTTTATTTGATTGAATATATATTTCTACCACAAAGAAATGACACATTTTTATGCAAATATACAAAATTAGAACCATTTGAGCATATTGTCCAGTGGTATATATGTGTGTATATGCTGGTTGGTGAAAAATATATCTAAATTGCCTTTTTAAACTCACTGTGTCCTTAATATTTTAATGCACCATCATAAATTCTTTTACAACCGTATTTTAAATGACTGTGTAGCCTTCCATGGTGTGGCTGTGCCATAATTTATTAAACCAAATTCTTACACTTGGACATTTAGGGTATTTCCAGTTCTTTACAGTGCTGTGATCAGTATCCTTTAAAGCATGTTTATTACCTCAGAATATATTCTTGTGTTTTTCTGACTCAGATGTCTTTAAAGTTTTGCATATATATGAAGTTAACCATAACATCCTTCTGAAAGATTAAGCCAATGCATATTCCTGTGAACATCTACTTTTTGTACACTCTTTTCTACCACGAATATTGTTAGAGACAAACAAAAGAAACCCTTGTTGATTTCAGCTATTCTTGTTATTTTCGGGTACCTTTTTCTTTTCTTTTTTGAGTCAGAGTCCACCTCTGTCACCCTGACTGGAGTACAGGGGCATGTTCACGGCCACCACAGCCTCGACCTCCCTGGCTCACGAGATCCTTCCACCTCAGCCTCCTGAGTAGCTGGGACTACAAGTGTGTACCAGAACACCTGGTGTATTTTTAAAATTTTGTAGCGAGGTCTCAATGTGTTCCCCAGAGTGATCTTGAACCTCTGGACTCGAGCATTTCTCTAACCTTGGCTTCCCAAAGTGCTGGGATGACAGGTGTGAGCTATTGCGCCTGGCCAAGGTAACTTTTCTTTGGTGATATTTTTTTCATAGATTTGTGATCCAGTTGTAGTTTTTATTTCTTCTGTCTCCTTTTCCATGAGAACATGTGTTTTTTCCTACTAATTTATTAGCACTTTTTGTCATATATGTGGCTCCCCCCATCTTTATGTAGTGTGATTTGATGTCTAGAAGTTTATATTTGTGTGCAGTCTATTTGCAGAAAAAGGATTTTTTAAGAGTAAGTAATGTTTCTATAACAAGTTTATTTTTTTCCCCGCTGTGTGATATTGTTTAGTTTTCCAGAGGGAAGGAAGAGGAACTGCTCAATTTTAGTTTAACTCTCTCAGAAGAGTTTTGAGTCATTAAAAGTTATATGTGAAGAATTATCACATTTTTGTATTTACACTGTCTGTTTAAACAATATGTCAATGAGCTCAACTTAGAACGGTCTCATTTTGGATTTGGGTCTATTTTATTCCAACTTAAGACACATTAGAGGTGGGACAGGAGTTAGCATGGGTGAACGATTCATTGTGGTGACATTTTCTAAAGATGGAGTGATGTGCATATTCTCTGTCAGGAACACCTAGAGCAGAGAGGCAGTGACTGCCAGGGTCATCCAAAGCCAACAGTTCTCTGATTCACAGACACCTGCTCACTCAGATGCCTCATGCTTGCCTCCAATGTGTCTGGATTCTGCAGCCATACACGATTTGGATACTTTGATTGTATTTTTTGTTTTTGAGTTGGAGTCTCACTCTGTCACCCAGACTGTAGTGCAGTGGCACGCTCCCGGCCACCACAGCCTTAACCTGCTGGGCTCCGGCAATTGTTCTGCCTCAGCCTTCCAAGTAGCTGGAACTATAGGCGCGCACTACCACGCACGGCTAATTTTTTTGATTTGTTGTAGAGATGAGGTCTCGCCAAGTTGCCCGTGCGGGTCTCGAAACGGCGGGCTCAGGCAATCCACTCACCTCAGCCTCCAAAAGGCACGGGATTACAGGCTGAGCCACCGAGCCCGGCTGATTGTATTTTTTATGTGAATATTTTCTTGGTCTCCTCTGCCTCAAGTTTGCATTACCAATATAAGTAACAAGACTCAACTAGTAAGCAAAATTGTTGAATAAGCCAAGCAACATTGACATCAACAGAGCCTGTGATTCTCTCTCTCTCTCTTTTTTTTTTTTGAGTTGGAGTCTCACTGTTACCCAGGCTGGAGTGCAGTGGCATACTCACAGCCACTGCAGCCTTGATCTGCTGGGCTCAGGCAATCCTTCCACCTCAGCCTTCCGAGTAGCTGGGACTACAGCATGCACCACCACGCTCAGCTAACTTTTTGATTTATTGTAGAAACAAGGTCTCACCATGTTGTCCAGTCTGGTCTCAGGCAGTCCTCTCACCTCCGCTCATGATTCTCTTTGTGGGAAATATGTATGTCCTTACGAGAAGGAATAAGGTGGCTTGTGTCATTCATTCACTAATTTTCATTTAGTCCCAGTTCAGAACTACATTTTTTTTTAAAGAAAACACACAGCCAGGTGCGCTGGCTCAAGCCTGTCATCCCAGCACTTTGGGAGGCTGAGGCAAGAGGATTGCCTGAGCCCACAGGTTCGAGACAAACCTGGGCAACTTGGTGAGACCTCATCTCTACAATAAATCAAAAAATTAGCTAGATATGGTGGCGTGCTCCTGTAGTTCTGCTACTTGGAGGGTTGAGGTGGAAGGATCGCCCAAGTCCAGCAGGTTGAGGCTGCGGTGGCCGTGAGTGTACCACTGCATTCCAGCCTGGGTGACAGAGTGAGCCTCCGACTCAAAAAAACAAAGACCACACATCATGTTAGAAGTTCAGGATCCAGCTGTATACAAGACAGTCCCGTCCCTCATTTGAAAGGAAAGTCCATTGCCCTGATTTGTTTTGTGTGATCTGTGAATCATGCAGCCTTAACTTTAATTTTCATAGAAGGCCATGACTCTCTTTCATCAACTGCTCTTGCCCTAATCTGCATGGCTTCCTTCATGTCCTTCAAGTTTCTGTTATATGTCTCCTTCCTCGCCATCTCTCTAAACCTCTTACCCTGAGTTAGCTTATTTGTGGTGTTCATCACCCCGTGGCATATTGCACTCCCTGCCCGTTTATCACCCCAGCCCTTCACTAGAATGTCAGGTACACTCCACGAGGAGGTTGGCGGTTTGGTTGACCGTTTTTTTCCTCAGCATCAGAAATAGTACGTGGGATCTAGCCAGCCTGCAGTCAATATTTGTTTGAATATTTGCACGTTTATGATGTGATTGGCACATGGCAATATTTGTTATAGGAAAAATAAATCAGGGAAAAGGGACGGAACGTTCCCAAAAATGTCTGTCTACGAAGAGTTTCTGGTCTATGAAAGGCTGAAAGATCCGATTAGGCAGTCTGTTCTTCCCTTTCCTCTCTCCTAAGTGCCTTTGCATCCTTCCTGCTCCCCTCCCTGCTGGCTGGTGGGTGGCCATTCTGTCAGTTGAGCTGAGTCCTTCTAAGAAATGACATTGCATTCTTGTCTTGACTTTCCCGTGAGGGTTATAAAAACTCAAATATAGGCAACTTGTGAGCTTTGCGCTTCCAGGAATTTGAATTCTTCTCCGCAGCTAGTTTCTTACAGAAGTAGCCAAAGGCTGCCTTGGGGTTTGAGAAACAGCCAAATCTTAGTAAATGCTCAAGGGTCCTTTTGCTATAGTTTTCTTTTGTGCTTTCATAGTCGCATGAGGCCGGGCTCAGACGTTCAAGCCTATAATCTCAGCACTTTGGAAGACTGAGCTGGGAGGATCACTGGAGGTCAGGAGTTCAAGGCCAGCCTGGGCAACATAGTGAGATTTCATCTCTACAAAAAACTAAAAAAAAAATTAGCCAGGAGTAGTGGCATCTGCTTGTAGTTTTAGCTACTTGGGACCTGAGGCGGAAGGATCACCTGAGCCCAGGAGGTCGAGGCTGCCGTGAGCTGGGATTGTGCTCTCCAGCCTCGGCCAAAGAGTGAGACTCCAGCTCTAAAAAATAGCTAAACAACAGTCACACAATTCTGAAGTTATGTTCTCAGAGAGATGCATCGTAGCATTTTTTAATTTTTTTTGAGCTAGAGTTTCTTATTTCAGACTTTCTCTTTCCCGTGCTTGTTGCAGCTCCTCATCATGCAAGCCTTCTGAGATCTTGGTCATGGTCTCTCAAGGCTGGTACCCAAGGAGGATGGGAGAAAAGCTGTTTCTGTGGCTGTCACCATGCCTGGTTTTAGCGCAGGACGACAGGGATACCCAGCCTCCTGCAGTATATGAGGCAGTTGAGTACAACAAAAGGTTTCCTGCCCAGAATGCCAGCGGCGAGAAGTGCTGACTCTGGTTCTGCCCCAGAGGTTCTCAGTGGTTCTCCTGCCCTCTGGGGGTTCTTTAGGAATCTGTGACCATATTCTTGGTTTTCACAGTATTAAGGGGTGCTTTGCTGTTGGCATTTAGTGGGAGGAGCCAAGGATGCAAGAAGGCCAGCAGTGTGCAGGCTGAGTGCTCATATCCCACTCGACTTTTGAAGGTCCATCAGGCAGCCAGGATATGAAAAATCCGTTGGTTGTGGTTGCATCCTAGAACCAAGCCCATAAGCACAAGGCATTTTCTCGCACAGTTTAAATGGAGGGAAGCCTGTGCTTTGTTTTGTTTAGCCTCTGCCAGGAGTTGCTACCTATGCTGGTATCACTACTCTCAGTTTTGAAACTGGCATGCCAGTCAGCACGCATAGTTACATTCATGCTGGTTGTAGCCCAGGGACCAGGAACTGACTCCTCCATTACGTCTTCTAGAGTCTCAACCTAGAACATTTACATTTGTCCCTGTAAATCGTAGCATTATAAGTCACTTCCCTTTGATTTCTCGTTCATATTGCTACGAGGTCATAGCATTGATTTATTGCAGTTATATGCAGATGAGGCCATGTTATCTGTGGTTTTCATTTCAGGCTTGAAAAGGGGGTGTGGAGTCTGATGGGTTGAAAACCTTGGCTCCAGCCTAACATTGCAGCCATAGCTCTCGCCGTCCTTCTCCCGGAACCCTGTTTCAGCCAGAGTGGCGTGCTTGCAGCCGCACATTCCCTTCGTGTGTTCTGTAGACTGGCTCTGCCCTCTTCCTCCTGGGAGCTTCACCCCACCTCCCCCAGGCTCCATCCGTCCTCAGAGCCTTCTCCCTGGTGAGCCGGGCATGGTCAGCATCTTCTTCTTCCTTGACTGCCACAGCTCTGTTTCCTTGAACCACCCTAGCACTCGTGAGAGCTCCTCATTCAACACTTATCTACAGCCTGGTAGCATAGGTATCTTTTTAGGTGTAAGTTGTCTCCTCAGATGGCTCTAAGTTCCTTTCCCATGATAAAGTCTTAGTCAGGAGGTGGGCTTAACGGTAGTCAATATCTGTCCGGGGACGGGGAGACACCCCTTATCAACAAGGGTGTCTGAACGAAGCATATTTGTATACCTAACCCTTAACTGCACCCCACAATATCAAAATAAAAAATGCTGATATGTATATTAAAAAAAGATAAAGTCTTGTCTTCTTTTCATCCCATGCTGTGTATAGATAGGTTTATATCTTGCAGGCTCACACTCAAAGTCTGAGTTCTCCTGTCTTCTTTCCTTCCCCAAATATGTATCCTTTCCTGTCATTTTGCTCAATACCAAAGGGAAAGATTTGTGTTGTTAATACTTTTTAAAATACAGAGAAGTAAAAGAAGAAAACCATCCTCATTGATCCTGCAAACCAGAGCTACTCATTACCTGTCTTTTTAGAACATTTTCTTCCATATCTTCTCTGTGTTTGCGTGCGTGAGATATATAATTTTTTTTTTAATAGAGATGAGGCCTTACTTTGTTGCCCATGCTGGTCTTGAACTACTGGGCTCAAGTGATCCTCCCATTTTGGCCTCCCAAAGTGCTGGGATTCGAGGTGTGAGCCCCCACATCCTGTCAGTTACGTGTGTTTTCAACAAATGAGAAGTCACGTTCTTCACATAGTTTGTATTTTGCTTTTTCTTCCCACCATTTCACTTAATGTTATATCATGAGCATTTTCCTTTTTTTTAATTATAAAAATGTGGTGTACAATACAGGGATAGGTATACAAACATTGATCATGCAGGTACCCTTGTTGATGAGGTATGCCCCTCCCTCCGCAGCAGTTTCCCTCCCCCGCCAATCCCACTACCCCCGACAGTTTCCCACTACTGCCAATTCCTTTTTTTCAGTATTATAATTGTTCAAGGTCCACTTATGAGTGAGAACAAATGGAACTCTGTTCTTTGTTTCCATGATAGATCACTGAGGATGATCAACTCCAAATCCATCCAAGTTGCTGCGAAGTCCATATGTTTATACTTCGTTATGACTGCATAATATTCCATTGTGTATATGTACCACATTTTTTTATCTAGTCCAGCTTCAATGGGCAACATGGCTGATGAGCATTTTCTTTTGTCCCTAAATAGTCTTAGAAAACATGTTTATGGAAAAGTTTAGACATACAAGAAATAGAATGATAGAACAAACCCCTAAATACCCAACATTCAGCTTCAGTTATTATCCGTCTTCTGCCATTCTGAGTATGTAGTTTGCAGTGCATCGTTTGGGCAAGACATAATTTATTGAACCATTCTTGGTTATCGAGCATTTAGATAATTTCTAGTTTTCCATAATCATAGATGCTTACGTTTTTTGTCCTTCTGATCATAATCATTGTTTTTGCTTCCTGGAGAACCTAATTAATTTCTTCACAATTAAGTAACTCTTGATCTGTTATTAGTTCCGTATTCTGGGGTTTTTAGTGTATTTCATGTCTGTGACTGGTTTCTTTTTTCCATCCACCAAGTATTACTTCTATAAGCTGGGCTTTTGTTGTTGTTCTTATTTTACAGTGGTGGAGTCCATGTGAGGACTTGCTGCATAAGTGAATTGTGTGCAGATGAGGCTTGCACTGTCTCCCCCGTGGCAGTGGACCTGGCACCCAGTGGGTGGTTGTATGTCCCTCATCCCCCTCTCTCCCTCCTGCTGCTAGTAGTGCCCAGCTCCAGTTTTCTGTGCCCATGCTTGTGTGCCCAATGTTTAGGGCCCGCTTATGAGCAAGAACATATGGTATTCAATTTTTTTTTGAGTGGCGTCTCACTCTGTCGCCCAGGCTGGAGTGCAGTGGCATGATCACAGTGATCCTGGCTCACAGCAGCCTCGACCTCCTGGGCTCAGGCGATCCTCGGGCTCAGCATCCCGAGTAGCTGGAACTGTAGGCATGGGTACCACACTCACTTTTTTTTTTTTTTTTTTAGAGACCAGCTATGGCTATGTTGCCCAGTTCTGGTTTGGAACTTCTGGGCTTAAGCAATCCTCTTGCCTCAGCCTCCCAAATGACTGGAATTACAGGCGTGAGCCACCGTGCCTGGCCAGTATTTAGTTTCTATAACAAGTTTTTCTATTCATTTGTTAGAGAAGATAACACTGAAAACTGGCAATGTAAGAAGATGGCATTTACTTTCTAGATAATTTGAAGGGCAAGCACAAGAAGGAAAGAAAACGATTCCAGGAGAAATGACAATCTGGTAAATTATAATCTTTGCTCTGTGGTATGTTATTTTACAGATGCTTAATTTTGATTGAAAAATAGCCACCTTTTAAAGGCTGGAATAGTCACCACCTAAACTAAAGTGCACTTGAAACCAATATGTAGTAAATGCTTTTCTTGAGCTGATTTAAATGTATGTTTGAGAAGTATATTTGGTATTAAAAACAGCCAAGCATCTGTAAATGGAGAGACCTTGCACACAGCTTTTCTCTTAAGGTATTGCTGTTTGAGATTTTCTTATATTTGGCCTAGTGTGAGCCAGGGGAGGATGAGTGATACTCCATGAGAAGGAAGGAGAGATTGCTGCTGCCCTGGTTCTGATAGGACTTCTTCAACAGTCTCTGTTGAAATTTCCAGCCCACATCATATACGGAAGATGACAGACATGCCTACCTACTCTAAGAAAATGTCTTTGTTGCTATTACACAAGTAAAATGTAAATGCTATTAAAAAGTAGATTTTCAGAAATGAGTAACATAGAAAGTCTCTCATAACTACAGCCCTCCTCACAAAATGACCACTGTGAACAGTTCTGTTTACGTTCATCTTGGTTTTCTCTCTGCCTGTTAAGCATATGTTATCTGCATAAGGTGCAGAACAAAAAGGATACTTTTTCTGGGTACAGTAGCTCATGCCTGTAATCCTAGCACTTTTGGGAAGCTGGAGTGGGAGGATTGCTTGATCCCAAGAGTTTGAGATCAGCCTGGGCAACATAGTGAGACCTCATCTCTACTACAAAAAAAAATTTATCCGCGGGTTCGAGATCCGCCTGGGCAACTTGGCGAGACCTCATCTCTACAATAAATCAAAATGAGCAGGGCGTGGTAGCGCACACCGCCTGTAGTTCCAGCTACTTGGAAGGCTGAGGTGGCAGGATCGCTGGAGCCCAGTGGGTCGAGGCTACAGCGGCCGGGAGTGGCCACTGCACTCCAGTCTGGGTGACAGAGTGAGACTCCAACGCAAAAAAAAAAAAAGAAAATTATCTAGGCAAAATTTTGCATGCCTATAGTCCCAGCGTAGTTGGGAGATTGAGGCAGGGGGATCACCTGAGCCTAGGAGATTGAGGTTGTGGTGGACAGTTATCATGCCACCGCACTCCAGCCTGGGCCATAGAGTGAGACTCCAAATCCACACCCCAGCCAAAAAAATGCTGCTTTTTAAATTGCTAGTGTTAATGAGCTCATCAGTGAGTGTTCAGACTTTGACGAATACAGACCACGTGGTGTTTCTCCTTTGACGAATACAGACCACATGGTACATTACAGGATGGGACCTGTTCAGTAAGGAGCCTGTAGCAGGATGGAAAGCTTTAAGAAAAGGGAGGAGTAAAGGCCCACATTTTTATTATTATTCCGAGGATACATTTTTTTTAAATCATTGAATCACATTTAATTGGTGGTTGTACTTTTTCCCTTGGGAACACTTTAAAATAGTCACTGTGACAAGATGACTAAATCATGAATGAATTTAAACGATGAAACTAGTCTCAGTCACACTATCAGCAACTTGTTGGAGCTTAATTTTTTGCGTCGGAATTTAAGTGACATAAATGTGCATTGCTAACATCGGCGTTTTTTTGTTTCGGGAACACTTCAAATAATGCATTTCACCAGGCCTATTTCCAGTTTTGGGCCAACCATGAATGAATGATTAATTACATTGCTGCCATCATAGGACTTTAGATAATGAGATAGTGACATTTTTGCATGTGAAATCCCATTGTATTTATTCATTCAAAATATACCTACCTTGTGCCATGAATGTTAGGAGTACAAACTTGTAAAACTTGTCACCGTCATTCTGTGATGTTTTGCAAACGCTTGTCTTTCCATCTGACAACATTGCTCTCGTCTTTTGTGGCCTGACACAAAGGTCACCTCTAAGGTTTAGCTGTCTTAGTTCTACAGACTGTCTTAGCAAATCTCTCATTGATGTTCTTACTTCGCTCATTTGAACACATCCTCGCTAGAGCCAGCCTTATTGTCTTACGAGCACACAGTCATGTGAATGTTGAGTCCCATGAGGTCGAGGGCCCCAGAATCAGCATGGGTGCAGGACTGGTGCTAAATATATATTTCTTGAATAAACGATTAAATGAACTAAAGAACTTAGTAAGGCTGACAAAAGTCCTTGCATTCCTAACTACCATGCAAGGAACCACAGAATAATCTCAAGAGGAGAAGAGCGTCAGTCTAGTAATGTAGGTTTTTAGTTTATGATACTGGGATATTTAGATACTTGGATTAAGCAGGGCACTACAAGTGTTGAATGCGGTTAATGGGAAGAAACGATTCAATATAATATATCTTAATGGCACTTCTCATTCAAAACTGTGAAAAATTATTAACATTCTTATGTGGGCATTCTAGGAGGATGGAAGAAAAGGACCTTTGTCCCATGGCGCGTACATGATTTCCAAATTGTATTTTTAATAGGAAGATAATGATTTTTTAGCTTCTCATTTTAGCTGTTCCAGAGTGGAACTGCTAGTCTAAGGGTCTTAGTAATTCAGAACTGTGATTTATAAATTAGAGTTCAGGAGAGGTTCAAGACGTAGTATCTTTTCAAGAAGTAGAAAAAATGGAATCAAGGTTACCAGCCTCACTGGTGGGTTCCTTCCTCTATGGAATCAGACTTCTGGGTCTGGAAGGAGGGATCTTGGTCTCATCTGCTTAGTGTGGTGACTAGATCATGGTATGTGGCATGGAACAATGCTTCAGTCAGGTTCTGCAGGAAAGAGACGGTGTCCTCAAAAGGGTATTGGAGGACTTAAAGAAAGGGCGGGTAACCAAGAGGTAGGCAGGATTCCGAAGATTGCAGCCACTGCCAGAGCATCTTGGCAGGGAGGGAGCCAAGGAGGTGATGCCCCAGCCTTCCTTTCTTCCCTTCCTTCAGTGTCCTGCTGGCCATCCCATTGGATGACCCAAATGAACCCCAGGGAACAGGGAGCCAGTCACTAAATGTGGTCTGAGGGGGCACAGAGCAGGTGAAAAGGTGGAAAATACCCAGGCAGGAGAGAAAAGCTTCAGGTTCTGAAAGTAGCCTTCTCCATTCCTGGCACTCCTGTATTCATTTAAGGGTTGACTGGCATGCCTCATTTGATAGGATTTTGTTGCTTGTAGGCAAACCTCTAAATCATATGTCATGAAAGGGTGCGCCACACAGAAGTATTTTATTTGGTGCACATAGCATTTTCTTGAAAAAGAAAACAAAAACAAAACTATATGTCTGTACTGGCTTTGGGGAGGTACACATCAGAAATCTGAGTTTCATGCTTCTTTTGGAAAATGGAAGATTTGGCAACACAGATACACATTCCTTCATGGGGCAGTCTGTCCGGAGCGTCCCAGTTAGACAAATGCACACTCTTCACCTTGTCTCAGTCCCCACTACTCCCTGTTGTGGTCCTTAAACCCACATTGCTTCTATGGGCATCCTGTGGGCCTTGGGGTTTGTGACCCTTGGTCTCAATAAGGCAGTTTAGAGAGGAAGGACAGATGAGTCTTGCTGATGTAGAAAGAGAGTGGGCTGTGTTTTGGGAGACACACTTCTCTACAAAGGGAAGAAAGAGACGGGGGCTAATCTGGCCCCTGGAGACACAGCCTGAGTGTTTGGACTGACCAGGAGAAGGTTTTGCAGAGACAAATAACGTGAACACTGAAGCACAGACGTGGCTAACATGCCTACAACCACACGTCTAGAGAATGACGCGGTCAGGGTTTGAACTCCACGGTCGATCGCGAGTTCTCGCCTAACAGAGTTGTCCTGTTGTACTGTTCGCCGGGGCGAAACCCATATTGCCAGAGCCTTCTATTTCCTCTGCAAATATATACGTATAGTTACTTGCAGATACACCATGAGGTAATGCTGTATACATCCTATTTTATAATTGTCTTTAATCAATAATAAAAGCAAGCATAACATTTTTAATAACTATATAGTGGCTAATCCCATGAAGGTGTCATAATTGGTAGACACTGTAATGATAGAAAAACATTTAGTTTTGTCCCAATTTTTCACTATAACGAAATACTGTGATGTACCTCTTTTTTTACATATTTTTAAACATTCTTTAACTCTTTTTCTTAGGAAAAAGTAGATTTGCTGTGTCAAAAGTTACTTTTCCTCTCTCTCACCCCTTTAAAAAATTGCTTTATTTCTCTGATTTTAAAGCAGACACAGGCTCACAGAAAAAAAAATAGAAAACAAAAAGTAGAAAAGAAAACATATAATCTGTAATATATCAGTCTAAACAACACTATCAGGAATATCCGAGGCTGGGCTTCGTGGTTCAGCCTGTAATCCTAGCACTTTGGGAGCTGGAGGTGAGTGGATTGCCTGGACCCGTGGGTTCAAGATCTGCCTGGGCAACTTTGCAAGACCTCATCTCTACAATAAATAAAAAATTAGCCGGGCGTGGTAGAGCACGCCTGTAGTTCTAGCTACTTGGAAGACTGAGGCGGAAGGATTGCCTGAGCCCAGTAGGTCGAGGCTGCGATGGCCAGGAGCAGCCAATGCACTCCAGTCTGGGTGACAGAGTGAGACTCCAACTCAAAAAGAAAAAAAAAGGAATATCCTTTTATACTTATCAGTGTGCAGTTGTCCTTATTTCTTCTTTTTGTTTGTTTTTTTTTTTTAGTTAAAGTCTCACTCCATCGCCCAAACTGGAGTGCAGTGGCCATTCCTGGCAACCACAGCCTCGACCTGCTGGGCTCCGGCGATCCTTCCACCTCAGCCTTCCAGGTAGCCGGAACTACAGGCACGCGCTACCACGCCCAGCTAATTTTTGATTTATTGTGGAGATGGGGTCTTGCCAAGTTGTTCAGGCAGGTCTTGAACCCACGGGCTCAGGCAATTCACTCACCTCCGCCTCCCAAAGCGCGGGATTACAGGCTGAGCCACCAAGCCCGGCCTGTCCTTATTTCTTTAGCACAGATGCCTGAAAGAGGAATTGCTCTAGTAAAGCACATTTACATTTTTGATAGACATTTCTAAATAGTATACTTGGGTTTAAGACCTTTAATTTCTTTTGTCAAAGTGCCCTATAGATGTGGAGTAATAACCATAACCAGGATTTCAAGAAGTAAGGACTCAAAAAACGTGATACATAACCCAATATAAAGACAATCTGTTAAGTTTTGGAGTTTTTTTGTTTGTTTTCTTTTTTGAGTCAAGACCTCACTCTGTTGCCCAGGCTGGGTGCAGTGACACGATCACGGCTTACTGAATCTTCTACCTCCTGGGCTCAGGTCATCCTTCCGCCTCAGCCCCACCGCCCCCCGCCCCCCAGTAGCTGGGACTACAGGCACACGCCACCACATCTGGCTAATTGTTTTGACTTTTTTGTAGAGATACGGTCTCGCTATGTTGCCCAGGCTGGTCTTGAACTCGTGGGCTCAAGCAGTTCTCCCACCTCAGCCTCCCAAACTACTGGGATTACAGGCCTGAGCCACCATGCCTGGCTTCATTGGGTATTTGTGACAGAAACAGATTACATTTTTTTATCTATTGGTCCCATCCATTATAAATCCTCTAAACACCTTAAGGTTGGTTTTTTTTTCCTTTTTTAACTTACAGGTAGGATACCTGAGGCTCACAAATTTTTCATTAAATTTTTTTTTCCTCTTCCCTATGAGAAGATTTTAAAAAACAACTGTACTGCTTGGATTGCATCAAAAGAAAGGGACCTAACATCTACAGTGGAGGGCTTAGAGTTAGGAGGCCTGCATTTCAAGTTTGGCACATCTGTTTCTCCAGCTATGTGATCTTGGACAGGTCACTTTGTTTGTCTTAATCTTCTCATCTATTCAGTGGGGACAACGGCCACTTCTCACAAAACTGTTATAATAATCACATGAGGTGATACCATAGGTGAAATATCAAGTATTCTGTGAACTACAGAGCAATAAACAGATATGCTGAAACCATCAGTAGCAAGAGTAACACTATTCCTAAATTCTTCTGTTATCGTTCATTTTGATTACTCTTCTTGTTACAGATGAATTAGTTGGGTGGACATCCTCTTAAACCTCTGTGCCTCTTCTCAGCACACTGGAGTTTCTTCCTCTGAAATAGAAATTTCAGGAGAGTCAATAGACTTGGAGTCTTTGGTCCTGTAGAAGAGAGACACAGCTTCCTTAATTCACCCCCTCCCACACACACAGGAGGGGGTTGTAACGCCAACCTCCCAGCAGATCACATTTCGGTTTTAAAATTCAGGAAGCAAAGTTGCGTCCTGGCCTTTCTTTCTTCTTTTTAAATTATGGCAAAACATCCTTTTCCATTTGGGGGCAAGTTTCTCCTGAGCACATCACTGTCATAAATCCAGGCAGTCTGGGCAGGCAGCTACTTAAGAAATAATATTACAACATCAGCTGCTCCTCACTGAAAACCAGCATCTTTGAAAGGTACTTTCCAGGGTTTTGTTGTTACTGGTTTTGTTTTTCTTTTTCTGTTTGTTCCTAAAACAGGTCTTTATGAAGTTCATTCAGTGCTTTCATTGACCCAACAGCTGCTTGGAATCCAGTGAACTGTCAACAGGATATAATTTCTTTCAGAATTGGTTATTCTCTTTGTGATTGAGTTAGCCACCAAATAACCTTTGCCCTTAATTTTCTAGACTAAAGTTGTTTTTATGGTTGCCTAGAACTTTGAATTGGTATCTCCCAAGCCACTGTTTAGGATGGAAAGCATGGTAAGAGCTTACTATTGAAAAACTATGTAGGCTCCCTTGCAGAAGGTGAATGCCTCTTTACTGGTGAGAATTCAAGGCAGGATCCTTTGTTTTCCGAATAGAGCATCAGCCATTAGTTAGCAGCATGCTGAAATGCTTGCCTGCAAGGTTAATCCTTCTTTGAGGAAGACAGTAGGCCGGGCAGGTTAGTCAGAAATTACTCCAGGGTCGCCAAGAGCCATCATTTGATCCCGTTAGCACTAGAAACCACCATGCTTAGACTCCCTCAGCTCAGCTGTGCACAGAGATGCCTTCACTGAGCTGCATTTCACTGTCTGGGCTTTGGCTTCTACCAACAGATAGAGGGAGAAATGGCCATCTGGCTCCAGCTGCAATCGCCATCCTTTGTTTCTTTGTGTATTTCATGGAGGAACTATGCCGTAAATTCCTCTTGGAAGTCAGTGGGAGCAAATGAACTGTTCCTCCTGACACATCCATCTGCTTCCAAATTTATGAAACAGAGAATTCATAACCTACCCTATTTCCTTTTTAGCCTGGAGACCAAATTAGTTGCCTCCTTACAGTACCTCTCATCTCTGTTTCCTGGTAGCTATCTCCCCTTCCATGCGGATTTGCTCTTTTTTCCTTTATTTCAGCTATCCTGTACATGTGTTTATTTTAAGCCCTTTTAAATCCATTGTGGAAGTAGCAGAGTCCAGATTACAAATAAAATAGTTTTCCCCATATTATTGTCACGGTCACATTATCTTTGGTGTTAGTCGCCTCTTCCTTCTGGACTTCTCTATCCTTTTTGATTCATTTGTATTTGGACGGGGATGAAAAACAAGAAGGCCAACAAAACAGGAATATGAGCCTCAACAGAAACCCAGCAACATCTCAAAATGTAAAGTTATGGGAGAAGCGGCAAGATGGCGATGGGGCAACGCGGTCTGTGAAGGCCTCTGTAAAGGAGATCTGCAGTGGGTCTCTGACTCTTGCCCCGGGGGGCTGCAGACCCCAGCAACCAGCCTGCTCTTCATACGGAGCTCGGCCATTGCCACCGCTGGGGCATTGCGATGGACTAGACAGTCACTGCGGCACAAACGGTGCCGCCGCAGACTCCATGATGGCAGTAGTACATCGTACCACCCGGGCCGGAGGCGATCCACTTCAAGCCACTTCAGGGAAGATCTACTGGGATCGCTGCCACCTCTCCTGCGACCGAGAAGTCCTGCCCGCCAGCCGTGGGTCTCCTTTTGTCTACCCTGAGGCAGGCAGCCATCTTGTTCCTGTCCGGCCTCACCCCCTCTGGGGCGAGCAGCTGAGATAGCACCACCTGCTGGTGATTCAAGGTAACAACACCAAAACGGGAGAAACAAGCTTGATAAAGACATAGACCAGAGTGCTGAATGGAGGGTAATCTGAACTGTCCTTCACAGCAGACCGGGGCAACTGACCCTAACTGCAAACTAATTTACCAGCTTGAAAAGAAAACTAGAAATCAGACCTGAAAGGACATTGGACTTAAACGAAATGTCTCGGAGTGTGCTTCATTGATTCTATTAGTTTAATGACTTAATTGTATTCCTACTGTATTCTTCCCTTTTTTCTTTTTCCTTTTCATCTCTTTTCTTCTCTCTGTAAACCATATCTTTGTACAGAGAAACAGCACACTAATAAGGTGGTTGGTTAGCTTGTATGTTAGCATCACTATATGTTTTATTTTTATTTTTTGTATGAGAATTGGTTTGTCTGTAGCTGTGTTCTATTGTTTTTATCTGTTGCAGTATAGGCCTCTCTCTCTATTTGTTGGCACACTCACTTGTTTCCCCCCTTACTCCTCTATCTCTCCACTCCCCTCTTCAACCCACTATCTGCTCCATTCTCTCCCCTCTGCTAACCACATTTTATTTCAGGGAGTAAACCTACAGCCCCACTGCACGGACAGATTCCAAGGCAGTGGGAAGTGGGCTCCACATTATCACACACCTGTCAGCGAATACCAGGACCTGCAGATAGATTTTGAATCACAGCTCCCCCCTTAAGTAAATCTCAAAACTGCAAAAAGGATCACCTCCAACCTACAGTGCAACTCCAGAACTGAACAAAGTAAGAGGGCATACATAAAGAATAGGAGATTGAACAAACAGAAGTAAAACCAATCCCTTTACCCCTGAATAACAGAATTAAAGAAGACGGTGACGTGGAGGGAAAGAAAAAGTAGAGAGGGGGAAATACCGTACAAATGAAGAAAAACCAAAAGAAGAATATAGGTCTCACACAGACCCCTGGGAGATCAGACACTGAGAAAACAGATTCTGGAACACAAACAATGAAGAGCCCCCAAAATGACTGGATTCATGCAACAACCCAGACATCAAGACATTTATGGAGAGAATTTAAAAATTGAGGAGAGACAAGAGGAAAATAGGAAGGAGTTGATGTCAGAAATGACAGCAGTAAAGAATACTGTGATGGAAATGAACAACAGACTAATAAGCATGGAAAGCAGAATCAGCCAAGCCGAAGAAAGAATCTCAGAGCTCGAAGACCAAAACACAGAACTAACCCAAACTGTCAAAAGCATAGAAAAGAAGCTCAAAAAGAGAGAACAAAACCTGCAAGAGATGAATCAAGAGACTAAACCTAAGAGTAATTGGGCTTCCTGAGGAAGAGAGAAACAGAAACCACACTGGAACAAACATGAAATCATTCAAGAAAACTTCCCGCATCTCATTAAGGATGAAAAAATTCAAACACAAGAGATTCAGAGAACCCCTGCAAGACAACAAATGAGAAGACCAACTCCCAGACACATAATAATTCACCTAAACAAAGTAGCAATAAAAGAAAAAGTTCCAAAGGCAGCAAGAGAAAAAGGCCAGACTACCTACCAGGGAAAACCAATTAGAATAGCAGCAGATTTATCCACAGAAACCCTTCAGACCAGGAGAACCTGGAGCCCGATCTTCAAAGTTCTAAAAGACAAACAAATTCAGCCAAGAATAACCTACCCAGCCAAACTAAGCTTCATTAGTGAGGGAAAATTGAAATCTTTTCCAGATATCCAATCCCTAAGAACCTACACTGCCACCAGACCACCTCTACAAGAAACACTTAAGAAAGTACTGAACACAGAAGAAAAAGAAAAAAAGAACCACAGCATTCTTCACAAGAGTACAGGCAAAAGATTAAAAACACACATGAACCAACTCTAAAACCCAAAGAAAGAAAACAAACAAACAAGAATAACTCTGTAAGAACCTTATGACAGGGATCAACTCTTGCATTTCAATTATTAGCCTAAATATGAACGGACTAAATGCACCACTGAAAAGACATAGAATGGCAAAATGAATAAAATATCATCAGGCAACAATCTATTGCCTTCAAGAGACTCACCTCGCTAGAAAGGACACCCACAGACTCAGAGTAAGAAGATGGGAAACAAACTTTCAGGCTAACGGAATACAAAAGAAAGGAGGAGTAGCGATCTTAATTTCAGACAAAATACCCTTCAAGCTATTAAAAATCAAAAAAGATACAGAAGGCCACTACATAATGATAAAAGGCTCAACCATCAACAAGAAATATCTATTCTAAACATATATGCACCCAACATAGGTGCGCCAACTTTCATAAAGCAACTTCTTGGAAAACTAAAGAAAGATATCGACTCTAACACTATCATAACTGGGAACTTTAATACCCCACTCACAACCCTAGACAGATCATCAGGACAAAAAATCAGCAAGGAGATCCGGAACCTCAATGTGACTTTGGACCAAATGGACTTAATTGATACCTACAGAACACTCCATCCAAAGACCACAGAATACACATTCTACTCATCACCACATGGAACATATTCTAAGATCAACCACATACTCGGCCATAAATCAAGCATAAACAAATTTAAAAGGACCGAAAATCTACCATGCAACTTCTCGGACCACAGTGGAATAAAAATAAACATTGACACCAACAAAGTCCCCCCCCAAAACCTACAAAGACATGGACACTAAACAGCATAATGCTAAACAACTCCTGGGTCAACGACGAAATCAAAACAGAGATCAAAAGATACCTGGAAACAAATGAAAATGAAGAAGCATCTTACCAAAATCTCTGGGATGCCCTGAAAGCTGTAGTAAGAGGGGAATTTATATCCCTACAAACACACATGAAGAAAATGGTAGGAACAGAAATTCACAACCTAACAAGCCACCTAAAGAAGCTGGAAAAGCAAGACCACAAAAACCCTAATTTCAGCAGAAGAATCCAGATCACCAAAATAAAAGCCCAAATCCAGGACATAGAAGACAAAAAGATAATACAAAAAAATCAATGAAACAAAAAGCTGGTTCTTCAAAAAGATAAACAAGATCGATGGTCCCCTAGCTAGACTGACCAAGAAAAAACGAGAAAAAAAACCAAATAAGCACAATTAGAAACACAAAAGATGAAGTCACATCTGACCCTGAAGAAATACAAAAGATCATTAGAGACTACTACGTACACTTGTATGGAAACAAACTTGAAAACCTTAAGGAAATGGAGTACTTTCTGACATCACACAACCTACCTAGGTTGGAACAAGAAGAAATTGAGACCCTAATTGGACCAATAACAATCAAGGAAATCGACTACGTAATAAGAAAACTTCCTACAAAAAAAAGCCCTGGTCCAGATGGCTTTCCAGCAGAATTCTACAAGACATTTAAGGAGGAGCTGATACCAATCCTACTGAAGGTATTCCAGGTGATTGAAAAAGATGGAACTCTCCCCAAATCATTTTACGAAGCCAACATCACATTTATACCCAAGCCAGGTAAAGATCCAACAAAGAAAGACAACTACAGGCCAATATCTTTGATGAACATAGATGCTAAAATTCTCAACAAGATTCTAGGAAACCGGATTCAGCAATACATCTCAAAAATCATCCACCATGACCAAGTAGGGTTCATTCCTGGGATGAAAGGCTGGTTCAACATTTGTAAAACCATAAATGTAATTAAATACATCAACAGATCTCAAAACAAAAACCACATGATCATATCATTAGATGCAGAAAAAGCTTTTGATAAAATCCAGCACGCCTTCTTGATAAAAACCCTTGAACATCTAGGCATACGGGGAACATACCTCAAAATAGTAAAAACCATCTACGAGAAACCCACAGCCAGCATACTCCTAAATGGACAAAAATTGGAACCAATTCCCCTGAAAAGTGGAACTAGACAAGGATGCCCACTCTCACCCCTCCTGTTCAACATAGTATTGGAAGTCCTGGCTAGAGCAATCAGAGAAGAGGAGGCAGTCAGAGGTATTCAAATAGGAAAAGAGGAAGTCAAGTTATCTCTCTTTGCAGATGATATGATTGTGTACTTTGAAAACCCAAGAGAATCTGTCAAAAGCCTCCTTACATTGATAAAGGCCTTTGGCAAAGTCTCAGGATACAAAATAAATGTACAAAAGACAATCACATTTCTCTACACCAATAATAAACAAACAGAAACCCAAATAAAAAACACAATTCCATTCACAATAGCCACAAAAAAAATGAAATACCTTGGCATCTTCCTAACCAGAGACGTGAAAGACCTTTACAATGAAAATTACAAAACACTGCTCAAAGAAATCAAAGCTGATACAAACAAGTGGAAAAATATCCCGTGCTCATGGATTGGAAGAATCAACATTGTGAAGATGTCCATCTTACCTAAGGCAATCTACAAATTCAATGCAATACCCATTAAATTACCAACAACATTCTTCTCAGACCTAGAAAAACAACACAGGAATTCATATGGAAACACAAACGTCCAAGAATAGGCAGAACAGTCCTCAGTAAAAAAAACAAAGCAGGTTGTATCACAATACCAGACTTCAAACTTTACTATAAAGCTACAATCATCAAAACAACTTGGTATTGGTACAGGAACAGGCATATAGATCAATGGAATAGAATTGAGATTCCAGAAGCAAAAGCTTAATTTCTCAACCAACTCATCTTCAACAAAGCCCCCACCATCTACCACTGGGGAGAGAAGAACCTATTCAGTAAATGGTGCTGGGAAATCTGGCTGACCACATGCAGAAGATCGAAACAGGACCCCTATCTATCCCCATGCACAAAGGTTAACTCCAAATGGATCAGAGACCTAAATGTAAAACCTCAAACCATAAGAACCTTAGAAAAGGAAGGAAATACCCTCATGGAAATCGGAACTGGTATCCAATTCCTGAACAAAACCTGAAACCCACAGGTCATAAGATAGAAGATAAACAAGTAGGACCTTATTAAACTGACAAGCTTCTGCAAAGCAACGAAACCATCAAGAGAGCAGGGAGACACCCTACAGACTGGGGAAAAGCATTTGTCAACTCTAGGTCTGACAAAGGCTTAACATCCTGGATCTACAAGGAACTGAAACGTACTGAAAAGAAGAAAACAAACAGCCCCATTATAAAATGGGCAAAAGATATGAACAGACACTTCACAAAAGAAGACATCCGAGCAGCCAACAGACACATGAAGAAATGCTCAACCTCACTAATCATCAGGGAGATGCAAATCAAAACCACACTGAGATACCACCTAACTCCAGTCAGAATGTCAGTTATTAACAACTCAAAAACTAACAGCTGCTGGGGAGGGTGTGGTGAAAAGGGAACACTTCTACACTGTTGGTGGGAGTGTAAACTAGTACAACCTCTGTGGAAAGCAGTGTGGAGATTCCTAAAAGCTCTAAAAATCGACCTTCCATATGACCCCGTAATCCCCCTACTGAGAATATACCCTGAAGAACTCAAATCACTCTATAAAAAAGATACCTGCACATGTATGTTTATCACAGCATTGTTCACAATAGCAAGAACCTGGAAACAACCATGCTGCCCATCAAAAGAGGACTGAATTTTAAAAATGTGGTACATATACACGATGGAATACTACACAGCCATAAAAAAGAACAAAACCATGAATTTCGCAGCAACCTGGATGGAACTAGAGTCTATAATACTGAGTGACCTCTCACAGAAACAAAGATTCTAGTATCACATGTTCTCACTCATATAATGGACCTTGACCATCCAATGTAATACTATAAGAAAATGACTGACAGTACTGGGAAACTATGGGGCGGAGAGGGGGATGGGATTAACAGTAGCAACTATCTGTCTGGGGATGGGAAAATACCTCTTATCAACAGGGTGCCTGAATGAAACGTAATTGTACACCTAATCCTTAATTGTACCCCACAAAACCATAATAAAATATATTGATTAACAAAAACATTGTAAAGTTATAAAGTCTGTTGTCCAGATGTTTTTATATTCATGTAAATTAAAGGGCCATCACTTGGCCTAGAGCAGGGTTGGAATAATTCATTTGCGGGCTTTGTTGAGGTGACATAGTAGACTGCATAACCAAGGGCTCCCGTGGATGGTCCAGTGTTAGAATTTACAAGGCACTTTTTCTTTGTTTGTTTTTGTTTTGTTTTGTTTTCTGAGTCATGGTCTCAGTCTGTCACCCAGGCTGGAGTGCGATGGCATCATGGCTCACCATAGCCTTAACTACCTTGGCTCAGGCGATCCTTCTGCCTCAGTCTCCCGAGTAGCTGGGACTACAGGTACAGACCACCACATCTGGCTAATTTTTAATTTTTTTTGCAAAGATGAGGGCTTGTTTTGTTGCCTAGGCTGGTCTTGAACTCCAGCACTCAAGCAAAATGCTGGGATTACAGGCATGAGTCACAATGCATGGCCTATAATGTACTTTTTTTTTTTTTTTTTTTGATTTGGCGTCTCACTCTGTTGCCCAGACTGGAGTGCAGCGGCTGCTCCCGGCCACTACAGCTCTGACCTGCTGGTCTCCAGCGATCCTTCCATGTGAGCCTTCCAAGTAGCTGGAACTACAAGTACGTGCTACCACACCTGGCTAATTTTTTTTTTTTTTTTTGAGTTGGAGTTTCACTCGTTCGCCCAGACTGGAGTGCAGTGGCCACTCCCAACCTCCGCAGCCTCACCTGCTGGGCTCCGGCGATCCTTCCGCCTCAGCCTTCTGAGTAGCCGGAATTACAGGCGCGCGCTACCACGCCCGTCTGGTTTTTTCATTTTTATTGTAGAGATGAGGTCTCGCTGCCCAGGCAGGTCTCGAATCCGCGGGCGCAGGCAATCCATTCACCTCAGCCTCCCAAAGGCGTGGGATTACAGGCTGAACCACCAAGCCCGGTTTATAATGCACTTTTTATTGGAACCTCATGTCAGAGTGTGAAGAGTTGCTGTTTTGCCGGGCTCGGTGGCTCAGCCTGTAATCCCGCACCTTGGGAGGCTGAGGTGAGTGGATTGCCTGAGCCCGTGGGTTCGAGACCCGCCTGGGCAACTTGGCAAGACCTCATCTCTACAAAATCAAAAATTAGCCGGGCGTTGTAGCGCACGCCTGTAGTTCCAGCTACTCGGAAGGCTGAGGTGGAAGGGTCGCTGGAGCCTGGCAGGTCGAGGCTGTGGTGGCCGGGAGCAGCCACTGCACTCCAGTCTGGGCGACAGAGTGAGACTCTAACTCAAAGAAAAAAAGAAAGAGTTGCTGTTTTAGGCAGAAACCAAGGTTGACGACTTGGAAAAATACTCTGCCCCCTCAGACACTCTCGTGTCACTATCTTAAAAACTAATATGGACACTTGGATTATGAAATGACATTCTGGTTAGAGTGACTTAAAAGAATAAGATGATGGTATGAGGTTATTGGAGAAAGAAGAAAACTCTCAAGCATGTGACAATTATGGTGGAGAGAGCATTGAGGGAAACAATGTAGACACAAAAGGAAAACAAGAGGGAGCCAGCAGGATCCTGGGGTCCAGCAGGTGCCAGAGGCACCCTCTCTTCCTCTGTTACCTGGTTATCAGCTGGATCCAGAGAGGGCTTCTGGCTTAGAAGAGGGATGCGAGACTGGATGGCTGTCTAGGTAGTGACCATGGTATCAGTGCCCCGTTGCTGGGGACATCTTTCCAGGTCCAAAGGATTCCATTAGGATCAAGTGGGAAATTACAAAGGGGAAACATGTCCAGGGGCTGCATCTTTATTTTACACACAGAATAATTTATTTGCCTGTTGCCAAAGAACTGCCCTTCAAAGCCAACCGAACCCAGAATGGCTCAGATCGGGGCTTTCAGGACAAAGACACTTCTTTTTTGTCTGTTCTAGTCACTCTTCTGGTTGCATGGAACAGAAACCAATCTGAGTTGGCTTGGGAGGATGGGGATTTATCACAAGAATACAGAAGCGTTCTCCTGGGGACAACCTGAGATGCGCGTGGACAAAAACCTTCCCAGCCTCGGGGATCTAGGCTTGGGAAGCTTTGAGGATCTCAAGACAGCTGCTGTCTCGCTTTTTCTTTCAGTCCATTATGTCTGTCAGGCTAAATGTCTGAGTCCTTGTTCCTTCAAGAGCACACTGGGGACCAACAGAATGGACATCCCTTGAGATCTTGTTAGAGATGTAGATCTCAGGTCCCATTCCAGACCTGTTGAATCCCAGCCTGCGTTTTAACAAGACCCCCTGGTGATTTGTTTGTGCATTAGAGTTTGAGGAACAATTGGTGTGATCCCTGGCTACTTGGAGAATGATTCCCTTACTCAGGTGCCCACCCATGTAACCCAGCATGACCACAGCTGGGGCCATGACAGGTGTCTCTTACACAGAACCCAAGACTGTGGGGTTTTCCTTTAACTGACAGCATCTCTGCCGGGGCATTTGTGGTCCCCAGTTGCTAAGACAAAGTGGACAGAGAAATCTGACAGTTTACTTTAAAACAAATAAAATCAGTTGTAGGGCCATTACTACCTTAATATGTCGTCATTTTATGTACATCTTACTTTGTGTTAGCCCAGAGATAATTAAACCTGACAACACTGTAGAAAAGTATAATTTAGGCAGGTTTATGAATATGGCTTTTTAACTCGGACATGTCTTCCTCTCTGGTGATTTAACAGTAGCTGCCTCTTGCTTCAGGGTAGCAGAAATTAGTCAGTGCTTGTGTTTGGTTTTTTTTTGGGGGGGGCGGGTTTGAGTCAAAGTCTTACTCCATTGCCCAGGCTGGAGTGCAGCTGCATGCTCATGGCCACCGCTGCCGTGATCTTTCCTTGATCCTTCTACCTCAGGTATGCACCACCACACCCTGCTAATTTTTCTTGATTTATTGTAGAGATGAGGTCTCGCCAAGTTGCCCGGGCTGTTCTCAAAATCATGGCCTCAGACAGCGCTCTCACCTCAGCTTCCCAAAGTGTTGGGATTATAGGCGGGAGCCACCATGCCTGACCAGTGCTTGCATTGACAAAGCTTACGGGAGTCCAGTGTGCAGAGCTCTGGTTCACACCGTGTCCATTACCCTGGGAAATGGATTTTTTGAAATGGTTGTACAGGCATTTTTGGCCTACAGCCAATAAAATGATAATGCAAATAAGTCCTGTTTTCTTCTTCTTTTTTTTGAGTTGGAGTCTCACTCTGTCATCCAGGCTGGAAGGCAGTGGCACACTCATGGCCACCCCAGCGTTGACCTGCTGTGCTCTGGTGATCCTTCCATCTCAGCATTCCAAGTAACTGGAACTACAGGCTTGCGCTACTATGCTTGGCTAATTTTTTGATTAATTGTGGAGACGAGGTCTCACCATGTTGCCCAGGCTGGTCGCGACCCGTGGGCTCAGGCAGTCCTCTCGTCTCAGCCTCCCAACCTACTGGAATTACAGGCTGAACCACCGAGCCCAGCCTTCTCATTGCTATTCTATGAATAAGTGATTAGACCATGTGAGACTGATATATGGGGATTATTCATTCCCAAGGCTGCTTATGGGTCTTTTACATTCGGTTCATTCAGCATCTCAGGCTTTTTTTTTTCTAGAAGAACTTTTCTCCTTCCATTATTTTATTTTAATGCCTCATTCCCTTAGCTTGCCCTCACTGACCATGGTATAATTAGCCATTTGCTCCTTGCTTGACTGTTCCAGCTTCTGGTGTTTCAAGGTATGTTCCAACAAGAATGATGGGTTTGCACAATGCCTTTTACCTCGAATGGGTTTTTGTGGATTTTGGGGGGGGGGTTGTTTGTTTGTTTGTTTTGAGTTAGGAGTCCCTCTGGAGTGCAGTGTACTAGCTCAGCTCACCGTAACCTCGAACTCCTGGGCTCAAGTGATGCTCCCTCCTCAGCCTCCTGAGTAGTGGGACTATAGGCGCACACCACTGTGCCTGGCTAATTTTTTAAAATTTTTTTTGTATAGAGACAAGATCTTGCTCTGTTTCCCAGGCTGATCTGGAACTCTTGAGCTCAAGCAATCTTGCCCCAGCCTCAAAGTCCTGGGATTACGAGTATGAGCCATCACACCCAGCTAGAATGTGTCTTGTAAAATGCGTATTGTAATTTTCTTTCTAAGTTTATTGAAGAAACGCAACCTAAATCTGTGTCTTTATTGAAGTGATTCAGGTGATGGAAAAGAGGCTCTTGACTCAAAAAAGAAAGGGAGGCCCAGGAACGGTGCAGGCGTGGGGGGATTTAGGACCATGCTGCTGCCGGGAGGAATGAGCTGCCAACACTAAGAATGTGAAGTCAACAGCACGTCTGCCCAAGATGCGTAGTTTTATTTCTGGGACCTTACTGGGAAATGGTCTTCATGGGATTAGATGGTCTTCGATCTTCTGCCGTTCTGAAATTTTACGAACTCTTATAAACGTTGTTTGCAAATCCTTAATGAAGCAAAAAAAAAAAAAAAGGGAGGGGGCTTCCTGCTTTCAATTTGCGTTCTGATGGGTACTTTTAGAATTTCCATTGCACTTCTGGTCTTTTTTAAGTTATGAAACATGTCACATACACAAGCGTATATAAGATTTCTGTGTCGTTAAAGAGTCATATGCTGAGTACCCTGCACCTACCACCCAGCCTCAAAAGATAGAACACCACAGAGTCTCTGAAGCTGTCTTTGGGAGTGTGTTTCTAGACTGCTCTGACTAGGAGATTTGTGTTTTGCAGTGTTTGATTTGTGAGCGCTCAAACCAGTGAATACCAAGCGAGAGTGGCTTAGTTGTTTTTACCTTATGCCCACACTCTTTTCAGATTTCCAATCTGTCTGATACTGGACTCAAGAGCAGCTCAGTTTTACTACTTACAGATGGATCTTGAACAAGCTAATTTTTCTGCTTACTTACTTTCATATAATATAAAATTTTCATAAATAATAGCGTTTCTCCTGATTTCATTTTTCCTGTTCCACTTGATGATTACAGCAGTGGTGGCTTCCTTGAGCACAGAGTGAGGACCTGGCAGCTGTAGAGAGGGAGAGCAGCCTGTAAGCTAAAAATCCACCCAGGCCCCAGAGAAAGCACAAAACCAGTTGTTAGGGTCACTCCTAGCGGGGCCTCCAGAGTGTGAGGTCAGGCTTGCCATGGTGTGGATGTCTGGTGTGCGATCCAGTGTCACATGAAAGATGCAGAGAATTGCACAGAAGTTAGATAGAAAATATCATTTAGAGCTAAATTAGAAAGAGAGAGAGAGAGGAGATTCACCTCTCCAAGGGAGGGAAGGGGCCAAAGCCAGGAAACATGGCGACGGACCACAGCTCCAAGAGTGCCTGGCTACACCAGAGTCCAGTAAGGCAATGGCGGCTGGCTACTTGTGATTGAGTCCTTTAATCTTTCCCTTTGATGGGGGAAGGTTGTTAAGGTGATTGGGTGGCGGTCTGCTCCATGTCGTCATGACGGGGCAGGTAAGCGCAGGTACTGACGTCAGGTGATGGACAGAAGGCAGATGGGAGGATTAGTCACATGATTGCTGCCATGGTGGTGGTGTCTGTGTCATGTAGGTCATGAAGGGCTGATTAGATTAACTTGGATCTTATTGGTGGAGGCAAATACTTGAAATAGAAAAGCCGTATAAAAGCTGGGGAGGGGGTTGTAAAATAATTATCAATAGCTATCTCTGAGAAACTGGTTCTGTCATTGGCTAATGATTAGAGGGTAAGTTAAGAGAACTGCTAGAAGGACGTGAGATTTAGGCAATGTTAAAATGGCTGCTCCTTGGGTCTATTAAATCCATTTGATGTCCTTTCACCAGCAGAGCATAACTAATGGAAACTGACCTCAAATCATCAGCATTACATCCGGATAGGGTGACAGTGTCCTGGGCACGTGGGTGGGGCACTGCAGAACTACCCTTTCATTTCTAACATGGGTCATTTGTTGACCTGACACTTCAGGGAGCCAAGATTGGGTGTGTATATTTTAAATGTTATGTGCTTTGGTGAAAACCAGAGTTTTGCAAGACAGGGTGAAGGACATTCAGTAGCCATGATGGTATAGCAGCACCATCACAGCTCACTTCAACCTAACACTCCTGGGCTCAAGCGATCCTCCTGCCTTAGCCCCCCAAGTAGCTGGGACTACAGGCATGTACCACCGTGCCCGCTAATTTTTCTATTTTTTGTAGAGATAGGGTTTCACTTTGTTGCCCAGTCTGGTCTCAAACACCTGGTCTCAAACAATCCTCTCGCCTTGGCATTAAGGCTACACACACACACACACACACACACACACACACACACACACACACACAAAACTTTAAAAATTTATTTTACAGAATTATCACTTTGCATTACGGACTTATTTTTTAAATTTTTGAGTGGGAGTCTTTCTCTGTCACCCAGGCTAGAGTGCAGTGGCACAATCATGGCTCACCACAGTGTTGACCTCTTGGGCTCAGGTGATCCTTCTGCCTCAGCCTTCCAAGTTCCTGGGACTACAGGCATGCACCACCATGCCAATTACTTTTTTGATTTTGTGTGTGTGTGTGTGTGGAGATGAGGTCTCACTGTGTTAACCAGGCTGATCTCGAACTCCTGGGCTCAAGCAATCATCCCACCTCAGCCTCCCCAAGGGATTACAGGTGTGTGCCACTGTGCTGCTCATTACAGACTTTTTAAGGAATCCATATATTTACAACATCCTCATTAAATAGTTAAAGACAAATTGTCTTCATTCTTCTAACTGCCCTGGTTAGAGCCTATTTGCGTAAAACACTGCTCACCCATTTCAGCAGGTGTCCGTTCATGTTTGCCCTGGGACTGATCTGAGTACTAAGAGGTTAAGGAAGTTGTGAAAAGGAGCGCAAGGAGCTTCTTTTAGGAAACATGAAGTGCATCCTTTCTAGTATAAGGAAGGAGCTCGGGCCTCAGGAGGAACAAGTGCCTTATTTCTCTATGTGTGTTCAAGCTCATTTCTGCAGGGCTGCCTCAGCGCTGAAGGCCCACCTCATCTGACTTCCAGTAGTGAGAGTTCCAGACTGGAGAGCACCCTGCCGTCCCGACTGGCCATCACAGACGCCACGGCGTTGATGTTTACACACTGTTTGTGGAGTGTTGCTTGGAGCTGCTTAATCTGCGGCATGTGCCTGCTTCCAACTTGTCCCTTGTGGAAGGCGGAGCTGAGACCGGGGAGAGAGCCTGCCCCTGCGCTCACAGGCTGGGCATGAGGCAGCAGTCACCTCAGAGACATGAAGGGCGCAGGCCCTGCTTGGGCTCCATGTTCTAGAAGTCATCCTCGGATTTCCAGCACTCGTCCTGCACCTTTCTTTGGGGTTCTCTATGAAATGTCTTTTCATTCTGTCTCAAAGGTTTAGTATTTGTGACTCGTTCGTAAGCAGGCCCTAGACATTGGACACATGAGCACAGAGGTGGGCACAACTAGCCGGGGGAGGAGAGGGGAGGGCCACACAGCCACCCACTGGGTGCCAGGTCCACTACCCAGAGAGAGAGGGTTCTCTGGAAGCCCAGACCTTACCTGCATCCTGCACACAATTCACTTATGCAGCAGATCCTCACATGGACTCCACAGCGCTAAAATAAAAACAACAATAACAACAGATTTACTTTTCAAATCTATCAAAAGTCAGTGACTGAGCGTTCTTAATTCAGCATGCTGTGTGGCAGCTGGCAGTTTCACATTTTTTTTGTTGTTTTTTTGTTTGTTTTTTTTTTTGAGTTGGAGTCTCACTCTGTCGCCCAGACTGGAGTGCAGTGGCCACTCCCGGCCACCGCAGCCTCGACCTGCTGGGCTCTGGCGATCCTTCCGCCTCAGCCTTCCAAGTAGCCGGAATTACAGACATGCGCTACCACGCCCGGGTGATTTTTTAATTTATTGTAGAGATGAGGTCTCGCTGCCCAGGCGGGTCTCGAACCCGCGGGCTCAGGCAATCCACTCACCTCAGCCTCCCAAAGGCGCGGGATTACAGGCTGAGCCACCAAGCCCAGCACCAGTTTCACATTTTTGATCCTCCTTTCGTTAGTTTGGTTGAAGAGAATCTGTCTGTTGGCCGTTTTCTTCATTCTGGAAATGTCATGGAAAATGTATTGGTAGAAGAGAAAGGGTCTGACCTGCTTCAGAGGGAGATTCTTCCCCGGGCTATGCCACCGTCTAGTTTATTGGGAGGCAGAGGTGGCGTTTGGAGGGCAGGGTGCAGCCCGGTCACTGCAGAGTCACAGGGAGTGGCCCTTACCAGAGCCAGGATTACCTCTGGACACAGGGAAAGTGAGGTCTCGAGGTCACAACAGAACACGGCGTGAAGGAGAGATAGGAGCTCTGTGATTTCCAGGTTATCAGCTTGGAAAGCCACATGCGAGTGGGGGTGGGAGGGAGTAGAGTGAGTCAGAGAATGGAGCAGAAGAGGCTCCATTGTCCAGGGGGATGTTCCCGATGCATGGCTGTGGGGATGGGAATGGGGCTGGCTCACTGAGGAGTCAAGTTCCTCCTGCATGGTCATGGTGGGCAGATTCGGTTTTCACTTGGAGCAGGCTGGTGAATGCAGTGAGAAGAGACTAGACTTGGACAGTGCCTGTGGTCAGGAGATGGTGAGAACTGTGTAGCTGGACGCCGTGGCTCACGCCTGGAATCCCAGCACTTTGGGAGGACAGGGCAGGAGTATTGCTTGAGCCCAGGAGAGTTTGAGACCAGTCTGGGTAACATAGTGAGACCTCGTCTCTACAAAAATTTAGCCTGGCATGATGGTGTGCTCCTGTAGTCCCAGCTACTCAGGAGACTGAGGCAGAAGGATCACCTGAGCACAGGAGTAGAGCCTGCAGTGAGCCATGATCAGGTTGCTGCATTCCAGCCTGGACAGCAGAATGAGACCTCGACTCAAAACAAAAAACAACAACAAACAAAGGAAAGAAGTGTATGGGGGAAAAAGAAAGAAGAGTCACAAATCCTGGGAGCCAGGAGAGGAGGACCCTCAGCCAATAGTGTCAAGGGAAGGGAAGCGAATAGAGAAATCCATTTGGGCTCAGATCTTTGTCCCTTACTGTGTGACTGTAGCCAAGTTTCTGAAGCTTTTTGGACTTGAAGTTCTCACCTGCATATTGGGGATGGTGGTAGAACTTCCCATACCTGATTTGGTTGTCATTTGGGCTGAAGAGACCATGTATAGGAAAGTCTTCAGACGCTGTGGTATCCTCTGCAAACTTAGAAAATCAACTTTGGGTCTCTGTCTCCATCCAGGCACTCCCTGTCATAATGACTATTTTTTAAGTTTATTTTTTAGAGACGGAGTCTCACTCTGTCACCCAGGCTGCAATGTAGTGGCACAATCATCACCCACTACAGCCTTGGACTCCTGGGCTCAAGCAATCCTCCTGCCTCAGCCTCCTGAGGAGCTGGGACTATAGGAGTGTACCACCATGCCTGGTTGTTTTTTCAAAATTTTTTTGTACAGATGGCTCTTGCTATGTTAACCAGGCTGGTTTTGAACTCCTGGCCTCTAGTGATTCTCCTGACTCAGCCCTCCAAAAGAGCTGGAATTATAGGTGTAAGCCACCATAGCCAGCTCCCGTTTTTAAAATTTTTATTTTTTTATTTGAGTTGGAGTCTCACTCTGTCACCCAAACTGGAGTGCAGTGGCCGCTCCCGGCCACCGCAGCCTCGACCTGCTGGGCTCTGGCAATCCTTCCGCCTCAGCCTTCCAAGTAGCTAGAACTACAGGTGCGTGCTACCATGCCTGGCTAATTTTTTGATTTATTGTAGAGATGAGGTCTCGCCAGGTTGCCCAGGCGGGTCTCGAACCCACGGGCTCAGGCAATTCACTCACCTCGGCCGCCCAAAGCGTGGGATTACAGGCTGAGCCACTGAGCCCAGCTTAAAATTTTTATTTCAATAGCTTTAGGGGTACACATAGTTTTCAGTTACCTGGTTGTATTGTCTAGTGACAAAGAAGTGTGGGCTTTAACAGTATCTACTACCCCACCTGTGCACACTGTACCGATAGGTGGACTTCTCATCCCTCCACCTGATTCCTCTCCCTATTCTGAGTCTCCAGGGTCCATTCTCTATGCCTTTGCACGTCCTTGGTTTACAGGTGAGAACCTGTGGTTTTCGGTTTTCTATTCCTGCATTAGTTCACTTAGGATGATGTTGTCCGTTTCCATCCAAGTTGCTGCAAAAGACATTATTTCATCTCTTTTTATGAATAGTATTCCATGATGAGTGTGTGTGTATGAAATATCATATTAATGATTATTAATTTTTGTTACATGCTTCCTATTGTGTGTGTGTGTGTGTGTGTGTGTGTGTGTGTGTGTGTGTGTGTGTCTGAGTCTCCCTCTGTCGCCCAGGCTGGAATGCAGTGGCACACTCATGGCCACTGTAGCCTTGACCAGCTGGGCTCAGGCAGTCCTTCGTCCTCAGCCTTCCAAGTTGCTGGAACCATGCATGCCACCTTGCCAGGCTAATTTTTTTATTTATTGCAGAGATGAGATCTCACCAAGGTGCCCGGGCTGGTCTCAGACCCCCGGGCTCAGGCAGTCCTTTTGCCTCTGCCTCCCAAAGTGCTGGGATGGTAGGTGTGAGCCACTGCGCCTGGCCATTGCTGTCTAATCTTAAAGATTCCTGTTGCATGTATGTTTTTATCATATGCTCTCATGTATGTATTGAAGGGAAGTGTGACATAGCAGAAAATAGCTTGCATCTGTATCTCCCAGGAAATCTTGGGAAATGCTTTGCTAAGCCGGGTAAGGGCAGAGAGGATGCCACTTTTGTTCAACACTGGACATGCTGTGCCAGCATATAGTAGGTGTGGAGTTAGTTTATGCTAGCTAGAGAAAAGGGGTTGTATGCTCAGAGCAAGCCAACTGTCTATTTTTAGTGGGAGGAGAAGACGGCTGACGTTTCTAGGTGAAAACATGGAAAGAATACAAGATTTACAGGCAGAGGGACCAGCAGGAGAAACAAGGGCAGTGGTCTCTGAATGAATACCATATTAATCCGTATTAATTCAAGTAAGAGTATGGAGACAGGGAGCCGCAGAAGAGAGGTGTGAATCCAGACCTCTTGAGATAATGTTGATAAGTCATTTGATAAGAGGTGCTTTTCTTGCATCTAAATTTTTCTTGTCAAAAATTAATGAAGGCAAAATGTTCATTTGATTCTTGGCACCTTTGGTTGGTGGTTGGCAGAATAGTGGGCTCTCAGAGATGTCTGTGTCTTAATTTGCATAGATCCTGTGAAATGTTTCGTTACATGGAGATGGGAAATTACGTTTGCAGATGGGATTCAGGTTTTTAGTCAGTTGAGTTTATAATAGGCAGATTATCCTAGATCATCCCAGTGGGCTCAGTGTAATCAAGTCAGAGTCAGAGAGAGGTGATGCATGAAACGTGCAACCAGCCACTGCTGACTTTGAAGAAGGAGAAAGGGGCCATGAGCCCGGGAATGCAGATAACCTCCAGAAGCTGGAAGGCAAGGGCACAAGGACATGAATTTCCCTCCCCTAGAGCCTCCAGAAGCAACCAGGCCCTGCTGACACTTTGGTCTTACTCCAGCAAGACTTGTGTCAGACTTCTGACCTTCAGAACCGTAACATAATCATGCATTTTATTTTGAGCCAAGACGTTTGTGGCCATTTGTCGCAGCAGCCAATAGGAAGTGAATACAATTCCAACATCTCCTACCCCGATGATCGCCTCTGAAGAATAATGTGCTTTTTGGCCTCTGGGTGCTTTCATGGTGGGCTAATTTCTGGCATCTGGAGAGGAGGGTGAATTTAACAGGGCACGGCCTTGAAAGAAGTCTCTATGACTGACTAGTCCATCACCACAGATTTCTCCTGGCCACACTTGCCCTTCTCTGCCACACGATCATTCTGGATGGCCCCTCTTTGACTGTTGAAGAAAGTAATGAAGTCCTTTATGAGTCATACTGACAGCACAAGTCAAAAGAATCATTCCGAATATCTTGCAACAGTATTTAAACTTGCTTATAGGACCTAAGACTTGATCGAGTCTTTGGGATAAAAGTAAAACCACCATCTCTTTTTGTTTTTTTTCCCACTGTGAAGTGTCTATTTGCTGCCTGGAAGATGGGGTGCCCATGATTTCTCCTTTTATGAGCACCACGGGTACTAAGTCAGAGGCTCTTAGGTGATTGTGTGATACATGCTGTGTTTCTAGCTTCTGTCTAGTTAGTGAATTCCTCTTGCCTTTTTATCTTTCTGTAACCTAGTTGTTTTTCTGTTTTTGTTTTTGTTTTTTGAGTGGGAATCTCCCTCTGTCACCCAGGCTGGAGTGCAGTGGCACACTCATGGCCGCCACGGCCTTGGCCTGCTGGGCTCAGACAATCCTTCCACCTCAGCCTTTCAAGTAGCTAGAACTACAGGCATATGCTACCATGCCTGGCTAATTTTTTGGTTTATCGTAGAGATGAGATCTCCCCAGGTTGCCCAGGATGGTCTTGAACCCCTGAGCTCAGGCAATCCTCTCGCCTCCACCTCCCAAAGTTCTGGAATGACAGACTTGAGCCACCGCACCCGGGTTGTTTTTTATGATAAAAATGACCCCTTTCTTTCAGAACCAGATCACTTTCATTCTGTTATGAATATTTAATAAAAGTTTCCGAAGTAGACATGAGTTTTTGGAGCATTTTCTCTTTCAAATGATCAGGCTCATTTCTTCACATTAGAAGGAAACTGAAAGGTAACCAAATCAGCATTTTCACTGGAAATGACAAGAATGTGTTTCTACAGAAACATACACTGAACCTTACGATGTAAAGAGGAAACAAAGTCGTCTGTGGAAAGCCACTCTGGGCACTGGCGCTCACAGAACACCCATTATAGTCATCCCAGAAAAGTGTTTTCTTTGCCCGAGAGCTTGCCCACTAGCTCGGCCTGGCACTGCCATGGGGTGACGCCAGCCCTCGCTGGTATCTCCGCTCGGGTCTGGAAAGTGTTTTTTTCTGGCACATTTCTCTGATCTTTGGTTTTGCGTCTCTGTGGCTGGAGATGTCTTCTGAGTAAATGGTTTCTGTGATAAAGTTATTTCTGAAGCTTTTTTTTTTAAAGCCAAGTTCCAAGTAACATGAAGTCACTATTGGTAAAGTCTTGCTACTATAAAAGTCCATTCTGATTTTTTTTTTTTTTTTTTTGTGTTGGAGTCTCTCTCTGTCGCCCAGGCTGGAGTGCAGTGGCACATTCACAGCCACCCCAGCATCGACCTGCTGGGCTCCAGTGATCCTTCTGCCTCCAGGCAGAACTAGAGGCGCAAGCTACCACGCCCAGCTAATTTTTGATTTATTGTAGAGACAAGGTCTCACCAAGTTGCCCAGGCTGGCCTCAAACCCATGGACTCAGGCAGTCCCCTCACCTCGGCCTCGCAAAGTGCTGGGATTACAGGCTTGAGGCATCGCGCTCGGCCCCCTTCTTATCTTTTTTTTTTTTTAAGTCAGACAACTCAGTTCTCCTATCAATGATAGTCAATGATAACAGTTTGAATCTGACACAGTCTTATGATAGCTCAGCTCTAGATTTTAGAGGTGAGTATGGAAATAATAAGCTATGGAAAGCACTCATAGACAAACGGAAAAAGAGAAAGTTTTGGTTTTGTCTCTCTGAATAGCTGACATGACCCAAATCTGGATAATTAACCTAAAAAGCTGTTAGGGCCCATGGTAGGTTTAAATTTTTTTTAAGGTTTCACCTAATAGTAATGATGAAAACCCAGCACAATGATGGAGATTATAGTACATTTAATTTGTGTTTTAAAAATCATTTTTTTGACTGACGGTACTGGGAAACTATGGTGGGGGGAATGGGATTAACAGTAGCAAATATCTGCCTGGGGATGGGGAAACACCTCTTATCAACAGAGTGCCTGAAGGAAGCGTAATTGTACACTAACCCTTAACTGTACCCCACAAAACCATAATAAAAAATATTGATTATGAAAAAAAAATCTTTCTTTTTTTTTTTTGAGCCAGTGACTCACTTTGTCACCCAGGCTGGAGTGCAATGGCACATTCACAGCTCGCAGCAGCCTCCAACTCCTGGGCTCAAGCAACCCCCCTGTGTCAGCTGGGTCTACAGGCACACACCACCACACTTGGCTAATTTTATTTTTTGTAAAGATGAGGTGTTTCTGTGTGGTCCAGGTTGGTGGTTGATCTCAAACTCCTGGGCTCAAGCTATCCTCCTGCCTCCACTTCCCAAAGTTCTGGGATTACAGGCATAAGCCACTGCCCCGCCCCCCCCAAAAATCATATTAATTGTCATTATTCTTATAATGATGCCATAGAAATATTGTGCTTTAGTTTCTAAAAGGAAGCCTTTGGATCTTGCCTGGGCTTATGTGCCTTAAAAGGAAAAACCAAAAAACTTCAAAGGTAAATTAATGAAGAAGAACTAACGTTAATAATGCCATGGCTCTCTTCCCTTTTTCTCCATAAAGCCCTATTTAGTAATAATACTAGCAATAACAATAACAATCATATTCCTTCTTCCCCTCACAAATGGCCTTCATGACTTCACAGAGCTTTCCATTCGGTGAGACAGTAACACTCTGAACACCAGTGGCCTTCCAGAGTGGGCAAAGATACCCTGGGCAGCCCCAGGTCCCAGAAAACCTTAATCAACCTTTACATAAAAACTGTAGTCTGCCAGGCACAGTGACTCATGTCGGTAATCCAGAAACTTGGGAGGCCAAGACAGGAGGATTTCTGGAGACCAGGAGTTCTAGACTAGCCTGGGCAACACAACAAGACCCCATCTCTTCAAAAAAATTTTAAAAATTAGCTGGGCATGGTGGCCTGTGCCTGTAATCCCAGTGATGGAAGGCTGAAACAGATGGTTTACTCAGTTACTGCAGCCAAGAGTTCAAGGCTGCAGTGAGCTATGATCACACCACTGCACTCCAGCCTGGGTGACAGAGTGAGACCTCTCTCTAAAAACCAAACAAAGCCAGGCTCGGTGGCTCAGCCTGTAATCCCGCGCTTTGGGAGGCTGAGGTGAGTGGATTGCCTGAGCCCGCAGGTTTGAGACCCGCCTGGGCAACTTGTCCAGACCTTATCTCTACAATAAAATCAAAAAATTATCTGGGTGTGGTAGCGCGCACCTGTAGTTCCAGCTACTTGGAAGGCCAAGGCAGAAGGATTGCCGGAGCCCAGCAGGTCGAGGCTGCGGTGGCCGGGAGCGTGTCACTGCACTCCAGTCTGGGCAGAGTGAGACTCCAACTCAAAAAAAAAATAATAATAATAGATAAATAAAAACAAACGGACAAAAAAGTGTTGGCTAGAGAAGGATTTGATAAAACTGTTCCTTTTTATTCATTTATTTTTTGAGGTGAGGACTCACCCTGTCACCCAGGCTGGACCTGGAACAATCATGGCTTGCCGCAGCCTCAACCTCATGGGCTCAGGCATCCTTGCACCTCAGCCTCCCTAGCAACTGGGAGTACAGGCACTTGCTGCCACTCCTGGCCAATTTTTGTATTTTTTTTGTAGAAACAAGGTCTCGCTCTATTGCCTAGGCTCATCTCAAACTCCAGAGCTCAAGCTTCCTCCCACTTTGGCCTCCCAAAGTACTAGGATTAGAAAACTTCCTTATGCTGGCCTTTCTCCTGCTGGTTTTGGCCTCTGGGTTCTTGTAAGATTTAAATAAGAAACTGACATACCAGATTCTGCTAACACACTAAGTTTGATGGGAAATAAACCAATAATAACTGTTTTCTTTGCTAACGATTTGTGTAGACAGATATGTTTACTCTGTGGATAGAAATCCTCTGATCAGCCAGGCTCGCTGGCTCAGCCTGTAATCCCACGCTTTGGGAGGCTGAGGTAAGTGAATTGCCTGAGCCCGCAGGTTCAAGACCTGCCTGGGCAACTTGGTGAGACCTCATCTCTACAATAAATCAACAAATTAACCAGGCATGGTAGCATGCACCTGTAGTTCCAGCTACTTGGAAGGCCGAGGCGTAAGGATCGCCAGAGCCCAGCAGGTCGAGGCTGCGGTGGCCGGGAGCGGCCACTGCACTCCAGTCTGGGCAACAGAGTGAGACTCCAACTCAAAAAAAAAGAAAGAAATCCTCTGATCATGTCTTCACCTTGTTTGACCTCAGAGCTGTGCAGCCCTTTGCCAAGGCAAGCCGACTGGACAGTGATGGGTACCTTGCACCCGTGGAGTAGGCTTTCTGTTGGTTTCTGAGTTGCATTTAAGAATAACACAAAATTTGAATTGGTCATTGGTGTTGGAAAAATAACAACTAAAAATATACGTGAAAAAAATTTTTTCAAGGAAAGGCCATTCCATTTTGGTTTGGGTGACACAGTTAGCCAGTTCCTTCTAATTTTTCCATTTCCTTTAGCGTGTCCCTTAATGTCCATATTCTCATGACAGGTTGCCATCATTCTTGTATTCTATAGACTGATCTGCATATGTCTCCAAGTCTTCTTGGGATCATTAGAAGTACTTGCCTGCTTGAAAGAGTTGGGGCTGTTAGAAATTTGATCTCTTATTTAAAGATCTCATCTTGCTTTGAATGTGAATGTCTTCATTTCCCCTAATGCCTATTTAGTCAACTCTAATTGCTGTTTCTTCAATCCAGGGTCATCTTCATTAGTTTAATTACGTACTGTTTCCTAAATGTGCTAATAGCATGAAAATGACTTATTTCCATGTTCTCTGCCGTGCTATGCTAAGAAACAGGCAAAAAGAAAAATTTGCACAAGAAGACAGAAAAACATCAGTTTTGTTTTTTTTTAATGACCCAGTCAAAGGGGTTGCACCCACTCTCATCTACCTGGGTGTCAGGGCTTGGAGGTGAGGGGCTAAAACTGACATAGAGGATAGGGTGGGAAGACCACCTAAATGCAGTCAGTAGCGGAAAGAGCCACTGACCTCACAGCAAGCAAAAGTTGAGAAAGCAGACATGTCTCCCAAGTCTGGCAACAAAAACAGGGAAGCACACAGGAACGAAAGGCCTGGCCAGAGGCTGGGGGAGGCTGGAGGGACTGGGAGCAGGCTGGGGTGAAACGAAGCAGGTAGTAGGCATTGCCACAGCCAGAACCGGGTGTCCCTGATGGACCTCTGCTGGTAAGTAGGTTCCTGACGTGTGATGCCAGGCTGGTTTATAGGGCTAGGGCTGGTTGTGAACAGTCCTGAGGCAGTAAAAATATCTCTACAATGCACCCAGGGGTTCTCACATATTGCTGAAAAAGTCGCCTTTCTTTGAGATGCTTAAGCCATTGCAGCGCAACTACTATTCCCAGACTCAGACTCAGACCCTTCCTCTACTCTCGTTACTTGCAGTGCCTGTTTCCCAGTTCCCAGGAGCTGAAAGTGGATCGTGGGATGAATCTGTTGCACTCGATCCTTCTTCCACTCCTTCTTTGTAAGGTTATTTCACCCTCCCTAAGTCTCACATGCATCACCCAGGCACCACCAATTAGACATCATTTGACAGTTTTGTCTTTAAAGCAGAGGTTCTCAACATGTGAGTGAGGAACCCAAAGGTACCTGAGGCCCTTTCAGGAGATCTGCAAGGTTTGCTAAGACATTGTGTGCCCTTTTTGATCACATTATCTCATGAGTGTACATACAAAGAACAGGTTTCCCCATATGGTTTAGATTGCATGTCGCAAGTACCTTTAAGAAACAACCCATTGTTGAATTTTAGTATCCATTAAAATCTACCCACAGTTATCTGAGAAGGCCGTTAAAATACTCCTTCCTTTTCCAATGACATTTCTGCGAGTCTGAATTTTCCTCATGTGCTTTAACCAAAAGAGCATATCACAAGAGATTGAAACCAAAAGTAACTGATGATCCAGCTGATATCACTTAAGAGAGAAGTGAAAGGGAGTTGTGAAAACAGGAACAGTGGCTCATCTCACTAGTTTCTTTTTTCTAAAAAAAAAAAATGTTATTTTTCATAAAATAAGTAATTTATATTAACGTGTAATGAGGTTGTTATTTTAACATACATTAATAAATATTTTTAAAGTTTACTTGGTTTTAATGTGTAATGTGGTTAATCTGGTTAGATCTAATCCACATGAACACAAACTCTTAGGGATTGTCTGTAATTTTTAAGAGCGTTAATGGATCCAAAGCCTAAAAAGTTTGAGGACCATGGCTTTAAAGTAAGCATTTGTTGGAATAATGCAAACATTGTTTGTTTGATTACATAAATGCATACCATGAAAACTCGGATATTGATAACAAAAGTGGCTTTTAAGAAGCACTTGTGGCCAGGGCAGTGGATTACACCCATAATCCCAGCACTTTGGGAGGAAGAGGCAGGCAGGTTGCTTGAACCCAGGAGTTCGAAACCAGCCTGGGCAACATAGCAAGACCTCTTCTCTACAAACAATTAGCAGGGCATAGGACTGCGCCTGTAGTACCAGCTACTCGGGAGGCTAAGGTGGAAGGATTATCTGGACCCAGGAGGTCGAGGCTGCTGTGAACCATGATCATTGTGATCATGCCACTGCACTCCTGCCTGGGTGACAGAGACCCTGACTCAAAAAAACCCCCAGCAGCACCAACATGGGCCTCTCCCTTCCTCTGTGCCAGTGGTGGGTTCCTCTCCCACCTCCTCCCTCCCCTCACATACCAGTTGCATCCCCCAACTTAATAAATACCTGATGTAAGCCTTTATACACATGTGGGGAACATTTGTTTGCTATTTCTTTTCATACTATGTTTCGAGTTGCCAGTAATATTTTAATAAAATCAAGCCGTTTTCCCCCTTTTCTTGGCCTAAGGGACACAAAGCTTTACAACAAAGTCTCATCGATTCTCAGTTATTTATCCATTAAAATAAAAGTCAAAGTGTCATCCTCCTGAGAGGAAGACCAGGGAAGAAGCCCCATGATTTTTCCCAATTTCAAAAGAGACCTGTGACCTGGGGAGTGGCTGTACGATTGTGTAATTAAGTCTTCGAGTCAGAGGAGAGACCAGGGTGGGACCTGGTTCTCTTGAGTTCAGCTCAATTATCTCAAAATGTACCATTCTTTTTTTTTTGAGTTGGAGTCTCACTTTGTCACCCAGACTGGAGTGCAGTGGCACGCTGCCAGCCACCGCAGCCTCCACCTGATGGGCTCCGGTGGTCCTTCCGCCTCAGCCTTCCAAGGAACCGGAACTACAGGCGCATGCTACCACGCCCGGCTAATTTTTGATTTATTGTAGAGACGAGGTCTCGCCAAGTTCCCCCGGTGGATCTCGAACCCACAGTCTCAGGCAATCCACTCACCTCAGCCTCCCAAGGCCTGGGATTACAGGGTGAGCCACTGAGCCTGGCCAAAATGTACCATTCTTATAGCTCCCTTTCTTTCCCAGAATGCCAAGTGTGTCTTTGTTAAAGATTAACCATTAAAAGGGTGTGTTAGATGCCATGTATGTGTCACAGAGGGAGATGGCCCAGAGGTCAAGTCCTGCTCCCTCTCTTGGCCTCTCACAAGCTCACCTTGGACCATGGACAAGTCACCCCACCTCCTGGGCTCTGGGTCATCTGTCCATGAAGACTGCCCCAGCTGGAGAGGCAGGAGGCACCTTTATAGTTTGCAGTGTGATTTTCTCGTACGTTATCTCATTTAATTCTCACAGTAAACCTCTCAAAGTAACCAGGGTAGACACGGTTACTGCTATTCTGCATTTGGGGACATACCCAAGATTACACGATCAGTGAGTGATGGCACTTAGTTCTATTGCTTTTCCTAACAGCGTAAAACCTCTTTCAGTGTTTACATGTGCTGCAGTTTCTTGGTCTATGAGAAGTGCATGTTCAGAACACAGATGTATCTGCTCCTCAGGTTGAAAGTCCGAATTATTTTTAGTAGAAACATTGTTACATGTAGTTCTTCAGAATTGCTGGTACTGTAAATACTATGTCCCAGGAACATTGTGGGCTAAGCATATGTTTGTGGGTTCACCTGACTCCCAGGAACACTGTGGGCTAGGTAAATGTTTTTGGGTTCACCTGGATCCCTGGAACACCATGGGCTAGGTGGATGTTTGTGGGTTCACCAGGGTTCCAGGAACACCATTGGTTAAGTAGAAGTTTGTAGGTTCACCTGGGTCCCTAATCACCTCTGATGGCACAGTTTCTTGAAGAAAATGTTTCAGGTTCCATACAACCTATTTATAAGTGAACATTTAGAACACAAATTACTCTATAGTTGGGTACTGTTTGTACCCTATTCTTTTTATTTTTGTTAAATGAAATGCATATACTCAGTGTACTCCATTTTAATTCTTGACGTTTTTATTTAGTGACTTCCTTGAAATATCTGGTATTGCTAATATTTTAAGTATTAAAATATTAAAGCGAAAGCGATGGCTTAAAAATATATTATTTTTAAAATACTTTACTCCATTATTTTGTTACATATGTGCCTCCCCTCCCCCCACAAAAGGCAAATATCATGATATAATAGAAGTGAATGAGGGAAAACTCTCTTCTTTTTTTTTTTTTTTTTTTTTTTTTTGAGTTGGAGTCTCACTCTGTCGCCCAGACTGGAGTGCAGTGGCCGCTCCCGGCCACCGCAGCCTCGACCTGCTGGGCTCCGGCGATCCTTCCACCTCAGCCTTCCAAGTAGCTGGAATTACAGGCATGCGCTACCACGCCCAGCTGATTTTTTTGATTTATTGTAGAGATGAGTCTCACTGCCCAGGCGGGTTTCGAACCCGCGGGCTCAGGCAGTCCACTCACCTCAGCCTCCCAAAGGCGCGGGATTACAGGCTGAGCCACCGAGCCCGGCTCTTATCTTATTTTCTACATAAAAATAAAATTTCATGGTTCTTCATCCCCTTTTAAGTAAACTTTACTTGTATTCATAAGCAACTGTACAATTTATGGTATATTCCCTGTGACTGTATAAAAGTCACACCCTGTTCCTAGAGAAGATAACCATGGTAAAGGACTGCCTCTGTAAGTTTCATCCAAGAATGAAAATATAAAACTTCCCATGGGAGAGATTATAAATGGCCGTGCTCCCTCTGCTCATGCACGTTTTATATCTGTCTTAATTGTTCTTTTCAAAACTATTCAGAATGTTACTCCACACTTTCTTATGTTCTGGGCAGGGAGGGGGAGTCTTTTCACAACTATTGAATTATGTGGCAATGCCTAGTTTTTCTCTTAGATTCTTCAGAAGTTCTTAAATCCTACAAGAACAGGCATCTTTACAGAAAATATCACATGCTAATACATTACTCTTATTTGCATGTTTCATTATATAAGGAGCCTATTGTGCCGGTGAGGACTTCATGCCTTTGTATGTGTTATGGCATATGTACGTCTTCAGATGTTGTGTGTATGTCTTGGTGGCAGTGTGTCGGTACTCTTTAAAGCATCTGAGCGTGGGAAGCCTTCCTTCTGGTTGAGGTCCCAAGGTCTTGGCAAGGTGATGTCCCAAATTATCCAAAACAAGTTGTTCTGTCTTTAGATAGTGAGATATAGTCAATATATCACCCTTATTGACTCATTCCTTTACTTAATAATAAGGGAACTGAATGATTGTGAAGTCCTTGAGTTAAGCTGTGACTTTACAGAATTAAACTTACTATCGTTGATTTATTAGTGTAATTATTTTGTTCAACTCAAAGCCTTTTAATGCCTATCTTGTCACCAACCTTGTAGTTTATTTTTACCCCAATTTTCTGAAGTAGCAGTGCACATTTCAGGAATCCTGAATTTTTTGGAGAAATGCACCATTTCGTTTCATAGGGTAGCACTGGAGAAGCATTCTTCTTTAAGCACAAAAGTAGAATTTTGAGTATGAGCTAGAGCAAGCTGAAGAAGCCAGGCTGCATTTGGTTTCCAGCCGATTTATCTTTGAGGATAAAATGTGTCCTTGTGTGACATGTATGTCAAACAGTTTAGACCCTGATGAGTAAAAACGATTATTCACAATCTAAAGGATCTTTAAAGGTTTTAAAATTCAATATTAATTAGTATGGTGGTGTTTAAATATAGAGATATTCTTTGCAATTCTATGAGAATAAAGGAGGGAGGGCGGAAAGGTCACTCATTTCTTTTTTTTTTTTTTTTTTGAGTTGGAGTCTCACTGTCGCCCAGACTGGAGTGCAGTGGCCGCTCCCGGCCACCGCAGCCTCGACCTGCTGGGCTCCTGCGTTCCTTCCGCCTCAGCCTTCCAAGTAGCCGGAATTACAGGCATGTGCTACTACACCCGACTGATTTTTGGATTTATTGTAGAGATGAGGTCTTGCTGTCCAGGCGGGTCTTGAACCCGCAGGCTCAGGCAATCCACTCACCTCAGCCTCCCAAAGGCGCGGGATTACAGGCTGAGCCACCAAGCCCGGCTCACTCATTTCTTGAGATAATACATTTTGTAGGATTCACGTGGTATTTTTTCTCACCTCTACCTGGAAATATTATGGCTCCCCAAATACATTGGACTGTTTCAACAAAAAAATAAATATAACTGCATTCAAATACACACATGATCAATACATTATATTACAAGAACCTCACACATGAATTACTATAGTCATAATTTCATTGAAAGCACTAAGCCATTTTCTTCACTCAAAGACGTGAATTCAGATTTGGTTTATTAGAATTCTGTAAGGGAATAAGAGCGGGCATGGTGGCTCACACCCATCATCCCAGAGATTTGGGAGGTTGAGGTGAGAGGATTGCTTGAGCCCTGGAGTTTGAGACCAGCCTGAGCAACATAGCGAGATCTTGTCTCTATAAAATTCAAAAAAATAGCCAGATGGGTGGCATGTGTCCATAGGCCCAGCCACTTGGGAGGCTGAGGTGGAAGGATCTCCTGAGCCCACGAAGTTGAGGCTTCAGTGAGCCATGCTTGTGCCACTGCACTCCAGTCTGGGCAGCAGAAACAAAGGGTTCTTCCCTTTTTTATCCTCCCCAGAGGAAAGCTGCATAGGAAGGAAGATACTTCAGGTTGGCCAGTTCCCTAGTGACTTCACATTTTTGTCTTCTTTGATGTTGATAAAATGAACAAATGTCTTGTATTCCATGGACTGATACTGCATGCAATCATTTTGATGGTCACTAGGTTTCATGATTAACTTTAAGAAGTCATGCAACCTCTTTTTTCCATTGGAGTTCTCCCTCCCTCTACTCACACATCATCTACAGAACTCAAAGTCAGGCCCTGCTGAGGGCAACTTTAAGCTGCACCTGGATCACCATTTAGCAAGTGTTCCCTTGACAATTCATTTCTCTGCACTCATAATCAAGCCTAGCTTGTAAATTTCTCAGAAGTTGGCTACCTGATTTTAGCCATGATGTATGAAAACTATGTTTTCACAAGTTTATCGATCACTACAATGTGTGGGAAAAACTCAAAGCCTTCCTGACATCAAAATAGATGATACCTTTTAGGTCTGGCCCCAAGTTATTGGAGGAGATTAGTGTGATAGAATTTGTTCTTTAAGAAGCTGTTCTGTTTATTACCATGCTTTTTTTTCCCTCAAGGAATTTGCAGTTGACTGTGCCCAAACATTATCAATCTTTTGGTGACAAACTTTAGAAGGATAAAAAACTCTAAATACTTAAACTCAGGCAAGGTGGATTCTGGTGCACCTCAGACGGAAATTGGCATAGAGCTGTACGGTACTGCTGATGTAATTTATTCCCAGTGGTGTGCCCATCAGCCCCATGGGTTGATTGTGCACAGCTTTCCAACTACGCTTTCAGTGACGGCTCTTTGGTAGCCTGACATTGGCCATGTTGGAAGTATTCACACCAAATAAATTGGCACATGTTACAGATCCTCTCTTCTACTCCCCGAGAATCAGTTTTCAGAACATTTACCAACACACTACTGTTTACAAGCCAAGAGGTAATACGTTTGCAGGGGTTTTTTGTTTTTTCAAGTAGGAGTATCACTCTGTTGCCCAGTCTGGAGTGCACTGGCATGCCCACGACCACCACCACAGCCTCAAGCTGTGATCTTTCCATCTCAGCCTTCCAATTAGCTGGAACTACAGGTGCATGCCACCACAGTGGCTAATTTTTTATTTCATTGTAGAGATGAGGTCTTGCCAAGTTGCCCAGGCTAGTCTTCCAAGTTGCCCAGGCTAGTCTCGAACCCTTGGGCTCAGGCAATCTTCTCACCCAAATTGCTGGGATTACAGGCATGAGCCATTGTGCCCTGCCAAGTTTGCTGTTTTGATTGTTTTTTTTTCCTCGCATCAGGATCTTATTCTGTCACCCAGGTTGCAGTGCAATGGCATGATCATGGCTCACTGCAGATCCTGAGCTTGGGTCATCCTTTCTTCTCAACCTCCCTAGTAGCTGGAACTACAGGTGTGTCCACCACGCCTGGTTTGTTTGTTGTTTTTTTTTTTAAGAGACAAGGTCTTACCGTGTTTCCCAGGCTGGTGTTGAACTCCCGCGTTCCCAAAGTGCTGGGAGTACAGGCACGAGCCACTGTGCATGACCCAGTTTTGGGATTTTTAAACAGTATCTGCTGAAGATTGCTCATAAAGGAAATACCAAGTAAAGCTTTTGATTTTGAAAAATCACCAGTTTAGCCGAACTACCTCGGCCGAAGCATCTATCAATCTTATCTTCCCTTCAAACTTGAAAATAAACAGGAGAATTTAAGCTGAGGTTAGAATAGATAAATATGTCTTTGAGCATATTTTAAATGTTTGCTTGATTTAGTAGATCCTTCCAGGGATGGGTCTTTCTGTAGTGTGGAGAGTTACTGAGTTACTAAGGTGTATTCCTCAGGTCTGTCTCTTGCTGTTACTCAGAGGAGTTGGCTAATCACTGACAAAATGTTTTTCCTCCTCCCCCCTTCTTGATGTGTGTTTTATTTTTAAGCTAACAATTGTCTTTTGGAAAATCACTTACTCAAAGATATCTTGGGCAGGAAAGAAAAATAATTCACTTTTTTGGATCACTATAAAGCAATATAATTTCTCCTAAGGCTAACTATATAATGGGGCTAGCAGCATATTTAAAAAGTCATGTCTCAAATAAAAAATGCTGAAAAACTATATTTTTCATATAGAAAGATAAGAAAGCCTCTTTATTAATCAGATATATGTCACTTTAAATATGCTTTGAGAGTAGGCTTATAGACTCACTTCCAGTTGTGTCAACAACTGTCATCAAAACATTCTTAACAATGTTTCAAACTAGAATGGATTGTAAGTGGGAAAATTGCTAAGAATCGCCATCTACTGACATCTTTAACAGGTAATCGTTGTAGGTTAAAATGTTAATTAGCCAAAATCAGTTTCTTAATTCAGATAGAGTTGTTATCAAGACTTTGAAAATGGCAACTTTCTATCCACCCTGTCCTAAATTACATTTAAAATCCTTTCTCCCTCAGGGGCAGGAGGGGTGATCCTGAGCTCCTGTCTTGCTATCTGCACGTTTCTGTTCAGGCTGTGTTTGTAAGGTGTATCTTAGCGCTCAGTCCATCCTATGTCACAGGTATTGGAGGGGATGACTATAGCAAGCTTAACAGAGCTCGTTAAGAAGTCAGGGAGGGGATCATGCTTTGGCTGGGATCACCTTTTTTTAAAAAAATTGCAAAAAACTTTTATGTTTTCTTATATCCTGTTTATGTATTTATTTTTATTTCAATAGCTTTAGTACACATAGTTTTGGTTACATGGTTGCATTGTATAGTGGCTAAGAAGTCTGGGCTTTAAGTTTCCCACCTCTCTTATCTGTTAAGGCATAGAGAATGGTATAAGCTTTTTTGTTTTAACTGAAACAAAAACTCAAGAGTCAAGCAAGTGAATTCATTTTTAAAATACTCTCCTTTGGGCTTGGAAGACTTTTCTTTCTTTCTTTCTTCATTGATCTCAGAAGAACTTCTGTCTCTAGACGACCTTAAGTTTAACATTTCTTCCACCAGGCAGCCAACCAACACTGAGGGCCCCCCTTAGGTACCCACATTCTAGGTATCCATACATTCTAGGACTGGTGAGTATTAGATACATCGTCTCGTGAGGTAGACATGATTGTAGTTCTGGCTTTTCAGATGTGGAAATGAAGGGTGTGGGAGTTGAGCTGACTTGCTGTGGGTCTCACGGTTAGCAGCTGTGGAGCCAAAAACTCATCTGCAGACCTCACAGGGTTGTTCTGATGAGTACAAGTAAAAGCAAATGCAAAGTGCCTGAAGCAAAAATAAGCATCATGTCTGAGCCATCACCATCACCATCCTCATCCTCATCATCATGATCAAAACTAATATGATCCCCAAGGCAGTGCTGGTAAAAAACCTCGTATAAAGTGCCAGGTGAGCAGAATAATCGTGGCATTTTCTCCCACTTGCCTGACTGTATCTACCCAGAGGATCCCCAAACAAGGCAAATGATAATAAAGGATGCAGGTTTATATGGTGCCGGTCCTACCTCGCCTGTTTAGAAATAGCTTCTCTATGTGTAAGGCAGTGTGTTGTGGACCGTTTTTAGGTCTGAGCTCTTCTGTTAAAAATGGAAATTAAACCAGATAGGAAGGACGCCTTAAGGAATATGTACTCAAAGCTATGGTGTTTTCTGAGCAAACTTATCTATAATTTAAAATTGAATCTAGAACAAAAAGTCTGTTTATTTTTCTTTGTGCACCACTGAGGCTTGCTATCAGGGCAGGTGGCAAAGGAGAGAGGAGAGGCTCATGTCTCAGCACTGTTTGCAGGCTTGACCTCTAGGGGAAGGTTTGATGCATTTCGGTTCCCAGATTTCCTGCTTGAACTTTTTGGGGGGAGGAGTCAGAGTCTCACTCTGTTGCCCAGACTGGAGAGCAGTGGCAGTCACAGCTCACCACAGCCTCAACCTCCCGGACTCAGGTGATCCTCCCGCCTCAACTTCCCAAGTAGCTAGGACTACAGGTGCATGCCACCACGCCTGGCCTCCCAAAGTGCTAGAATTTCAATCATGAACTACTGCACCTGGCCACAGACTTTCCAAATAGCACGTCTTGAATTCAAGCAGGACAGTCACAGAACTGTCTTCCTTCACTGGCCCTCATCACAGATAGGCCACGAAAACTGTTGCGAAGCAAGACCCACGTGGTTACAAATGCCCGAAGACCACTTAGTGTGTGTTCATTCTCAGAATATGTTTTGAAGTGCATAAGCATTCCTGGATTCTAGACCAGATACTTGTTACTGAGTCTCCCCAGCCCCCTCAAATAAAGCTATACCCTAACATTTACAGGATGTTGAAGCTTTCCAGCACATTATCTGAGAGAGTGTTCTTAAATGTGTGTAAGTACAACTAGGCTCTTTTCTGACGTGACAGCAAAGAGATGCAATTCATCTTTTTAAAATAACCTTTATTAGTTGTTTTTTTTGTGATACTCATACATAACTTAGGGATAGAATAACAAATATTTCTATAAGAACTTTTCTCAGGCAGATAGAAAGCATTTTGCTAATTTTTCATGTATAAAAATGTGCTACCTATGCACAATCACTGTGATTGTGACTCAAGAAACCAATTTTCTTGAATGGGAATAATTTTGTGGTAGTGACATTAGGATAAGACTAACTAATGGGGAAATTCCAGTTTTCTTTATAGTGTCATATTTTTATTTCTGAGGGGGACCCAAAAAACCCTGGAATTTATTTATTTTAAAAATGCGTATTTATTCTTACATGTTTAAACTTCAGTCACCCTCGAAGTCCTCTCCATTTGATGCAGTACACCTATTGAGACAATTTTTCCACTGCTCAAAATAAAAAAACACAGTTTTTGGACTCATCAATTTTGTGACAAGTGCTTCTGCCGTTTTTTTTTTTTGTTTCAACTCTTCCACATCGGCAAAACATTTCCCTTTGAGGACTTTTTTCATCTAGGGAAACAAAAAAAAAAGTCAGGTGAATAAAGAGGGTGGGGCACAGGGTCATGCCACTTTTGGTAAAAAATGAGCACTCAGTGTGGTGTGGGCAGGTGTGCTCATGAATCACGCATCACGAAATGGTCAAACATGTTGAAAGAGTCCCCCCCAAAAAATTCACTGAAGCTGAATGCAGCCTCTCACAACACTAACTGGTGCACAGATGCCAATAGGTTCCTAGAGCACACACTTAGAGGGGGATGCCTGGACTACAGGGGGCCCGCCCTCCCATAAAAAGATAATTCTGGGTTTATTGGGTCCCCCCTTGTAAATTAGAAATTAATCCTGTAGGGTTTGTCCTTTTGTTACATCAATTTTGATGTTTTGCTGAGAAAGCGATAGTTATAATGTCTGTCTTCCATTTCGAATTCTTATCATGTAGTTTTTCTTAGAGAAACATGTTTTCAAATAACCAGGAAACAAGTGGAGGCAGATGTAGGGTTATGACAGGCCTCGGATACAGCCTTGCAATGTTATCTTCAAATGAGCATATACATAAAACTGTGCTTTGTATGAAAGGGACTGATTTGATCAATGTGAACATCTAAAATATGCCGAAACAAAAACATCACTGCCGCTGAGGTCATTTCTATAAAGGCAGAATTTGTCAAGTGTGGTTAGGAACACCTGGGAAGCTCACGCCTCTCCTGTAGATTCTGAGCTCTGCCAGGTAAGATGAAGACATGGTGAGGATGTCGCCACGTATGTGCTGGGCTCCTGGGTCCAGTCCTTGGTGTGATTCGTCAGCACACCCTGAGCACGTCCATCTCTTAGGGGCAGGCTCAGTATCTCGCGCATGAGGCTGATGCGTAAGAAAAAACCATGAAGGATGTGCGGTGAGAAATACGACGGCCACAGGGCTCTCCCTGCAGACAGGCAGACCCCGATGGGAAGGCAAATCCTAGGCAGAATGCTGCTTGGTAGGCATATTGTCAGAACAAGTGAGATCAGAGAATGGGTTGAGAGTTGTGTTCTAGGATTGGCTGTTTTCTGTTGCCCACAATGGACTGTCAGCACTGAGCGGGCAGCACTTGCTCTTTATTTTGTTTTTGTTTTTGAGTCAGGGTTTCATTTGTCATCCTGGCTAGAGTACAGTAGCAGAATCACAACTCATCATAGCCCCAACCTCCTGGGCTCAGGTGATCCTCCCACCTTAGCCTCACAAGTAGCTGGAACTACAGGTGCCACCATGCCAAGCTGGAACTATAGGTGCGTGCCACCATGCCAAGCTCATTTTTTAAATTTTTTCATAGAGACTACGTCTCAGTATGTTACCCTTGGTGATATAAAACTCTTGAGCTCAAGTGATCCTCCCGCCTTGGCCTCCCAAAGTGCTGGGATTATAGGCATGAGCCGCTGCACCCAGCTTACCTATACTATCCACTGCCCTTCTGCCAGCTCCCAGGAGTTCACCTGTCCTGCAGGGACTTGCATGGCCCCTCCCAGTGTTTCCCCCAGGGACTTTCCTTGCTCTGTTCCTGCATTAGGCCAGCTCCTTTTCTTCTGAGATCTGATGGCCTAGCTGCTTGTGGTCTAATGAGATGTCTCTGCTGGGTCTGCAGACCTATTCCATGTTTGTTCCTGTGTTTTATCTCTCAGAGGGCTATCTTGTTTCTCCCATTTCCAGCTTCTCAGTATGGCCTCAGTGTAATCTTCATGGACTTTCCAGATTGTTGTTATTCTCACCAAGCCCATCTCTATTTTGTAAAGACCCCAAGCAGGTCAGAGAGTATTTATATTCACAGCTAAGTATGCCCATATAACCAATAACTGTGTTGACAACTCTGTTAAGAAATAACTTGGGCATCAGTGAAAAAGGAGGCAAGGCGTAAAAGATGCTTCCAAAGTATTAATTCTTGGCCGCTGGAAAAAGGATGGCTAATTTTGTTGGTGACAATAAAGAAACCAAAGTAGGGATGAGTTGTGGGGGGACAGGATGAGCTGGAGCTTGATGTAGACTTGTGGAATGTAAGGAAAGGGCAGGCATCCATGTAGAAGTGTTCGGAACACAGCTCGGGGCTGACAACATGGGAGGTCTTGGTTACTACTGCAGAACCTCTTTTGGAGTCCCTTGACCTGAAATCATTCTTTCCATGCTTCCTGAAACATAAGAAGGAAATGTCCTGAGCTCCCAGAGCCCCTTCTTCTTGAACTTAACTCGGAAGAAAGGGGAAGGAGGCTTCTGTTTCTGTAGGAATGTCACATGAGGAGACACTCAAATGGGTGGTTTCTAAGAGGAGCTGGCTTGACTTTATCCCCTCCTATTGAATGTCTGTGATGTTCTCTCTGATCACCTGGTAACTTACATGTCAGTGTCTGACACGGGAAGGAAAAAGGCATCCCATGTCACTGAATGGCTCTCTGCTTCTCTCCTGGAACCTCCTCCAGAGAGCCTTGTTACCCAAACCCTGATGGAGCCAAAGAGTCTGAGCAGTATTGATGTAAGACCTTTCAAAGACCACCTGCTCTGACATCTACTTCAATGCTGTTGACATTTCAGCAACAACCAGTTTAACTGAGCCCTGCTCACTGAGGTCTGGTAAAAAACCTGCAGTTGAGACCTGGAATGTAAATGCTGTCTTCTCTCTGAGTGGCTTCTGACTAGTATGCTTTGAGAGCGGGCCAAACTGGCAAGAAGGCCAATGGTTTTACTTGTATGGCTGTTGATTAACCTCAATGACCAAATTCAGTTCATGAGCACTGCAATTACTTTGTAATATAAAGGGCAATTTTGGCTGAGTACAGTGGCTCACGCCTAATCCCAGCACTTTGAGATCAATCCTCTGAGGTGAGAGGATTGTTTGAGGCCAGGAGTTTGGGACTAGCCTGGGCAACATAACAAAATCTTGTCTCTACAACAAAATAAAATAAAATAAAATAAATAGCTGGGCATGGTGGACTACACCAGTAGTCCCAGCTGCTCGGGAGGCTGAGGCAGAAGGATTACCTGAGCCCAGGAGATTGAGGCTACAGTGAGCTGTGATTGTGTCACTGCACTCCAGCCTGGGCATCAGAATGAGACACTTACTCAAAAAAAAAAATAACCTTGGGAAAAGATATTTCCCTGTGATCATAAATAAAGTATGAAGGATATAGCAAAGATATATAGTAATATTTTTTAAGTATCAGAAGAAGAAATACAACCTTCAGAGGGCTTTACAAATATAAGGAATTTGTTGGCCAGTAGAAGTCTTTGTGCTTTAGGATGAATTATGCCACGGGTTTAATTTCCCACACTATTTTAATCCCGATAGTAAAAAGACCTATCATTTCTTTTTTAACACATTGCACTTTTTTGGTAGATGGCTTCCTATGTACTTGCCACCCCAGCTCTCTCCCCCACACCCTAGAAAGAGTTTTCAGGAGATTAGGCACCTGCAGATGACAGTATTTTGCTAATTCTGTAAATATTTCTGTCAACTTGACTCCAGCGAGACATAATTTCAGCAATTGGAGTATTGGGCTTTCCCACTGTTGCATACACTCAGATCAAAAGCTCTCTGACTTGTGAGCATTACTCCCATGTTCCTGCTTCGTGCCATTCTGTCATGAGTCTTCCCTCCATGAGTGTGAGGTTGTAGGCAACATCATGAAAACATTGCCATTCTGAAATTCACTGCCCCAAAGTTTAGCAGGGAGAACACGGCAAAAGCAGGTTTCCTTCCAGAACCTGGAGAGGCCGTTTGGATTCATTTGTGAGCCCAGGTGGGGCTGGTTTATAGAAAAACTGTGATTCTTCTGATTCCCCAGGTGATGTTTACAAAACGAAATGTTAACATCCCTTCACACGTCTTTAAAAATCCGTCCCCATATTTGCAAGTCTTCTTGGAGAAAGGGCCACATTGTTAAGCAGTTGCCAGTGTGAAGTATAAAGTACCTAAGGAGTAGAGCTTTATCATAAATAATTTTTTTAGTTAAAATTTTGAGCTCTCTTGTATGGCTTTGTTTGTTGGAAATGTTCAGCTTGTGACCAACGGTCACTCTTGTGTGATGTTTCCTATTTTCTTCCCTGCTCCATCCCTCCCATACATTGTAGCTCTAAGTCAGCCCACTCCAATGTGTTCTCTATTGACTTCTGCTAAAAACAAAAACAAAAACAAAAAAAACCTTTTGTGACTTCTGAAGCACACTAAGCAAAGCAAAACCTGTGTTTAACTCCTGATCCAGGCTTGGTATGGACCGGAGTCATACTTACTGGAAACAGCTCTACTGCTAGTTGTGTTGTGTGCGTGTATGTGCGCGCGCACGCGTGTTTGTGTGTGCACACGCGCATATACCTGAGTTATCTTATTCTTAGGTAACTACCTTTCCAGAACCCACCTCTAGGTTCCAGGGGATCAGGAAAGGTAGTAGCTCTACTTTAATTAGCACCTATTTTATTTTATTTTATTTCATTTTTACAGAATCTCACTCTGTTGCCCAGGCTGGAGTGCAGTGGCATATTCACGACTCACTGCAGCCTCAACCTCTCAGGCTCAGGTGAGCCTCTCTCGAGTAGCTGAGGCTACAGATGTGAGCCACATACCCTTTTTTGTTTTGTTTTGTTTTGTTTTGTTTTTTCCCACTGTGTTGCCTAGGCTGGTCTCAGACTCCTGGGCTCAAGCAATCTTCCTGCCTCAGCCTCCCAAAGTGCTGGGATTATAGGCTGAGCCACCTCACAGCTGGCCAACACCCTATTTTAGCACTTCTTACAGGGTCATTAACACATTAAATGTTAGATGTTAGAGTTTATCTCTTCTCCATCAGAATTTCACTTTCCACAGGATTCTTTCTTTCAGGCTAATTTGTATTTTAATGGCTTCTGAATTGTCCATTGAGATGGTAATTAGTACTAACTTAGTGTTAATGCTATGAACAGAGAGTAAGAAGCTAATTGGCATGGCATACTCCCAACGAGAATTTTGTGAACTAAAGCTTCTTTCTTATTTCTTGTACAGTAGTGAACAAGGCACCATGATGAAGGTGCTGTTGAGGAAGAAGAGCTGCCTTGCCCCGGGTATTCTGTCCCTTGTGGACGCATTGCTGATTGCTTGGTGATGGCCACCTGCTTTGACTTTCAAAGTTGAACAGCATTCCTTTAAGCCTACTTTTGGAACACTGGTCTAAAACCCTAGCCTCCATGCAGATCTGGTCAGCACATTTGTATTTTTAGTTTATTTGCCCTTCCTGCTAGATACAAGAAACTCCTGTGAGGCTGAGAAGACATGGAGTAGGAGGACCCCCACTGTCTGTGTTCAGCCCACCTAAGATTCTACTAGAATAACCATACGTTCACTAGACTTGATCACCTAATCATTTATAGAAGACTTCCACATGCATGACCTCATTTGATCCCCATCCTAATGGAGGCCAAGGCAGGGAGTAATATACCCGTGTCAGAGCTGTAGCAATGGAGATTCTGGGCGGTTAAATGACTCGTCTGGCGGGTGAAGTGGTGGCGCCTCATGGAGGCCTTGAGTCTTCGGTTGCCTGCTCCAGAGTGCCCCCGATGACATCTCATTTCTCTGATCTGTTTCTCTAATCATCATTTGTGTCATTCTAAGCAGTTGCTGTTTCCTTCAAAATTCAGAAAAACTGCACACCCATAACTCCGCTAACATATCACCTCTTTTCTACCTCCCATCCCTGGTTCCCTGAGCTAACACATTTTACTCTAGCGCTTTTTCTATCCTAGCTCAAGCTCAGAAAAGCTGTCTTGGAAAAAGAGATTAAAAGGACAGAAAGTAAAGAGAATCAGGATGAGAGGTGCTTCTGACTTTTTTTTTTTAAAGAAAAAAAATTGTTTCACTGCTGCTCTAAGATGTAGTTCTAAAGATAACCCAACCCAATGGGGTGTGGCGGCTCACACGCTTATATCAGCACCTTGGGAGGCCGAGGCAGGAGGCTTACTTGAGCCCAGAGTTTGAGACCAGCCTGGGCAACTTAGAGAGACTTTGTCTCTACAAAAAAGCAAAACATTAGCCAGGTGTCGTGGCACACACCTGTAGTCCCAGCTACTCTGGAGGCTGAGGTGAAAGGATTGCCTGAGCCTGGGAAGTTGAATCTGCGGTAAGCTGTGATCCTGCCACTGCACTCCAGCCTGGGCAACAGAGTGAGACCCTGAATCAATAATAAAATAAAGTTAACCCAGAGTAGCTTTTCAGAGATACAGCCTGTCAGTTACATGGGCAGCTCCCCGGCTGATCCTATCCTGAACTCGCCTGCTGGTGCAGATTTTTCAGGTCAGCCTGGGCTTCAAGGGTGTCAGCTCAATGGGTCAGCCAGGCAAGCCCAAGCAAGGGTCATCGAGGGGCTGGTTAGTCTAGCCACGGGAGTGTCAGCTCTAATGGGCTGGCAAGCCAAGCCCTGAGAGTGTTGTGATTTGGTGGGCTGGCAAGCCTAGCCCCCAGAGTGTTGGCTCTAATGGGCTGGCAAGCCTAGCCCCCAGAGTGTCTCAGCTTTGGAGTCTCGCCTTCTTCTGTCAGCTTTCCTGGTTCAGCCGGCTGCGTCGTCTCCCAGGCCAGCCTCTGGGGTGCACGACTCTCCGGCTCCAACGTCCTTCTGCAGCTCTTCAGGTCACAGCTCTTCAGGGTCGAGGTTCTTGTCTCATCCCCAGGAAGAATAAGGGACACAGCCTGAAAGTGAGAAAGTAGGATTTATTGAGAAGGACAGAAAAGCACCCACAGTGGGAAGGGACCCAATGGGTTGCCTGACTGGGGCTGAAAACCTGGTGCTTATATAGCCCTGAGTCCAAGCCCATTGGCTAGCATTAGCTGTGAGATGTAGTTGTTCTGATTGGTCAGTATTAAGGACCAGTCGGCAGGAGGTAAGGACCTAATGGTGAGCTGATTGGTTGCTTTTTGATCCCGGCAGTGAGTACTGTAGCTCTAGCTTGAGAGGCTCACCAGGAGCTTGTTTACCAAAGCTGAGCCTGAGGGGCCTGCCTCGATTTCGCTACATTGTTACCAGGGGACCCTACACTGATACCAGAGGACCCATGCGTCTGTATGCCTAGCCTTTTCCTAGCTATCTCCTGTCTCACTACCAGAACTTCCCTTACCCCGTTCATGAGATGACCTAGCTCAGGAATGCCTAGCACACAGAAAGGTCTTCATCTCTGGTTTGTGTTTGTGTATTTGTTGGACCTTTTCAATGGAGATCTTAGAAGCTCCACCAGAATGTAGTTATGCAAACAATGACTTAGGAGTCAGCTCGGCTTTGCTTTGTGTGAGTGGCTCCGTGACTGTGTGGGTGGGGGTGGAAGTCTGTTCACCATGAGGTTTCTGGGCTACCAGGCAGTTCCTTTCATCTTTCCGTGCCTTCCTCCTGCGCCTTCAAACCTCTGGGAAATGAGAAAAACAAAGTTTTATTTGCCTCTCCCCCATAGTTTATTTGTAAACTGCAGGTCAAAAAGTAATATGTATAAAATCTACGCTGGACAATCACTCGTTTCATGCTGCGGAGAGAGGGTTTTAAAGGAAATCAGCTGACTTCCTGACTTGCTGAATGAAATGTGAGTTTTAGTTTCTGTCCTGTAAGGAACGACGTCTGAATAGAGCTCTTGTATCAGCAGGCTTTTATTTTTGTCATGGTTGGAAATTTGGGCAAAAAGAAGAGGGGTCTGTTTATTGTAGCACATCAAGGTTCATTGCTGAGCCACACAGGCAGAAATGGGCACTTCTCAGCCCGTTGGTGGTCTTGGGCCCCGAAATTCCATCTCTTGTCTTCTGCTTCTCCCAGAGTTGTTGGGTTTGCCATAGCAACGTGACTCCTCCCCCGCAGCCCTGCAGGAGTAACCGGTTACAGATTTAGCAACAAGTCAGACGGGGATCAAGATCCAAATATAGGTCCCCGATCACAGAGAGTGGGAGGTCTGAGACCAAGCACTGCTCTGTGCCCCTTCCCAGGCTGCGTGTGCTGTGACAGGTGCCTTGCCCCGACAATTTAGATGGCGCTCCAAGGCCCTGCCAGCCATGGCAAGCTTGACAGCCATGCCACAGATGGGCTGCACCCAGGGAGTTGGGCAGCTTCATGGATGAAGATATTTAGTGCAGGAGTGTGACCGTGTATCAAGTGAAATTGCTGGTGTCCTGAAAGTCAAGCCTGAGACTGTTGGGGAAGCAACTACGGTAGGTGCTAAAAAAACAAACGAGCTCTGTCCCCAAGAATGCTTCCTCGAGGAGTCTTTGAGATACTGAAGTGGTGCCAGTCATAACAACAGTTGCTCGGGTTGATAGAGCACTTACTATGAACCAGGCATGGCTCTAAGCCCTTTATAACTCATTTAATCCTCCCTTTGAGCTAGGTGGTGTTATTTTACAGATGAAGAAACCGAGGCACAAAGAGAGACGTTCATGACACTCCTCAAAGTGATATAGTTTGTAAATGACTGAGCTGGGATTTGAATCTCTGCAGCGTGATTCCTGAATCCAGATTCTCAATTCTCATAGTCCTGTCTCAAACAGAGTTTCACGTATTCTCTTGAGGGCATGTAAATAGAGTGTTCAAGGAAACTTAACTGCAGTTTTTTTGTTTTTGTTTTTGTTTTTGTTTTTTGAGTTGGAGTCTCACTCTGTCGCCCAGACTGGAGTACAGTGGCCACTCCCACCCACCGCAGCCTCAACCTGCTGGGCTCCGGCGATCCTTTCGCCTCAGCCTTCCGAGTAGCCAGAATTACAGGCGTGCGCTACCACGCCCGGCTAATTTTTTGATTTATTGTAGAGATGAGGTCTCGCCTGCCCAAGCGGGTCTCGAACCCGCGGGCTCAGGCAGTGCGCTCACCTCAGCCTCCCAAAGGCGTGGGATTACAGGCTGAGCCACTGAGCCCAGCTGCAGTTTTTTTGTTGTTTTTTTTAACACAAATATGATTATAGGTTGAATTGCATCCTGCTCCCCCAAAAAATGTTGACATTCTATACACAAGTAGTTATAAATGTGGACTTGTTTGGAAATAGGGTCTTTGAAGATATTGTCAAGTTAAGATGAGGTTATTAGGGTGAGCCCTAACCCAGTGTGACTAGTATCCTTATTAGAAGAGGAAAATGCCATGTGAAGAGAGATACATGGGAGGAATGCCATGTGACAACAGAGGCAGAGGCAGAGGGATGCAACCACAAGCCAAGCAACGCCAAGGATAGCAGCCACCACCAGGAGCGAGGAAGAAGCAAGGAAGGATTCTCTTCAGGGTCTCAGAGGGAATGTGGCCCTGCTGACACCTTGACTTCGGATAACTTGATTTGCTTCCAGAACTGTGAGACAAATTTCTGTTGTTGTAAGTCACCCAGTTTGTGGCATTTTGTTAAAGCCACTCTAGGAAGCAAATACAAATACTTTCTTATTGTACTAGTTCAATCAATAGCGAAGCACACAGAGTGATACACGAACACCCTGCCTTCTCTCTCCTTCCCATCTTACTGGTAGCTGCGAGCGACAATTTGCCTGCTTTCTATGCATTTGTTAGTTTTCCCATAATGGCCTGCATTAGATGCATTCTTCTGCAACTTATTTTTTCTTTAAAGCTCACTGGTATGTCTTGAATATCTGTCAGTCTTTAACCTTAGGCATTAAATTGTAGTAAAATACACATATAATTTACCATGTTAACTATTTTTAAGCATACAGTTCAGTGGTGTTAAGTGCATTAACATTGTTATACAACTATCACCACTATCCATCTCCAGAACTCTTATCTTACAAAAATGAAACTCCGTATGTATACATTAAACATGAAATTCCATGTGTACACTAGTCAGGCCCCATTTCCCCCTGCTCCTGGCACCCATCGTTCTACTTTAGTCTCTATGAATCTGAGAACTCTAGGAACCTCACATGAGTGGAACCATAAGGAAATTGTCCTTTTGTGTGTGTTTATTTCAGTTAGCATAATGTTCTCAAGCTTCATCCGTGTGGTAGCGTGCATCAGAGTGTACTTCCTTTTTGAAGTGTTCTATGTATATACACCACATTTTGTTGAACCATTCACCCCTCAGTGGACATGTGGGTAGCTTTCTCCTTTTGGGTATTGTGAGTAACGCAGCTATGAATATGGATGTACACATCACTCTGAGAATTCTTTCAGTTTTCACTTTTTTTCAGTTCTTTTGGGTATTGATCCAGAAGTGGAATTGCTAGATCATATGGTAGTTCTATTTTTAGTATTTCAAGGACCTGCCATTCTGTTTTTCATAGCAGCTGCATCATTTTACATTCCTACCGGCAATGTACAACAGGGGTTCCAATTCTCTATATCCTTTGCCAACCTTTATTATTTTCTGTTTTTCTTTAATAGTAGCCATCCTAACGATAAAGATGACATCTCACTGTAGTTTTGACTTGCATTTCCCTGATGATTAGTTATGTTGAGCATCTTTTCATGTGCTTATTAGCTAGCCATTTGTATATCTCCTTTGGAGAAATGGTTATTTAAGTCCTTTGCCAATTTTAAAAATCAAGTTGTTTTTTGTTGCTGAGTTGTAAGAGTTTTTTTAAATGTGTCTTCTGGATACTAACCCCTTGGCAGATGTATGACCAAGTCTTCGGCTTCTAAACTGTTGATTCTTTCCCTACTAGCTGAGCATTGGTTGGGTGTCAGACATTGTATACCCATCTTAGAATTCTAATGATAGATTGTATCGATGGGTATTTCACTCTGGTGAGTTTCCTAACAGAGGAAGCAACATGGATTAATCAGGGTTCTCCAGAGAAACAGACCCATAGGCTGTGCATGTGTGTGTTTGTAATCGATAATCTACGTTTATGATGTGTTTTACATGTATAATAAGTATAGATGATGTGATACATTGTAAGGAATGACCTACATGATTATGAAGGCTGTAGGTACTGCAGGTGGAGTCAGTGAGCAGGGGCTTGAGGAGAGACGATGGAGTGGGTCCAGTCCAGAGGTCGATGGGCTGAAGACCCAGGAACAGCTGATGTTTTAATTTGAGCCCACAGGCAGGAAAAAGCCAAGGTCCCAGCTTAAGAACTGGCAAGCAGGGGAAATTCTCCCTGACTCAAGGAAGGATCAGCCTTTTTGTTCTATTTGGGCCTTCAACTAATTGGGTAAGGCCCACTCACTTTAGCGAAAGTTTTACTCAATCCACTGATTTAAATGTTAATCTTAGCTGGGCTTGGTGGCTCAGCCTGTAATCTCGCACCTTTGGGAGGCTGAGGTGAGTGGATTACCTGAGCCTGCGGGTTCGAGACCCGCCTGGGCAGATGAGACCTCATCTCTACAATAAAATCAAAACATTAGCCGGGCATGGTGGCACGCGCCTGTAATTCTGGCTACTTGGAAGGCTGAGGCGGAAGGATCGCCGGAGCCCAGCAGGTCAAGGCTGCAGTGGCCGGGAGTGGCCACTGCACTCCAGTCTGGGCGACAGAGTGAGACTCCTACTCAAAAAATAAAATAAAATAAAATAAATTTAAAAAATTTTTTTAAATAAATAAAATAAAAATGTTAATCTTAGCCGGGCTTGGTGGCTCAGCCTGTAATCCTGCACCTTGGGAGGCTGAGGTGAGTGAATTGCCTGAGCCCGCGGGTTCAAGACCCGCCTGGGCAACTTGGTGAGACCTCATCTCTACAATAAATCAAAATGAGCCGGGTGTGGTAGCGTGCGCCTGTAGTTCCAGCTACTTGGAAGGCTGAGGCGGAAGGATCACCGGAGCCCAGCAGGTCGAGGCTGCGGTGGCTGGGAGTGGCCACTGCACTCCAGTCTGGGTGACAGAGTGAGACTCCAACTCAAAAAAAAAAATTAAATTAAATTAAATAAATGTTACTCTTATTCAAAAACACTCTCCTGCAAACATCCAGAATAATGTTCAGTCGACTGTCTGGGCACCCTGTGGCCCAGACATGTTGACACATAAAAGTAACAATCACACAGCATTAATAAATGGTGTTCTCCTCCTCTGCCTCTCCTCATTAGGCTGAAAATGAAGACCATTCTCAGGGTCATTTTCCTGTAGGCGTTGTTCAGTTCTGTTGTTGAGCTCATTCCTTTTGTGTTTGAAGGAATGACCCAGCAAAGCAATTCTAGAAGCCTCAAGATAGTCAATTCTAGGTCAGGTGTTTTCCTTTGTGTTTCTTCTGATTGAATCAACAATAATTTGTATAACCCCAAATTGCTGAAATAATAATGGAAATTTTGTACTTGCCTACATACCTTTTCTAAATCTCTCCTGTTGTTTAACGCTTGGACTATTTTTCTGTCATAACCTCACTGCTTTTTGCCTATTATCAATGTTTTTCTGTCCCTGTATGAGCCTAAACAAAGTCTCTTGGAACCTGAAGCTTATTATTATGAGTATTGCTTAGTCAGGATCTTTTGAGTATTGATGTTAATACTATAGGGGTATTCTTTGAGCAAGATCTTAATTTTTCATACTAAAAAACATATGTAGTGGTCACCAGGATCCCCAGCCCCTGGCCTTGGACCTGATAGGAACCAGGCTGCCCTGCAGGAGGTAAGCAGAGGTGGAGTGAGCCGAGCTTCATGTGTATTACATCTGCTCTCCATTGCTTGTATCACTGCCTGAACTCCACCTCCTGTCAGATCAGCACTGAAAAGCCTACTTCTATTTCCAATATCCTGTCTTTGTGAGGCAGTTTTCTGCAGTGACAGCAACCAAAACGAGATTATGGGGTAGACTAGACATAAGCAACACATTTCGGGTGTCACTGTTTCCCATCACCCTCAGATTGGGCCATCTGGTTGCAGGAAAACAAGCTTAGGGCTCTCACTGATTCTGTGAGTTATATAATTATTTTATTATTATTTTATTTTATTATATATTACAATGTGATAATAATAGAAATAAAGTACACAATAAATGTAATATGCTTGAATCTTACCAAGCATCCCTCACCCCTAGTTCACGGAAAAATTGTCTTCCACAAAACTGGTCCCTGATGCCAAAAAGGTTGAGGACCACTGCCCTAAAGTGTTAGAAATCCTTGTGCATTTTTGGTAAAGAAGGGTCTTACTGTTTTACCCTCTGTGTCAGCCTTAGATTCTTGGACACTGAGTGTCATGCATTCATTCAGAGTTCCTGTATCCCAGGTAGTGTGCTAAATAAATGTTGAGGCAGTGGCTCTAAACCATACAAAGAGTCCTTTTCCAATGGCGCTTCCATTCTGAGGAGTCTAGTGAGCTTGCAAAGCTAGTCCAATAAGCATGCACTGCCTCCGAACACTGCATGGCCCCACTGCAAAGCAAAACCAAATCATTGGAGGTAATGATGCTAGTAGAGTCACACAGTAAATACATGCTAATAAACAAACCATTCACTATTAGATGTGGAGGGAAAACATAGCAGGTTATATGCTAGCGACTTGGTCATGCCCTTTCTTCTTTTGGAAAAAGTCTCAGCCTAGCAATCTGTGTGTTTTTCATTACTTAGTTCTTTGAACAGGCAATGTGAGTGTATTTGTGCATACACAGTATAAATCAAAAGGTACAGAATAGGCCAGGTGCAGTGGCTCATGCCTATAATCCCAACACTCTGGGAGGCTGAGGCAAAAGGATTATCTGAGTCCAGGAGTTCTAGATCAGTCTGGACAACGTAGTGAGACCTGGTCTCTATTTATTAAAAAAAAATTTTTTCAAGACACTTTTTCCACTGCTCAAAACAGGTCTTGAACTCGTCCATTTTGATGTCTTTTGGTGTTTCTGCCATTTTTTGTTTCGACTCTTCCATATCGGCAAAACCTTTCCCTCTGAGGACATTTTTCATCTGGGGAAACAAAAAAAAGTATCTCAGGCAAGCTCAGGTGAATAGGGAGGGTGGAGCACTGGGGTCATGCTGACTTTGGTTAAGAGATGCTGTTCTTATGATAGAGTCAAAACATACGGACTTCTCAGCAACTTGGATGGATTTAGAGTCGATCATACTCAGTGATCCATCACAGAAACAAAGAACAGAGTACCATATGTTCTCACTCATAAGTGGACCTTGAACAATTATCATAATACTAGAAGAAAGGGATTGGCAGTTGAGGGAAACTGCCAGGGGAGGGAGGGGCACACCTCATCAACAAGGGCACCTGCATAATGAATGTTTGTATACCTAGTCCTGAATTATACCCCACATCTTTAAAAGAAAGAAAGAAAATTTTAAAAAAATTTTTTTAAAGACACAAAATAATATGCAGTGAAATGAAGTCTACCTCCACCTCTGCTACTAGCTACCTATACTTCCCTTTCCAGAAGTAGCCACTGCTTTTTACATATTTTCCCTCTGTTTCTTATGTGTCGTTGTGTAGACATTTTCAAACATGTATATTGGTGTTCCTTTTTTTTATTTATTTGAGTTGGAGTCTTACTCTGTTACCCAGGCTGGAGTACAGTGGCATGCTTATGGCTACCGCAGCCTCGACCTGCTGGGCTCAGGCATTCCTCCTGCTTTAGCCTTCCAAGTAGATGGGACTACAGGCGTGCACTATCACACCTGGCTAATTTATTTATTTATTTATTTATTTATTTATTTATTTATTTATTTTTTGAGTTGGAGTCTCACTCTGTCGCCCAGACTGGAGTGCAGTGGCCGCTCTCGGCCACCACAGCCTCGACCCGCTGGGCTCCGGCGATCCTTCTGCCTCAGCCTTCCAAGTAGCCGGAATTACAGGCATGCGCTGCCATGCCCGGCTGATTTTTTTATTTATTGTAGAGATGAGGTCTCGCTGCCCAGGTGGATCTTGAACCCGCAGGCTCAGGCAATCCACTCACCTCAGCCTCCCAAAGGCGCGGGATTACAGGCTGAGCCACCGAGCCCGGCTTAATTTTTTTATTTATTGTAGAGACATGGTCTCCCCAAGTTACCCGGGCTGGTCTTGAATCCATGGGCTCAGGCAATCCACTCGCCTCGACCTCCCAAAGTGCTGAGATTACAGTCTTGAGCCACCATGCCCAGCCTTATATTGGTGTTCTTAAAGAAACCAAAAACTCCCAAGAGACTAAACTCTACCCAGCTGTTCTATACTCCACTTCACAGCATGTCTTGGAGATCAGTTCATATCAGTGTGTATAATGCCTCATTCCTTTTTATGGTTGAATGGTATTCCACCACGGAAATGTGTTTTGAGAGACAGTACTGCATAGAGACCAAGACACTCACTGAGGATCTGAATCTTCAGTTTGCCACTTATCAGCTATGCATCTTGGGTAAATTACTTGAGCTCTCTCCGGCTTAAAACAGTACTTAACTCATACAGTAGTTGTTAGACCCATAGAAAGTACCTAATGCATTTTATGTGTCACTATGTATGATTGTTTAAGGAGACCCTATTGATGGACATTTCGACTGTTGGTTTATAAGATCACTGTGGTCGTGGGATGGAGGCAAGTGGAGGAAGGCAAGGACATTAATTGGGAGCTAATGCCTCATCAGAGAGCATGGTGCTGTGTGCCTAGAAAGTAGTGGAGTTGGAGGGGTGGAGCCTGCTGGCTTTGCTGGTGGATGGGATCAGAGGACTGGGGAGAGTGTGGGGGAGACAGGGAGAGATGAGACTCAAGGATGATGTGCCCTTTTGGCGCATGCATTTTACCATAGGTATGACCCTGGGCAGTAGCATGCCTTCTCTGTGCTTCACCATCCTTTATCTAAAAAGTGAGGAGAATAGTTTCACCATGCTTGTATGGCGGTTACGAATCAGTGGCTTAATATATGTAAAATACTTGGTACATGCTGACATTTATCAGCTATTATTGTATATGGAGATGAGAAAGAGTAGGGGAATATTGGGTGGGGATCATCTTGTCTGTCTTATTACTGTATCCTTTGCATTTGAAACAGTGTTTGGCACACATACTAGGTAGTCATTAAATATTGTTGAATAAAATGAATGAATAGAAATAAGACACATGGGAAAGGGAGTGGGATTGGGTGATTGACAAAGAAAGACTTACATTACTTATATTATATATAAAAATACATATATATTTATATTTACAGTGTGAATATACTCCCATGTTATTTCTATAATTAAAAAACAAATTTAAAAATATTTTAAACACTTACTACACAGTCATATGCTCAGCAGTGTCAGCAGGACTTCTGAGTTTAAAATGCTTATTTGGGTTTCAGTTCCCAGAACTCAAAGTCGAGAAATAAGGCTCTAGAGTCTGAAGCTCCTCTTCACTGTGCCCAGCTGCATCCTGGGATTATCAGTTACATGGATTAAACTCAGGGACTTGTTCTTCAAGCACATTTGCCGAGAAAAGTGAATCCCACTTCTTAATAGTCCACAAATCTGTTTTATAATTAAAAGCAGTGCCTAGCATTATCCCACCAATGAGATAAACACCTCTCGCATTGCAAATGAGACCACCAGAACCTGGCATTCCAATGATCCTATTTTAGCATACAGCAACCCAGCATTCAATTCCTCCAACCCAGGAAGCAGATGTCAAGCAGCTGCTATGTGCCAGGCACAGTTCTAGGCACCCCAGATACATCAAGTAACAGAACAAAGGTCCTTACCCTTGTGGTGCCCACTTTCTACTGAGGGGAACTGGGGGCAGACAACAATAAGCAGTGCCCAGCATAAAATAAGTAAGTGACAGAGGGCGTCAGAGCTGATATGTGCTGTGGAAAAAATAAAGCCAGGGAGACTAAGGTTGCTTAGAGTGTTGCTGAGGTTGGTGTTCGCCTCATTGAGAAGATGGCGCCTGAACAGGGATGTCAGGGAGGTAAGGGAAATTCCGTTGGCATTTGAGGAGAAGGGTGCTCCATGCATGGGAATAGACATGGCAAGAGCCCTGAGTTCGGGATGTACCAGGAGGCTGGTATGTTCCAGGGAAAGGGATCAAGTTGGAGGATGGTGAGAGGTGAAACCCAATTGACAAACGGTGAGGGGCTTTGGGGCACTGGGGCCTTGTAGGCGAATGTGAGGCCTTTGGCTTCCACACTGAATGAATTTTAGAGACACTGCACGTTTTGAGCAGAGACATGGCATGACATGACTTATACTTTGAAAGAAGCACTTTGACTTCTGTGTTGAGAATAAACTTTAGGAGGGCAGGTTTGAAAAGCGGGGAGACTCGTCTGAAGACTGGTGGGATAGGAGAGAGGATGATGGCTTTCGCTTGGCTGACAACAGTGTAGCTGATGGAAAGTGCTCATGGTCTGGATAGATTTTGAAGATAGATCTCTTGACAACAGAATTTCCTGACAGATTGGACATAGGGTATGAGGGAAAGAGCGAGAGAGAGAAGTCAAGACTTACCCCAAGGTTTTTGGCCTGAGCTACAGGAAGGAAGGGATGCCATCACTGAGGCAGAGGGGACAGTGGGCTTGAAGGAGAAGCTCAGGAGTTGAGTTTGGGACATACTGAGAGTGATGTCTATTGTACCTCCAAGTCCCAATGTTAAAGAGGCAGCTGGATATGTAACTCTGGCGTTCAAGAGAGAGTGATTAGGGCTGGGTGCATTGGCTCACGCCTGAAAGCCTGGCACTTTGGGAGGACGAGGTGGGAGGATCACTTGAACCCAGGAGTTTGAGACCAGCCTAGGTAACATTAGCGAGACTTCATCTCTACAGAAAATTTAAAAAGTTAGTCGGGCATGGGGTGCACACCTGGAGTCCCAGCTACTTGGGAGGCTGAGGCGGAGGGATTGCCCAAACCCAGGAGGTGGAGGCTGCAGCGAGCTGTGATCATGCCAGGCGCTCCAGCCTGGGTGACAGAGCGAGACCCTGACTTGGGGGAGGGGTCAAATGTGGAGTTATAAATTGGAGAGTGGCTTACTTTACAATCTCTGTGGCACGAAACTGCACAAGCTCACCATGGGAATGAGGGTAGACAGAGAAGAGACAAGGACTAAGAACTGAGTCATGCCAACCTGAAGAGGTAGGAGGAAGGGTAGGAATGAGCAGAAGAGGGTAAGAAAGAGTCACTCGTGAGGTTGGCAGAAAGCCAGGAAGGGAGAGCTCTGGAAGCCAAGTGCAGAGGGAGCACTGAGGAGGAGGAGGAGGAGGTGATGAGCTGTGGCTGTAGTTTCTGGGACATCAGGCAAGAAGCACTTTATCTCCTGCCCCCTGCCCCGCCCCAGAAGGGAATGAGCAGCGGCTGCAACATGTGGTAGCACCAAGGAATCCTGAGAAAGGTCTTGTGGCCATGGCGGCTCGCCAAGCACCCTCAGAAGCCAAGCACCCCCTCCATTCTGGCCTCTCGGGGGCGGAAGGACCTTCGTAGGTGACACAGTGATCCTTTTTGGATACCAGTTACATTAAATTTGTTCTAAATGGCCTTTTGGGCTTCCCAGAAGATGAAGTTTCTTTGTCTTTGTTTCATGTGCCACTCAGGAGCTCTTGAATTCTTGAAATTTTTATGCAGAATTCCTCATCCACCAGTAAACCGTGTGTGCCCAGACCCCAGACCTCTCCACCCGCACATTGCTCTGGTATCTCAGGAAGGCCTCCAGCATCCAGATGGGTCAATGGGGGCTCAGAGGCCCGGCCTCGCCAACTTTTTGCCAAATGGTTGACATCCTGTACATCTCCTTCCTGGAAATGATAGGAATCTCCACAGCTATTTTTGCCACCAGAGATTATGGCAGAGCATATGGAGTCCTCACACTCCAGGAGCTGGAGAAAAGTCTCGTCTCTGCTTAAGCAAGCCACTTGGTGAAGGCCACAGGCTTAGGGCAGCCGTGAGTCCGTGTGACTCCTGGGGATTCTGCCAGAGAGTTGCAGCACCCAGAGCAGCTGGTCTCAGAGGCGTAACCTGATGTTTCCATAAATGGGGTGCGTGGAGTTCCCCCATCTGCTATGCTGAGTTGCCTTTGTGGGTTTTTCACAAATCCCTGCACCCAGTAGCATTTTACCTCGAACCAAGGCCATGGAATTCTAGCATATTGGCATTCTGAGAGTGAATATTTAGCGATAGAGATTGTACACTCTTAAACATGAGAGAAAGAAAGAAGTTATAATAAATGATCAGAGGCTGTTTGCTAAATTCCCTGATGTAAAAGCGTATTCATCTGTAAGTCCTTGGATTAAAAGCAGATTTGTCTATAAGGAAAGCAGTGTCTATTACTATTCTGTGAGCAACAAGAGACATTTCTCTAGAAGATTAAGCCAGTTGTTTCAGGATGGAGTTTACTCTGAGTTATAATCTCAAAACTAATTTATCTTATCATGGAACCTATTTACAATAATTTCGAGCCAAACTGGAAATTGAAAAGTTAGTTTTTTGTTTGGATCCAGTGTCTACTGATGTTCTAAGAGGGGGGACATTTGGTGGTTAGTTCTATTTTAAATGATGTTGAAAAGAAGTTCCTTCCCAAATTAAAAAGGTTGATTTTGCTTTTCTGTATTTAAAAAACATCTAAGTTTAGGTTTATTAACCTAGGGCACAGAATCTCATTTGTCTGCCGAGATGCCCGAGCAAGATTGGCATGCTAGCGGGAAGGGACATGATTTAGAGATCTGTGGACCATGCCGCTTGGTGCTTACTGACTCTAGAAAATTACTTTAATCCCGCTAATCTTCTGTTTCTTTGTCTCTATTATGGGAAAATAACCTGCATTACAGAGCTATGCAAGCAGCAAATAAAATATTACATATAAAGTTTTTGGCACAGTGCCTGTTGCACAGGAACATGGGATAACTGGCAGCTTTTTTTTTTTTTTTTTGAGTCGGAGTCTCCCTTTGTCACACAGGCTGGAGTGCAGAGGCACACTCATGGCCACTGCAGCCTCAACCTGCTGGGCTCCGGCGATCCTTCTGCCTCAGCCTTCCAAGTAGCCAGAACCATAGGCACGCGACCACACCTGGGTAGTTGTTTTTACTTTATTGTTGAGACAAGGTCTCGCCAAGTTGCCCAGGCTGGTCTCGGACCCCTGGACTTAGGCAGTCCTCTCGCCTCAGCCTCCCAAAGTGCTGGGATGACAGACATGAACCACCATGCTCGGAGCAGCTGTTGTTGGTACTGTGTCTGCTGTTGTTAATATTTCCTCTAGCCTGTTGTCTTGAAGATGTAAGAAACATGGCCTGAGCCTTGGTGAAATATCTCAGCGTCTTTGCTTCTCATGTGTGTCCTGCACCCTTTCCTAAAACATCTTGCCCTTGCCTAGCTCTGCCTTTTCTTTCAACGGAGGCAGCAGGGTTGGGTTAAGGGGGTATAGAAGGGGGTAGGGGGGGAGCCAGCCTCATACTTGGGGGCCACTCCTCACAGCCACCACCAGCTGGGCCACAGTGGCAGCTTCATGGCCTGTTAGGGCAGGCAGTGTCTCCCTTCACCTCCCTGAAGATGGCCCCTCTCACGCTCAGAAGCTCTCAGCACTTATGTGTCAAGCTTCCATCCCAGGTTCAGCCCTGGGCTTCAGGGTGTTTCTCCTTTACTTTAGGATTTCAAGCAAGGCAGCTCATACACTCTGCTTTCATTTCTCCTGGATGCTGGTAGAGCCTGCTACTTGCTTACCTAGAGGACTGAATGTCAAGTCAGTGTTGACTGAAACACACACCACACACACACACACACACACACACACACACACCACACTCACTCACTCACTCACTCACTCACTCACTTACTCACTCACCCAGTCTTAAATGTTACCAGTAACTAGCTTTTCTTGTCTGGTTCATTGACAGTGATATGAAGATGAGGTCTAACATTCTGCCATTGACAAACTATTCCCTTTTAAAATGCCAAGTCCTTGTAATTCTGCCTATTTTCAGCAGGAAATGTCTGGCCAAAAAGTCTACATGAATTAACTCATTGAAGCAAAATATTGTATTTGATTTCAAAAAGATATAGCCTTGGGTTTTGTTTGCAGTGTGCCCTCCAGTCACCATCTACAGATCTGTTACCCCAAGCGGGTGGAGGAAGAGTGGCTTCTGTTGGCCTTAACCCCCAAAACAAAACCAAGCCTATCACCACGGCCTTTATGCTTTCCTCGGAAATGTTTGCTTTCTTCGTTGCTCTCTCTCAACAGTATTACCTGGAAGTTTTGTGCCATGGGATTTCCATGTTTTACTCCGGTTTTGTAAATGTGTTTCACAACTTAGCGATCTGTAGCTGATCTCTGAAATCACTTCTCTGCGTTTGGGATGTGAGAGGTCCCCATTGACACACAATCAATCATTTATTGATGGAGAAGAAGAAAAATACGGAATCACAGAGACAGTGCCAGGATCTATATCTCTCATTTAGGTTGATGGTTTGTTTCTAAGACAGTTGTGTTGAGGACTTGCCACTGTACCCAGTGGAAAAGACTCCTTTTCCAAATTTGCACAATTCTAGTTTAATTGTGGGGAAGCCAGCAGTTCTGTTGGCAGACTTTCTGGTTTTTATTACAGTCTGGTGGCGACAACTAGCTTTCGCTGCTTCCCCCCCGGCCCCGTCATTGCTCACAGGAATGGGGCCGAACACTCGGAGATGGCACCAGGTTTTGGGGACAGCAGCAGCTTCGTCAGCATGCCTTCACCCCACCCCTCAATTGTCACAGCAGCCAGTCTTGCTCGGAGAATGAGAACACCGCTGATTAGTGTCTGGTGCACAGGGGAGGCAGCGAGGAAAGAGGATGCTGTGGTGTCTGTCTGCTGATTTCCCAGCAATTACAGCCTCCCTGCTTCCCACTGGGCTTCCCTCACACACAGGCTACGTTTTGTCTTCTGTTCTAGAGAATTTCCTTTTGGTCTTTCCCACTGGGATTCTCGCAGGTTTCTTCTCAGTGTCGACAACTTCATTCCACCCCTGCTTTTGAGCTTCACCTCTCTCCGATCATCCATTCAGTCCTGCTGAATAAAAGCTTGCCTTTTCTTCCTCATGCTTTCATCCTCTCATTCAACAGACTGTTGAAAAGAAAAGCATATGTGCTTGGAGGGAATTCCACTCAATGATGCATCGAACTCTCTAGACCTTGATTGTTTTCTCATCCGTAGAATGGGGATAATGGTATCACTCACCTCATGGGATTTTTGTCAGATTGGACAAGGTGACACATGCGAACTGCTCAGAATAATGCTATGTATGCGGTGACCACTCAGTAAAGGCATTATCCTCAGTGTCTTCTTCATCACCAGTATCTGTAGGCAAACAGTGGGCCTACGTGCAGGGACAACCAGTATGTCTGATGTTAAGATTTTGCATTAAGCAATTATACTATAAGAAAGCGATTGGCAGTAGTGGAAAACCGTCAGGGGAGGGGGGTGGGATTGGCAGTAGAGAGAAACTGCTAAGGGAGGGAGGGGCATACCTCATCAACAAGGGTGCCTGCATAATCAACGTTTGTATACCTAACCCTGAATTGTACCCCACATCTTTATAATAAAAAAACGGGGGACAGAGATTATGCGTTAGGCCCTGCAGATCACAACCAAGTCTCCTTTGAAACTCATTGTGGTGCCAATTTCCCCTCCTATCATATATTCTGGATTCTCGAAGAGGAGTCGTGTTATCCTTTCTTGTCTGCACTCTTCCACTACTGGCATTTACTTACTACATTTGATTTTACAAAGGTCTATCACGTTATTGCATTTAATCCACGTGACAGCACTATGAGACATGGAACATGTTACAGATGATATCTTTGCAGATCTGAGAGAGTCCATGGCATGCTTAAGAAAGAGACAAACTCAAATGGAAACCTAAGTCTTCTGACTCCAAGTCCAGTATTATTTCTTTTCTATATGGAGCCATTTTTCTGTGGTGGGCCAGTGACAATTAATTTCCTACCTGGGCTTTTAGCAAGAAGTCAGTAAGTTGTAAGCACTTGGAAGGAAGGATTAGTTCTAAGTCTGTCACTAAAATGCACCTATCTAGTCTTCTACCAATATTATGGCTTGAACTGATTTAGCAGATTTCTCTACTGACATCTCACTGAGGGCAGGGACTAAGGTCATGATAATGTGCAGAAGGCTTTGTCTATACTGGAAAAGTAGTCCTGGGGGGTGGGGGGCGAGGACTTCATTCAACGACGGGTCATTAGGTATACTCTGGGAATTGGAGGTGAACACAGAAGAAAAAAATGGAAGCTGGTGACATCAACTGCTGCCCTCAAATTGGTCTGGCCTTGGCTCTCCATGGAAGAATCTTTTGGAATCCCTCTGGCTCTGTAACTCTTGCCCCTGACTCTGCCCTCAAATCTCCAAGCAAATCCTTGCCCTTTTATCTGGATTAGGATAGCAGGGTTTGCGCTGAGTTCAGCATTCATTCATTTATTCAACATCCATTCAGTACCAGCTGTGTGCCTGGTACTGTGTTAGTCACTGAGATAGCAGGGATGAAAGCTCCTGTTGAGAGGATGATTCGGCTTCCTGATATTGGGGAGATCAGGGGGAAGGGAGGAGGGGATGGAGAGTCAGATGAAGAGAAAAGCATTCTGAGTCTGCTTTAGCCACACCTGCAGACCTTGCATTTGTGAACATGGTGTCATCAGCCTGTGAGCATTAATACATACTGGGAGATGCATCACATAGTGTTACTGATTCCCTAGAACCCCCGAAGGACAGAGAACTCGGCAGTGAGCCCAACATGTGGGGTAATAGAGCCTGGAAAACCCTGAGCTGTTAGGGAAACTAACTCCCTTTCCTCAAAGGTCTCAAGGCAATTTACTGATTCAGCTCCATCTTTGTTCCTCTGATATCTGGAGAGGAAAGCAGATTTTTCATAAGAATAAAGCATTGTATCAGCAAAGAATTTTGTAAAATTATCAAGACAGCAGGTGAAGACAGTCTCTGATCCTTCCAAATCTCTGATCCTTCCATGACTGCTGTCGTGCAGACCCTCTGCACGGGCCATTGTTTAGAGCAGAGTTTGGTTATAGCATTCAGCTTTAGTTCTAAAGGAGTTATGTTTTTGTAAAACGTGTAGTAAGTTCACGGGAGACAGAACCCAGCTCCAAGAACTCTGTTCTTGCAACTCACTTTACTTCTCCTCATTAACAGACTTGATTTGGAAAAAGAGCTCTAGGAAGAAAGAAAAACAGGAATATACCCTTCAGAAGTGTTTTCCCTGAGTGTGGAAACCTCATGACTGCCTAACTCCGTACAAACAGATGGACTGTGAACCTCCGTCAACCTACTTGGTGGTAATAGCACGTTCATGCCCCACATCCTCGATAATGGTTTCAAATCCAAAGCTGTCCTTTGACGTGGTCTCTGAACCAGACATTGGCAAATGCCAGTCCTTTTATGGAAGTACCAGCCTCAAGCTAGAAAGTCTCCAAGGTCCAAAGATTTAAAACAGTGAGCTCTCAATAGGTTGTTGTTATCAATTCCAGTAAGCATTTAAAAATATCCCGGAAATGCCTTGACAATGGGCTTGGATATTTTAATTTCCATTTAAGCCAGTAGGCAGGAGCTGGTATGCTCTTTGAAGTTTTGTGGTGTTACAAGACACTCGAGAAATCTGTGTGGCCAAGAATCCCAGGTATGTTTAAATTGTCAGTTATTGCTCATTCTATTTGTGCCTTCAAAGCATGTTTTTGTTAAGGAAGTCACAGGGATTTGACTTAACTTCTCCTTCACTGAAGAGAATAGTGAAAAACTGCCTTATTCAGATTTGAAAAGAAATTAGTCACAGGGGCTTTTGTACTTTCAGCCTAGAGAAGAGAGGCCTTTCCACCAGAGGAAAGGAGAAAAGAGAAACTCTATTGGAGGGCAGGCTGAGGGAAGGGGCTTCATACTGGGCTGGGAAGGAGGCAGTCCCGGTGGACCCATTAGAACAAATTCTCATTGCAGGCAGCTGGGAGAAACAGTCAAAGGGCATTTGGGTGATCCAGGAATTTGAGAGCAAACCCCTGGGAAGGCCTCTTGACTACTGACTGTGATTCAGAGTGAGCTAAACACAAAGTATATCTTTTGTTTAGGATGCTTTGCCATTCCACAGCGTTTTCACAAACATTTATTGAAACTGAGCATCTCAGCTCTTACTACTGGGGACAATGAGGCAGAGGGGTATATCTTGTCTAAGTTTACTAACTCGTGGTAGATGCAAATCTTTTCAAAGACAGATACTTCTAATCAAGTTTTAGGAAAAATAATATAGCTGTAATAGATTTAAAACAGGAATAGGCCGGGCTCGGTGGCTCAGCCTGTAATCCCACGCCTTTGGGAGGCTGAGGTGAGTGGATTGCCTGAGCCCGCGGGTTCAAGACCCGCCTGGGCAGCAAGACATCATCTCTACAATAAATCAAAAATCAGCCAGGTGTGGTAGCACATGCCTGTAGTTCCGGCTACTTGGAAGGCTGAGGTGAAAGGATCGCCAGAACCCAGCGGGTCGAGGCTGCGGTGGCTGGGAGCGGGCACTGCACTCCAGTCTGGGCGACGGAGTGAAACTCCAACTCAAAAAAAACAAAACAAAACAAAAAAACAGGAATAGTAAGGAAGTTTCTAAATTGTGCCTAGTGTATTAATTTAAAAGTTAATGGGTAATAGCGAACTTTGGGCGTTTACTATGTACCAGGCACTAGGCTATGTGCTTGACATAAGTTATTTAATCTAATCCTCACAACTTTAGTAAGTAGGTTGATGTTTTTAATCATCACAGAAGAGAAAAAGAAGGCCACATAGAACGAGTCACACAGTCACTGGAAGGGTGGAAGCTCCCAAGCCTCCGATCCTTCCGTGAATGCTGCCGTGTGGACCCTGTGCACGGGCCATTGTTGGGGGCAGGGTTTGGTTATAGTGTTCATGTAGTAAGTTCACGGATAGGGTTCAGATCTTAGATTAAGCACATGAGTGGTGTTGCAGAACATGTGACAGGCAACATGATCGGATAAAAAAAGATCGTAAACCTGGAAGCCAGAGAGACCTGAGGGTGAGCCCTGCCTTGGGTGTCAGTGAATTAGACTGTGTGCGAGGAGTCCTTAATCTCCCTCGGTCTCACTTTCTTCATCTGTGATGTGACTGGGTTGTACCAGATGAGAATCTGTTGTCATCTGGTGATTGTGTACTCAAATTGTTAAAAAAAAATTTTTTTTCTTAGCTGAAACTGCTACCTGAAGATGTTTTGGTTTTTGGTTTTTGGTTTTTGAGTTGGAGTCTCACTCTGTCGCCCAGACTGGAGTGCAGTGGCCGCTCCCGGCCACCGCAGCCTCGACCTGCTGGGCTCCGGCGATCCTTCCGCCTCAGCCTTCCAAGTAGCTGGAACTACAGGCGCGCGCTACCACACCCAGCTAATTTTTGATTTATTGTAGAGATGAGGTCTTGCCAAGTTGCCCAGGCGGGTCTCGAACCCGCGGGCTCAGGCAGTCCACTCACCTCAGCCTCCCAAAGGCGCAGGATTACAGGCTGAGGCACCGAGCCCGGCTACCTGAAGTTTCTAGGTGATATTCCGTGTAATGTATTCCAAAGGGTAATAGTCTTATTTTTAAAGTTAACCTTACTTCTAACTGGTACAGCTTTTTAAAATGATACAAAATATGTGCAAAAAGTAATTTGAACAGGACCTAAGGATTTAAGGTGAAAAAGAAAAGTCTTACTTCTTTACAACACCTCTCCCTTCCTCACTGCCCAGATAAAACTACTGTCAGTTAACATTTCTCCTTTCAGAAGTTGTAGCCGTATACAACTATGCAATATATCTTTTACATTAATTTATGAAAGACCTTGCTAGTTGCTTTAAGTTATCTAAATTACAAAAACCATATGTGGTTATGTAATCCTTGTTATAAAAATACTTCAAACAAAGCCTATTTTTTAAACAGCGTAAGACCTTACACTGATGCATTTTGAATTTTCTCTCTTTCCACTAAAAAATTGATAAGGCACTCTGCAGGAGAATATATTTGAATTGTGAAACACAACTGTCAACATTATAGAAGCATCAAAGTATTAAAATAAGTTTTCATTTTATTTTGGGTTTTTTTAAAAATGACAACCGGAGTCGCTTAAGGAAGGTGTTGCTTGTAAGTGCTTTCATGTGATTACTCAGGCATTGAAGCCAGGATACTTCTCTATTTCCCTCTTAGTTTTGACTGTTAAGAAATGTTTTGTCTTCTTCACAGCAACTTGGATGGTCTTAGAGTCTGTCATACTGAGTGACCTAGCACAGAAAGAAAGAACTGAGTACCCCATGTTCTTACTCATAAGTGGACCCTGGACATTTACCCTGATGCTAAAAGGAAGGGATTGGCAGTAGTGGGACACTGTTGGTGGGAGCACACCTCATCAATAAGGGTACCTGCTCTCAAACCAGGTGAAGTGGGGACCCACGTGAGGCCCAAACTTTACCTATACAATGACCGTTTGTATACCTAACCCTGAATTGTACCCCACAACTTTAAAATACAAATTACCAAAAAAAGAAAGAAATGTTATGTCTTGAAAAACACCTGAAGAGGGCTTCCTGTATCTTTTCTATTTGTTTTTCATATAGTCAGTGGACTTTTGTTATGATTCTGTGATTCTTTTGCTTTCCAATTTTTTTTTTTTTTTTTTGGTTATAAGTTTTCTTAACTGCAGTACTCCATCCTTTATATTGTTACTCTGTCTCTCTTTCTATAAGGGCCACATAATTTAAACCATGTGATTTTGGGCCAAGAGTTTTCTTTGGCTCCATTCTATGCAATAACATGAGTAGTTCCAGGGTTCACTTTGTCCACATGACCCAGCTTTGGGGGGGGGCGTGTCTTACCATCACAAAGTTCCCATTTCCTAGGCCATGCTTAATATTATAAATAATTCCATTAACTTTTATGTCAGGAAATCAAGTCTCTTCCAGTATAGGCTAGAGCCAGCTGAAGCTTTTTCAATACTGCCTGTCTGAGAGGAGGTCTCATGGCTTTCTACAGGAGCATCTTCAGTGCAGCCCAGGTGTACTCCTGTGCTCTGACACAGGAAGCACCTGGAAGGATTGTGCAGACTGACACTGGTGGGCCCCACTCGCAGAGTTTCTGATGCAGCATGTCCAGGGGTCCTACAATTGTCAAGTTCCCAGGTGATGCTGCTGCTGTTGGTCCAGGGGGTATACTTAAAGAACCACTGGCCAGCCAGGCATGGTGGCTCACGTCTGTCATCCCAGCACTTTGGGAGGCAGAGGTGAGAGGATTGCCTGAGCCTGCGGGTTCGAGACCAGCCTGGGCAACGTGGTGAGACCTCGTCTCTATGATCAATAAAAAAATTAGTCAAGTGTGGTGGCTTCCATCTGTGGTTCCAGCTACTTGGAAGACTGAGGTGGAAGGATCGCCTGAGCCCACAGGTCGAGGCTGCGATGGCCGTGAGTGTGCCCCTGCACTCCAGCCTGGGCAATGGATTGAGACTCCCACTCAAAAAAAAAAAAAGAATCACTGGCCTAGCATGGGGAGAACCCATGGCAAGAGAAGAGTGGATGACTGGGTTAACAGAACAGATGTACTGGCTTTGGCTGTTGAGTACATCTAGCAACCTCTGAATTTCAGCTACTGAAGGCAGGTAGAGAGATCTCTCACGTTCCAAATGTGTGGAATATGTGTGCCTGTTGTATTTGTCCACTGGGATGATGAACTTTCAAGCCCTTGACACAAATAATGTCCATGTGTGCTTTGAATTATGTCTTACTTCTCCCTATTATTGTTTTACTTTTCAGAGTTTTTTGTTTGTTTGGTTTGTTTTTTGGGTTTTTTTTTTTGAGTTGGAGTCTCACTCTGTCACCCAGACTGGAGTGCAGTGGCCGCTCCTGGCCACCGCAGCCTCGACCTCCTGGGCTCCGGTGATCCTTCCGCCTCAGCCTTCTGAGTAGCCGGAATTACAGGCACGTGCTACCACGCCCGGCTAATTTGTTGATTTATTGTAGAGATGAGGTCTCACCTACCCAGGCGGGTCTCGAACCCGCGGGCTCAGGCAATCCACTCACCTCAGCCTCCCAAAGGCGCGGGATTACAGGATGAGCCACCGAGCCCGGCTCTTTTCAGAGTTTTAAAAAGACCAGTATGATTAGCTGTATCCTACCCATTTAATCACTTTCCTTTCCACATTTCACTTTTAAAATGAAATCATCCTTCTTGCATTTAACTAATGGAAACTTATTCAACTTGCCAAGCAAGGTTCCACTGTCCCTGAGACAAATTTTCCAAAGGACTGGAAAGTCTGTGCAGCTTTTATACAAGAAACAGAATGGAAATGCTCACATTTATGTTACTCTGATACATATTTTCCAAGGTTTGGTATTTAAGTGATATCTATTATATTGTATTTGAAGACTTCGACTCTGTAAGACAAGCAATTACATTTGAAATTTCTTTTTATCATGCTTTTAACCTCCTTAAGTAATATCTAAGTTCATCTTGCTTATAACTATTTCAAGTGATTTATTACCATCATCATCGTCAGCTAATATTAATGAGTGATCATCCCGCATCAACAGTGCTAAGTGATTTACAGGTGTGATCTCATTTAATTATAAAACTCTGTATGGGAAAACAGTTACCATTTTCTGTCCTTTACAGATACATAAACTGAGGATGGTGAAGGATTAAATAACATGCTCAAGGGTCCTGGCAGAACAGATCTAGGCCTGGATAACTCCAAAGTCTAACTGCTTCCCTACTATATTATCACTGCGATTAAACCCACTTTTTAAGGAGCTTTCTATGCTTGGCACCATTTAATATCGGCTCCTCCCTCAAGATCATTCAGTCTAAAATAGGCAACCTATTGAGTTGAGCACATTTACCATGTGCTTAGGCATAATCGCTGAGCAAGAGTTGAAAAGGATGCACACTGAATGCGAATATGTAAATATCTACTCTGCACAGAAAAGCAGTTTTATGAAAGGAAAGCCATGTTTAGGTGGGACAGGGCTCAGGGTATGTAATCTACCTTTTTCTTAAAATTGTGTTGGACCTCAGGGAGGGATGTTTTGGGAGCACCTTAAAATCGAAACATAGGTTCATAGTAAAAATCAGGTTCAAAGGGCTTATTGGGTTATTTTAATAAAAGGATTTATTTTTGTGGAAGGTCTTGTTGTGAGAATTGGATAGCTTTGATGATGGAAATTCCTTGTAAATGTGCTGTTCAGTAGGGTGACCACCAGCCCCCCGTGGCCGTTGAGCACTTGAAACATGCTTAGTGTAGCTGAGGAACTGGATTTTAAATTGTATTTTAGTTAGCTGTTAGTTAGAGTAGCCACATGTGGCCAGTGGCCACTGTGCTGAACAGCATAGGACAGTGGAAGGAGACAGGAGTGGAGGCAGACCACCTTGGACTGGAAGTTGGATATAGAAAGCATCCTTTGCCAGACCTCTGGAAGGATACTTGTTACAACCGTGTGAGGAAGCTAAGGGCAGCTGGAGGAGGTATGGGGTTTCAAGAGGAGAGGGCCAGGACAGACCATCCCTCAATAGAGGAAGAGGAAGGCAGATTGAGCTTTCTTTGGTGGGGAATATGGTAGGATTTGGCAGCCTGCTGATGGAGGGCTGAAGTACAGCAGAGGTCGGTAGCTACTTCAAGTCTTCAGCCTGGGCTGGAGGGGGGGCAGCTCCTTGTTGCATTGTCTAGTCTGTGTTGGCATAGGAACATCTAACTTGAGATACCTCACTGACACAATGTGTATCCTGAGGCTGTATCAAGGAAGCAGGTTGGTAGATAGATGAATCGACTGAACATTTGCATAGAGGGAGCATTTAATTTAGGTGCACAGATGATATTCAAAGTTGTGTGTTTAAAAAATAGAAGAAAATTGCAGGGAGTGGAATGGAGTCAGCAAGGCAAAAAGTGGCAGAGAATGAAGCTGGAGAAGTGGCCTTGTAGGCCCAGGGCTACCAGGAGCTGTGCGGGCCCCATAAATCTTTGGGTTATGTTCTATGGGAAGCCTTTGGAACGTTTGAGAAAGAGAATGAAAGGGTTTCATTGAACTTTGTAAATGACCCTTACTTGCGTGCAGTACAGAGAGTCATGAAAGAGTAAGAGGGAAGCTGGGAGTTCAGTTAGGTTTTTTCCTTATGTCAGGTGAGGGATGTGATCACTGGAACCAGGATAGCCTTGGCGGCTGTGGAGACAAGTGGTTGGATTCTGGAGGTAAATTCTGAAGGTAGAGACAACAGGATTTGTTGTTGGATGAGCTGTGCAGTGTGAGAGAGAGGAGTCAGGGATATTTCCAGAGTTTTGCTCTGAGCAATTGAGTTATGGGTACTATTGACCATGATGGGAACACTGAACATGTACCGAGTTTACCACCAAGGTCAAGTTTTGGACATGAGAAGTTGGAGATGCCTGTGAAGCATCCTAGGAGGCTGTCAAGTAGGCAGTTGAACATGTGATCTTGCAGTTGTCTCATGACCTGGTGAGCTGTGACTTTTTAAGGACTTGAGGGGAAGGAAGGAGCCGAAAGAGACAGAGAAGCTGGATGAATGACAAGAGTGTTCAAGAAAGAGGCAGAGGTTTTAGGAAGTGGGAAGTCACAGGATCCCGCTTCAGAATGAAGGAGCTGACCAGAGGAGGAATATGCCATCTGGGGGCTATTGTTGTTGAAACCGAAAAGGCCAGCGAAGGGGCCAGCATCGCACGGTGGTGATCACTGGGAACAAGCTCACACTCGGAGGCTTTGGTTATAGTCCTCAAAGTAGGGGAGAGTGGGGGGAGGAGAGTGGGCGACCGAAAACTCGAGGTTTAGCACGGGCCCACCCAGCAACTGGGTAGAGGTCAAGCTACAGGATGACTTTGTCATGGTATCAGTCAACTGGTGCCTGTTCCTTGCGCATGAAGGTATTTTGGAGCCATTTAATCAAAATTGCCTGCCTCGGGGTTGAATAACAGAGTGGGAAGTGTTGACTTAAATTGTTTTTCAAGCAAGCATAAATGTCAGAATTTAGGAGAATTGTATGCTGAAAAAAGATTCGTTTATTTTAGAAAAGGGAACTTTTTTCTACTTTTTTTCATTTGCCTATAAGTATTTGTCACACATAATCGTCTTGCCTGCTTTTTATAAATGTGGAATTTCTATTTACATATCATATTTCATATTTTTTCTATTAAAATAGCCAGGGTTGTATATTTGGTATTCGTTCCAAGTCTTTTTAGACTTTTAGGTACTGGAATGTTTACTTTAAAAAAGATTTTCAGCCAGGCTCAGTGCCTCAGCCTGTAATCCCAGCACTTTGGGAGGCCGAGGCGAGTGGATTGCTTGAGCCCGCGGGTTCGAGACCCACCCGGGCAACTTGGTGAGACTTCATCTCTACAATAAGTCAAAAATTAGCCGGGCGTGGTAGCACACACCTGTAGTTTCGGCTGCTTGGAAGGCTGAGGCAGAAGGATCGCCGGAGCCCAGTGGGTCGAGGCTGCTGGTAGCTGGGAGCGTGCCACTGCACTCCAGTCTGGGAGACGGAGTGGAACTGTGACTCAAAAATAAAAATAAAATAAAAATAAAAAACAAGATTTTCTCTTATTGTTACTTACCTGTACTCTATCAATAGGCAATTTAAGGGATTTTTAAGGACTCCTATCACTTAGGGAATGAATATTCTGGAGAGCATCCTCTTGTCTTTTTTTACTTTTCCTTCCTCTTTTCTAGTTCCTTGATCCTCACCTGACAAAGTCAACGGAAAGAAATTGGATGAAAGGGAATCAGATCGACCAGACTCACAACTTGTTAGCGACTCTGATAAAAGACTTGGGGGCCCGGGCATGGTGGCTCACTCCTGAAATCCCAGCCCTGTGGGAGGCCAGGGTGAAAGAATCAGTTGAGCCCAGGAGTTCAAGACCAGCCTCAACAGCATAGCGAAAGCTTGTCTCTACAAAAAACCAAAAATATTAGCCAGGCATGGTGATGTGCACCCATAGTCCCAGGTACTCAGGAGACTGAGGCAGGAGGATGGCAGGAGGTTGAGCCCAGGAGGTCGAGACTGTGGTGGCCGTGATTGTGCCACTGCACTCCAGTCTGAGTGATGGAGCGAGCCCCCAAATCAAAAACAAAACAAAAAAAGGCTTAGGCTAGAGGGTTTACATATTGTTTATAGATAAACCTTGACATCGTTTGTTAATTCCCCAGTCTGTTCTGTTCCTGAACCTATATGAGGAACCAGTAGTTGCTTAAATGGATAAAACTAGAATTCCTTCCATGAGCACTGTTTATAGACGAGGAGCCCCTGTGATTGGCTAGTGATATTTTCCCTCTCTTTCTTGCATTTGTTGGAATAGCCCCATGGTGGCAGATCTCAGGGCATTCATTGGTAGTGGCTCCGTTTAGCCCCCATGTCTCGTTCTAGCAGCTCTTGCAACTGGACTATGGTGGTGCCTTGTGGGTTGGCAGCAGGGAACAGGACTTCCTTCTGACACTCGCATGTAAGCAGCTGCTTCTGTTTCTCCCAAACACCAGCTTCACAGCCCTCAACTGGTTCTTCCCTGCTGGAAAGCCAAAATATGCCGAAGTCACTGGTAGTCTGAATTCATCCTGTGACAGTGTAATTGACTCCAATGCCTTTTCCTCCAAGCAAGCTTTTCCCACCATCAGCTCCATCCTCCTTGTCAAGAGCTAACTTTATCATCTTGCTTCCCTTGGCCTATAAATCCCCCCCGCCACCACCCGCCCCGCAGACTCACAGAACAGAGGCAAGTCTAGTATTGGATGCTTGCACTGAGCATTCTTTTCAGCTTTCTTGACTTGCTTGACCTTTTCGTTACTTTCTTTCTTTCTTAACAGGATCTCCAAACTGAGGTCATGTAAGGTCAGAGTTTAAAAAATCTCTACGTGGACTGAATGCTTCAGAAAACAGAGCACCTTCCTTTCCGGATATTCGCAGCAGTCCCCTGTCTGCAATGACCCCGCCACCACCTCACCATTTTCACTCCAGAGTTTAGAGGCCCTGGTGGTAGGGAGGAACTATCAATAAGAATAGCCCAAGAGTGCTAGGATGTGCTCAGGTTATCCTGCCTTTTGGCCTTTCTCTTGGCTTGGGACACCTCGAGACCTGCTGGAGGGACTTGTTTCACCTGACTCAGGATTCCAGGGTTTGATGCTCTTGAAGGGACTCCGTGGTTATGGTGTCTGTCAACTTGATGTTTACTGAAATACCTTTTATGGTATCATGCACCAAGTAAAGAGGAAGTGGGGTGGGTCACTAACTGAATGATATGATGCACACATACTCAATTGTGTTCAGGAGGTCAACATATTTTATCTTTTCAAAGAACCAGCTTTTTGTTTCATTGGTTTTTACTATGGTATTTTTGTCTTCTGTGTCCCGTATTTGAGCTTTTACTTGGGTGATCTGAACTCTTCTGCTGAAGTTAGGGTTGTGGTAGTCTTGCCTTTCCAGCTCCCTTAGGTGATTTGTTAGGCTGCTCACTTGTGATCTTTCCATTTTCTTCATGTGTGTTTGTAGAGATATAAATTCCCCTCTCAGTACTGTTTTCATGGCATCCCAGAGGTTTTGGTAAGATGTTTCTTCATTTTCATTTGTTTCCAGGAATCTCTTAATTGCTGTGCTGACCCAGGAGTCGTACAGCATCATGCTGTTTAGTGTCCATGTCTTTGTGAGTTCTGGGGGAACTTGGTTGGTGGTGATATTTATTTTTATTTCACTGTGGTCTGAGAAGGTGCATGGCAGTATTTCAATCCTGTGAAATTTGTTTATGCCTGATTTATGGCCAAGGATGTGGAGGTCATTTTATTAGTCATTTCATAAAGTAAGTCCTTTCTCTTTTGTTAATTTGTTCTGTTGTCACTTAACAGATTTTCTTCACAGCTGCGGTGGCCATGAGTGTACCACTGCACGCCAGCCTGGGTGACAGAGTGAAACTCCAACTCAAAAAGAAAAGAGTTCATTCTTTTCAAGCACTACCCACAAAGGATTTTGAAAATAACCTCTTCTGAATGATTAATATTTATATGTAGTCATGCTGATATTTTGTTTGGGATTTCCATGATATAAATATTGATGCAATTTCCTTTAATAAAGGAATAATATATATGATCCAAAGTAGTAATATATTTATCATAGATAATGTCTTTTTTTTCTGAGTTGGAGTCTCACTCTGTCACCCAGGCTGGAGTGCAGTGGCACACTCACAGCCACTCTAGCGTCGACCTGCTGGGCTCCAACGATCCTTCTGCCTCAGCCTTCCAAGTAGCTGGAACTACAGGTGTGCGCTACCATGTCCAGCTAATTTTTTTTTTTAATTTTTATATTAGAGAAGAGGTCTTGCCAAGTTGCCCGGGCTGATCTTGAACCCACGGGTTCAGGCAGTCCACTCACCTCGGCCTCCCAAAGTGCTGGGATTACAAGCTGAGCCACCAAGCCCGGCCAATGTCTAATTTTCATTTGGCCCCTGAAGGCATCCCAAATTTGGACACACCATTGATGTTTCATCATAGACAGGCTCCTTGGCCATGGCTCCTGTATAGCCATCTGAGGAAATGGCACAGCATCCTTCTTGTACCTATGTTGGTAATCGTATTCACCATTCAGAGCCTTAGCCCTTACATCTAACTCATCTTACTCTTAGATGCCCTTCTTTTCCCAGCAACCGTTTAGAGGATGAATTTTACTCAAGGCTGAGAGTTTCTGCACAAAATCATAACAAGTTGTAGAAGGAACACCAGAAATTCATAATTTTACCCTTGATCTTAATTACTAGCCTGTGCTTAAACGTCTTAGCATCTATCTAGATCCACCTCTTGTAACCATCTAGAATTCTCCCAGAGTCCTCTGTTTCAATCGCTTGGAGAAGCATAGCAGTTAATATCTACATTGCCCGTTTCCTGACCATATTGTAAAAAGTGGTAGAAGAATCTTGTGGTCAGATCCCTAAACTTTTCATTCCTTTGCTTTATAAGCAAAGAACAGTGATCTACAAGTAAAAGAATGCAGCTCACCAGTGTCATTGGGATCTTCTGAAGCAGCACGGAAACTCCGCATTCTTCAGACCAGCTTGCTGCATGCCAGCGCATTCCTCTCCGATGAGGTGGAGGAATACTGGTGGCCGGGCTGGGATTTGCAGGACTGCAGCAGGGAGCTGCTGTTTAAAAATACATTTAATTATATTCCTTCTCCACAGCAGCATTGATACCATTTTTAGCCCATTACAAATACTGTGATTTTCATTTAAATCACGTCCATTATCTTATTGACCTAGTTTTTTATTTTGTAATCAAAATCTATTTCTGGATAGTTTTGCCCGGAATCTTTTTTTTTTTAAGGTTATGGACCCTTTGTGCATTTATTTTTCCTTTCATATCTGTGTACAAATGGGCTGCATCTGTGTCCACGCAGTAGGACATGGTGCTGTATTGTTCTCTTGAAGAGTGTGAGTTTCTCCACTTCATCTGACTCTTTGTGAAGGTGCAGTTGGCAGGATGCCACAGACCTCACGTCTGGTAACTTCTTTGGTGAATGGATGGTGGGAAAGTTAAGAAACCCTGTTTCTATTCAAGATGAGAGGGGAGATCCTGATTTTCTCCCTCTTCCTCCTTCCACGTGTGCGCTTTCTCCATTTGTTGCTGGTTCCCTCTGTGAGTCCTCTTTCCTCCCCGCCCCCCTGGCCACATAAGGTGAGCCCACAGCCTTGTGTTCATCATGCCCTGCCGCACATCCTCTCTGATGCTCTTAAGATCCCACTTGTTTTAGGCCTCTGCCTTTTCTATGCTTCCTTCCCTCCTGTTCCTTTCCTTCTTTCCCTACTGCCCTCTCTTTTTTACTCTCAGCAGTAGAGGCCCAGCCCATGTCTCCACTCTGGCTGGACGCTCTCTCTCTGGAGAACCCCATTAGAGACTTTCCCAGTGCTCTGTTCTGTCATCTGCTATTTCACCAATGTTTAGTCAGACCTCTGAAGGACTTGCCACCTTGTTCTCCAAACCTCCTAATATTCCTTCTCACCGTCCTTTTTGACACATGAGAGTAGCTTGTGCGTCTCTCTAGGCAAGGAATCGAATCAGACAATTTTAGGAGTTAGAGTGACCAGTCATCCTCTTTTGCAGGTGAGGAAGCAGGAGACCTGAAAAGGATTTCCCCTAAGATTTATGACAATTTAGTGGCAGAACCAAGTCAGTTACCCCATCTCCTAACTCCTGTTATGGGGATCTCTCCCCACCACCCTCTATCTTAGCTGGGAAGTCTTACAGATACTGTGTCCAGTTCCTGTTAATGTTCTCTCTCTCTCTCTCTTTTGAGTTGGAATCTCACTCTGTCACCCAGACTGGAGTGCAGTGGTCACTTCCGGCCACTGCAGCCTCCACCTGCTGGGCTCCAGTGATCCTTCCGCCTCAGCCTTCCGAGTGGCTGGAACTACAAGCGTGCGCTACCACGTCCAGCTAATTTTTGATTTATTGTAGAGATGAGGTCTCGCCAAGTTGCCCGGGCGGGTCTCGAACCCGCGGGCTCAGGCAATCCACTCGCCTCGGCCTCCCAAAGTTCTGGGATTACAGGCTGAGCCATCGAGCCCAGCCTCTTTATTTTTTTCAGTCACCATTAACCCTCTCAAACACTGCTTGGTTTCAAAGTGTTTTAGGCTAACTGTTCTTAAAGTATGTCACTTTCTTGCCAAAAGAAGACACAAAATATGAAGTACAGTGGTTAGAGTCTCACTCTGGGTTGCTGGGGATTTTCTCAGGAATGTCACTTTGCTGCAGGTCATTTCTGTTGCTGTATTCATTCCTAAGAACCGGCAGATGACTATGACATATACTATTCAAGCCTGAGCTCCTTCCTGTCTAGCTGGACTCTCCCTTTTCATCAGGAAACCGCATGTAAAGCTGTGTCCTGAGCTCTGCCCAACATGTCAGCTTGGCCAGGAAAGACAGGGAATTCCTACGGGTGGCAGCCACAGAGGACTTTGGGAGTAATGGGAGGTCAGATGCGAACTCAGCAAGGAAGACAGCAGCAGCACAGGGCCCATTTCAGGCCACTGGGGTTGTCTTTTTGTTTGCTAAATTCCCTCCCTGGTTGAGGTCAGGCAAAACCCAGGATATCCCTTGGCCAGTGGCCCCACACTTCGAGATTTTATGATCTAACAATTAAATGGGTTATAATTGAGGTGAGGCAATTTATTTTGAGAAGTAAGGACACTAAACACAGCAGTGTTGAAATTGTCATATAAGGCTATAATCCTTGCGTGAGAGAAAAGACTTTCACATTAGAAGTAGGAAGAATACAGGCTCGGTGACTCAGCCTGTAATCCCGTGCTTTTGGAGGCTGAAGTGAGTGGATTGCCTGAGCCTGCGGGTTCGAGACCCGCCTGGGCAACTTGGTGAGACCTCATCTCTACAATAAAAAAAAAAAATTCAGCCGGGCGTGGTATTGCGTGCCTGTAATTCCGGCTACTCGGAAGGCTGAGGCGGAAGGATTGCCAGAGCCCAGCAGGTCGAGGCTGCAGTGGTCAGGACAGCCACTGCACTCCAGTCTGGGGGACAGAGTGAGACTCCAACTCAAAAAAAAAAAAATAAGTAGGAAGAATAAACTCTCAGAAGGAAGGATAGTCCTCTATCCTGTGTATATATGGCTTCAGGAAAAACTTACTCTGTATTCTCCAGATTTTCATATTTTGCCACAGAAACTTTGTCACAGAAGCAGTGTTGGTCTGTGGTAGCTGGGAACCACTAGCCTTCCTTCCATGTCTAGTGAGTCTCTGCCCTCTCTCCTGGGAGTGTCCTGATAACTGGACAAGGGAGAGGATATAACAGCAGCCACCGGGGCCTGGACCCATATAGTAGTCCGTGCTCAGGAAACGATGTTTCTTTTTCTTCTCTTTTGGATGGTCCATATAGCAGAGAAGTAAATTAATTAGGCTGGATGACTATTTCAGATTGGATTTCAAGGGATACTCCTCTTTCTTGGCTTTTTTTTTTCCCCCATTAGGGGCTAAGATCAGAGCTTCTGCTTTACAGATCTGAAGCTGGATGATATCAGTTGTCTCATGGATAGCCTGGGAAGACTTATACTTCCCACGCTCACAGGAGGTTAAGTCATATACAAACGTATCAGCTTATTGTTTTGCAAATAAAAGATATCCTTCTTCAGAGGCCACGTCCATGAATCAGCCTGCCCAAACCCAATGTCCTTTCCACAGCCAGGAAAGGGAGGTGGGTGCTGCGGTGGCAGTTATGGCATCCATGGAATCAACATAGTGCGAATCAGTTGGCTGAGTTCATCCCAGTGAAGCTAAGGAAGAGCCCACTTTACTTCATTGACATTGATTGCTCTCTTTGGACATTCTCTTTGTTGCAAGGCAGTTAAGCGTAGTTGCTAAGAATACAAATTCAAGAGCCAGAATGCTTGGGTATGAATTCAGATCTTACCTCCTACTAGTTTTTGACCAGCCTGTTCCTTAATTTTGTCATCTGTAAAATGGAAATAGTAATAACTTTTGCCTCATGGGTTTGTTTTGGTTAGGAAAGGAGTAAATACATGTAAAGTGCTTAAAAGAGCGTTTGGCATATAATAAATGGCCAATAAATATTTAATAATTATAACTGAAATTACTGAGGAAGCCAGACTTTGCTGCACAGGGGACATTAAGAAACGAACAAGAATAAGGCAGAATTGGTTAGATTCTTATTCTTTAATTTTCCTTATTGTAGAATTCAGCTCTTCACTAACGTTTGGTTTCCACTTGTTACCCTTTATTATTTCAGTGAATTTTCAAATCGTGTCACTCTGTCTAGATTGTTCTGTATGGATTACATTTTCAGTTGACTATTCCCTGTTGACATGTGGAGAGGTGCTGTGATCTGAAGCCATCAAAGGCTTCCCTCCAAGCCACACTTTGGGAGAGACTTCTAGTTGTGATGTGTGGCCCCTGTCAACTTCTCTTTCCTAAGCCACCACTTTTTTGACCTTTGTCCCTTGAATTTGAACTTTGTCTTCTTTGGTGGTAGCAGGATAAGCCCTGTAGCTCTTTCTAGACCTGCCCAAACCGGCCTGCGAGATGCTGAGATACTCACATGGGTATTCGCTAAAATAATAAGTAGCAAGAATAATAGTAGAGCTGATTCCATAATTAGCCTTGTATTTGCTTTCTCATATTTTGCCAAGCCCATAGGTCAAAGTAACAACTGACTTGATTGTTGTTTCCATTTCTCCATCCCTTGGAGAAAATGAACAACTATTTTACAGTAGAAGCCAATGGCAAGTTGACCGGTATTCAGAACACCTTTTGTAGGATGGTGTGCATTCCATCTTATCAGTAGATGTGTCTAACACCTGTAGTATGCTCGTTTTTCAATTTCCTCACTAAACTTATGGTGATAAATTACAGTTAATATTGACCATTAAAATATTTGGCTATAAATATTCCAGGTACCTTGGCCACTGAACCAAATGAATCCATCCACACCTATCTGTGGTGTCATGAGAAATTTAAACTGATAATCAGCTCAAACTTTGCTTCTGTAAGCTACACTGGCTGTTCATATACGAAAAATATTTTTTGAGCCGGTCTCGGTGGCTCAGCCTGTAACCCCACGTTTTGGGAGGCTGAGGTGAGTGGATTGCCTGAGCTCTCAGGTTCGAGACCTGCTTGGGCATCTTGGCGAGACCTCATCTCTACAATAAATCAAAAAATCAGCCAGGCGTGGTAGCGCGCCTGTAGTTCCAGCTACTTAAAGTGGAAGGCTGAGGCGGAAGGATCACCGGAGCCCAGCAAGTCGAGGCTGCAGTGGCCGGGAGCGGCCACTGCACTCCAGTCTGGGTGACAGAGTGAGACTCCAACTCAAAAAAAAAAAGAAAAAGATATTTTTTGGCCAGACACAGTGGCTCACACCTGTAATCCCAGAACTTTGGGAGGCTAAGTCAGAAGGATCACATGAGCTCAGGAGTTTGAAACCAGACGGGGCAACATAGTGAGGCCCTGTCTGTTCTCAAGTGAAAAACAAACAGACACACTTATATTTTTTCACATCTCTGTTGCCTTCCCATTTAGGGACAAGTTTCCTCCTTGATTTCTTCCTATTTCCAGGGCAGCTAGAGTTGACAATGTGATTGGGGCTGTTTATGTGTGTTTTTTTTTTTGTTGTTGTTGTTCATTGCCAGTAGAGAAGTCAGAGAGAAACCAGGTTTCCGAGGAGAAGAAGAGACGTAGTCCAGAAGCACTGACTATTTCTAGCTTTGTAGTCAAGGGTTTCTACTGGGGCGTGTTGCAGCCTGCTGTCAAGACCGTGTTGGGTTTTATGCTAAGGGCATAGACACCTGTCTGGTCTTCTGCAGCGATGTAGTCCACACAAAATGACCAGCAGGCTCCTTCCAAGGTATCTGTTGGGCTGTTAGGACAGATTAGCCATGCCGAGTAGAAATTTCCAGAACTTCATATAGGAGCTGTTCACATCAGCCAATTAAGAGCCAGTCACCTTTCCACTCATCCCATGAGGTAAGAGTGTCCTCTTTGGATTCTGCTTTGCAGTTATTGTGTCTGGATAGTCTAAAGATTGCTTGGTGGTGAGAGCCCATTCATCCCAGGAGCTGAGACTCTACGGGTGTGAAGACACTTTTAAGAGCAGCAGAGCAACTCAACTTAGGCTTCCAGCACCTAGAGAGGTCAAGTATGGTCTGTAGTTGAACTCCAAGAAGTAGATGTGAGAGGAGTTTAAAAAGAGAATGCACCCATTTGGCTTCCCAAATAATGATAAAACCTATTAGGCCAGGGTGCCAGCACCCCCAGACTTCCCCACAGTGGCTCAGTGTCCCGTGTGTGTGACAGGTACTGTTTGATATTCTCCTACAGGTCCTCAGCTGGCCCCAAGAATTCGACTCTCTCTGAGTAAACGACCACTGAGCCCCACCCAAGCCCAGGACCCATAGATCCTAACGCTTGTTTGGCATTCTGCTCTGAGCAGCCATGTGGCCTTATCGCAGTCAACCTGTGCAGCCATAGGGTCCTCTTCCTTACCCAGCCGCTGTCGTTGGCTCGCCATCTCGCTGCCATTTGTGATCTTCTCACAGTCACTCTGGCTTAGCACCTCAGAACCACCCCAATTGCCATGTCCCCCAAATGAGGGCCCTTCCATCCCCACAGTGTTCCTCCAAGCTTTTCTACTCTTTTCTCATTGTAACATCCTTACTTTTCACATTCATTCTTACATCGTCTTTTATTTTCTTTGGTCTTTTTCTTTTCGTTTTTTTTTTTTCCTTGAGTTGGAGTCTCACTCTTCTCACCCAGGCTGGAGTGCAGTGGCATGCTTCCGGCCACCGCAGCCTTGACCTGCTGGGCTCCGGCGAGCCTTCCACCTCAGCCTTCCGAGTAGCTAGAACTACAGGCACGCGCTGCCACGCCCAGCTGATTTTTTGATTTATTGTAGAGATGAGGTCTCGCCAAGTTGCCAAGGCGGGTCTCCAACCCGCGGGCTCAGGCAATCCACTCACCTCGGCCTCCCAAAGCGCTGGGATTACAGGCTGAGTCACCGAGCCCGGCCCATCTTTTATTTTTCTTAAAGACAGGGTCTCTTACTCCATCATCCAGGCTAACATAGCTCACTGCAGCCTTGACCCTCCTGGGCTCAGGTGATCCTCCTGCCCCGCCTTTGCAAAGCACTGGAATTGCAGGCTCAGGCCACTGTGCCTGGTCCACTCTTACATCTCCTAAGATTATTGGGTCACTCATTAGAAGTCAGACTGAGGCCTTGGGTGTCCCCACTGGCTGGGCATCTCCCGCGCTGTGTGGGAGGCAGAGGAATCCAGGCCAGGGTGGGGCGTGGGCCAGGATGATCCGGGCAAGCTCCTCAGCTTCTCTGAGCCTCTGTTTGCGTACCCGTAAACTGGGGCTGCTCATCTCACAGGGCCCTTGAGGGTCCGACATCATGAGGTAGGAATCGAGTAAGGAAGGAAATAGACGAGACTTAGGATATGGGGCTACATCCTATACCCGACTGTCTGTAGCACAGGCAAGAGATGCTTTTCTTGGTCCCTTAAGCAGTGTCCACAGATTTTTTTTATGCCCAGCCACATACCAGTGTTTGTCCAACACACCAGGGTGACTCGGCTGTCCTGGGCCTTGCTTGGCTGCTGGGGTCAGAGTCCCCACAGGCAGGTGATGCACTGGACATGGGTCAAGGCTAGGGACTCTTTGTCACAGTTCGGGAGACATGCCATCCCTTGGTGGTATTCATTCCTTTCCTTTCTTATCAAGTCTTTTATGGGTTAGTTTGGTTTTGGTTCGTGGAGTTTTGTTTTTGTTTTTCCCTTTTATAATCCTTCCTTTGTCTGGTCCATGAATAATCAGTCATCTGATGAGTCCCCATCCCTTGTCTTATTCTTCAGCAAACATTTACTGTGGATATTCATCTTGGTGTTGGGGGGAACAAAGATGAATGACCACGCTGCTCCCCAGCCTCAGGAGCTGGTAGTCATGAGGTAGAACGGAACACCTAAAAATTAGAGGGAAAAAGTCAAGGGGCCAAGCCATTAGAGTGTGGGGTGATGCCAGACTCTGGAGTCTAGTTGGGAAACTCCCTGTGTTGGGTCATTGCCTGGTCCACCTTAGAGTCTTGTACGGAGACAGAGTTCCAGTGGCCTGGTTTCCTCACTGGGGTATGCGAGGCAGCTCAGGAGACTTCAAGAAGGCTCCTTGTCAGTCTTCCTTCTCCTGTCCCAGGCTCTTGCCGAGTGTCGCTTCCCATAGTTCACTGATACCTCACCTCTTCGTTGTACAAGGCTGTGTCATTCACAAGTCACCTTATTTCCTTTCATCCTTACGAGATCAATGGGAAGTAGATATTATTTTTATTTTCCCCATATCTTAACTAAGGATATGAGAATCCTCTGAGCAGCTGGCTAGGATAACTTGCTCCAGGGAGTGAAGCCCAGGCGGTTGCCGCTCAGCCACTCGCTTCTCTCCTGGTACATTTGTCCTAGCATAAGGCTTTGCCACAGAGTGTCTTCTATGTGCAAAGAACAGGAAAAAGTTCTTTTGGATACTGGAGTGTGTTTCCTACAGAGTTTGTGGAGAGAAGGAGCCCAGCGAGCTTTAAGTTTCTAGGAACAAGAGGACAGGTCAGGAAAGGCAGGAGACAGATTACCTGGCTGCTGTCAGTGGTGAAGAATCCAGTCTTCACAACTCATTTTTCAGCTTAGCTGACTTAGGCACTCGGTGTGCTCTGGATGAGAGGACTGGGGAAAACATCAACGTAAGAGTTTTGAAAAAGGCTGGACACCATGGCTCACGCCTGTAATCCCAACACATTGGGAGGCTGAGATCACTTGAGACCAGGAGTTCAAGACCAGCCTGGGCAACATGCGAGACTCCATCTCTACAAAGAAGGAGAAAAATTAGCTGGGCGTAGTGGTACACACATGTATTTCTACTTGGGAGGGTGAGACAGGAGGATGGCTTGAGCCCAAGCATTCAAGGTTACCATGAGCTATGGTCATGTCACTGCACTCCAGCCTGGGTGACAGAGCAAGAGCCTGTCTAAAAAACAAACAAACCAAAGGTAGAAAAGAAACTTTAGAATCAGAGTACATCTTTAGCAACAGCCCCTTTGAACAACATTTATGTAACCATTTTCTAAAGTGAGATCCATGCACATTTCCCACCAGCAACTTCAAATGGCTCATCTCAGTCTTGCTATACGAGCACACACCCCCGGTCCTTTCAGCCATAGGGTTGTTTGCCTGTTAAAATCTGAATTTCTGTGGGCAGACACCGAGAGCTCAGCCAAACCAATCAATCATACACAATTCAGATGTCTTTTGGGTCCTCCAAAGGCTTTTCCACCAATGGACTCCATCTGCAGTCTTGTCCTGTGAATGGCGGGAACGTGGCAGGGCGAGAGGCACGGTAGACTTGAGTCAAAACACCAGAGTGGTCTACCTCAGGCAAATCAGTCGAGTATTCCGAACTTCAATTTCCACATCTATCAAGCAAGGCCACAGTAACTTACAGAGGTAGCTTTAGAATTTTTGAAAGTGCTTTGTAAATAGAAAAACATCATTCGAATCTTATCTTTTAGTCTACATGTATTTTTATATATCAGACAAGGATATGGATTTACTTACCTTGACTTATTAGATTAAAATAATATCGAATAATAATTCTTTTTCATACCTACACCCAGACACATAATGTGAATTCTGTACATTTATCTGATGCTTTGGGTGTCTGCCACATTGATAAGTCTGTGATTGGTTAACCAGGTGGTTAGAACAGAGTACTCAATAGCAGATAAAAGCCCAGGCCACTGAAGTGGACCTTGAGGAATCTGATCTAGAGTTTCCTCTCCTGCAGAGGGCATTCCCATCCTAGTCAGTGCCAGCATTGTGCTCTTCCGTCTGTGCATTGACCTCAGTTCTTGTTGAACCTCTTAGTGTGGGTCATGGATTCATTCTTTGTCATGCAAGTTGGCTTCATAACTTTTCCAGTTGCAGATCACACCTGGAGATTCAGCCAGCTGTTGCCAGATGTCTGCTATTATTGGGCCACAGTAGTGTTGGTGGTAGAGTGGGGGTGACCTACCTCAAATCTGTCCCCACTAGAAAGATGCCTCCAGATAGACTGAAACACCTCTGTTCTGAAGACAGCCCTGTACAAGTGTTTACCAGGTGCTGGGTGCCTTATCCTCGCAGGCTTCACAGGCATGCAGGTGAAGCAATAGGAGCATATGCTTGAGTACAGTGCTTTACCCACCATCTGGCAAAAGATTATGTTGAGCAAACATTGAGATTGGCAACTGCCATTCATACCAAGAAGAGCACAGAACAAGGGCTTGGGAGCCAGAGACAGTGGTCAGATTTGGCAGACAGAAATGACATTTGGGCACAAGGACATGGAGGGCCTTTCTCCTGCAGCCACATGCAAGAGCTCTTACCTGAGGCTCTTCAAACATGCCCTAGCAGGTGTTTTCATCAGTGAGCTGCAGATGGAAAACCCAAGCGCAGCTAAGTTAGGAGGACTGTTCAGTCCAGAGATAAATGGCAGATTGAAATAATACCTGTGGACATTTTACCCCATTTAGTTGGAGACTTGGCGAGGGTGGAGACCTGCAAGGGGATAAGGTCAAGGCTTTGCTCTTTCTCTTGTTTCACACAGAAGGATGTACGATCATTGAACTTATTGGCAGAGACCCCTACTGAATGGGACACTTGTTGACATCTTATATCCTCCACAAAGAAGGGTCCCTGTGACCATTCCCAGCTGCAGATGAGCCTGTGATTCCTGGACAGTCTGCACACTCCATGCAGTCCCCCAGAGAGGTCTCGAACACCAAAAGGAGATACCCTGGGGAGTTCTGCCAGGATTTCCTGTGTGGCTGGGGCTGCTCTCTGCACCGGGCGGCAAACCAAAGGTCAAAGACTCCATAGACGCACAGCCTTTGTTGCTCAGTGGAAGGCCCAGACCATAGGGGTCCAAGCTAATTAATCACACTGTGAAAACTCCATTGAAGTTGGACGTGGCAGGATGTGTGGACATAGCAGGATGAGAGGGAAGTGACTGAACGATTAAGAATGGGCTTAACCGAAGAGCTAAGCTGCCTCAAATCCTTCATGGAAGTTGACAGGATGTAAATAATAAATCATAAGTAAATAAAACTCAAGAGCCAAATAAAAGCCCTTTAAATATACCATCCTTCACAGCTGCAAATGTTTCAAGGTGGAATTAGCCATTTTGTACTTGACATGGAGACTGGATCCAGCCGCCAATACTTTTCATCCATATATTTTTACCCAAGCCCTATATGATAGCATTAATGAATAAGATGGTGTGCTGAGGTCTAAAGTACTGAGCCAAGGCAACTAAGCTGATTCTTCAACCTAGCCAGAACTTTAGGGATTAAAGTTTTTAGTCAAAAGATTTTAATACACGCCATGAACCATCACATCACAGGAAGGACTAGGAGCATCGGATTACTATATATTCTGCCTTTTAGTTTTAGCCTGACTGTTTTTTCTCTGTCCTGTTTATAAGTGTGCCACTGCACCTTATGAGGGGATTTATTCAGTAGTCTTTAAGATACAATTTGAGCAGACAAAATTACTCTTTCAATCCCTAGAGAGACATCAGTCTAGAAATCAAATACAGTTTCTCTGTAGGTCTAACCTGGTCATTTTTCCCCCCAGCATTGGAATAGATCTTGGCTGTTTCTTTAGTTGAGGCTCAGGTGAGATACAGTGGAAGCTTATTTATTCATTCTTTTTTTTTCTTTTCCGAGTTGGAGTCTCACTCTGTCACCCAGACTGGAGTGCAGTGGCCGCTCCCAGCCACTGCAGCCTCGACCTGCTAGGCTCCGGCAATCCTTCCGCCTCAGCCTTCCAAGTAACTGGAACTACAGGCATGCGCTACCACACCCGGCTCATTTTTGATTTATTGTAGAGATGAGGTCTCGCCAAGTTGCCCAGGCGGGTCTCGAACCCACAGTCTCAGGCAATCCACTCACCTCAGCCTCCCAAAGTGCGGGATTACAGGCTGAGCCACCGAGCCCACCTCTATTCATTCATTTTTTGAGTTGGAGTCTCACTCCATCGCCCAGGCTGAAGTGCAGTGGCATGCTCATGGCCACCTCCGTGTCAACCTGCTGGGCTCCAGCGAGCCTTCCGTCTCAGCCTTCCAAGTAGACGGAACTACAGGCGCACGCCACCACGCTCGGCTAATTTTTTATTTATTGTAGAAACGAGGTCTTGCCAGGTTGCCCAGGCGGGTCTCAAACCCGCAGGCTCAGACAATCCGCTCGCCTTGGCCTCCCAGAGTGCTGGGATTAAAGGCTGAGCCACTGAGCCCGGCTGTGGAAATTTATTTAATCCACTTGCCAGTGAGCTGTGCTCTCTTCCCTCCGCTGAGCACACCAACATAGTACACTGAAATAGTGAGCAGTTTTCCAGTGAGTCCTCCAACTAATCCCATCCGCTCACCTGGAACCTGTTGAGAGTTGGGTGCTTCCAAACCTATTTATGCCAGTTGTACTTATTCTAAGACTTGCAACTAAACAGCATTTAAGCAGATGAAATGTGAATGTGAAAAGGAGAGCTGTTTCTATGAAAACTGTATTGTTGCCTTGTTGATGACTTGTTAATGATGAATTTGCTTAGAAATTGAGGTCAAATTAAATATAAACAAGATAACTCTAAAAGATTGACAAGAAAGTCATAAAAATCTAGCCGGATTCTGCAATCAGACTGCTTTTCAGCTGCTTTGGGGTTTTTTCTCTTTTTTTTTTTTAAAGAAATTGAACCTGAAAATCATGGTCAATTTTCTGGTTTCTACAGGAAAGATAATTGGGGATTCCAGACAGTGGACCAGCTTCAAAGACAAGGGAGGCATTGCCCTGCTACCTAGTTTGTAATGAGTGTACACTTGTATTTTGAATTTTCAGATTTCTTGTGGGGTGGTGGCAGCCAGCCGCGTGGTAGGAAATGTACAAGTTTATTGTGCATATCAAGATGCTTACACTATGCAAGTTACAAACGAACTGTGCCAGGCTGAGGAGAGAGTAGGCACACATCTCCCCAGTTGTGCTCATCCGGGACACATGCAGATTGAGGGAAACTGGGAGGAGCCATTTTTACATGCTCTCACAGATATACTCACTTCTTTCCTCTTTTCTTCCTCCCCCATACCCTTCTTTCTCTTTCCTTTCTCCCTTCCTCTCTTTTTCTTTCTCTGTCCCTAAGCAATGTAGTTGAGTTCAAAGAACTTAAATGTGTCTATGATCTGACTCTGAAATAAATAAAGGAGAAACCATTTGGAGTTGAGCAACAGAGTATATGGGCTGGGGACCCCCAAAAAATTCAGAATTTATTTATAAAAATTGTGTATTTATTCTTACATGTTTAAACTTTAGTCACCTTCAAAGTACTCTCCATTTGATGCAATACACCGGTTGACACACTTTATTCCAGTCCTCAAGACGGTTTTTGAACTTATCAATTTTGATTTCTTTTAGTGCTTCTGCCATTTTTTGTTTCACTTATTCTATAATGGCAAAATGTTTCCCTTTGAGGACTTTTTTCATCCAGAGAAACAAAAAAAGTTGTTCGGGTGAGATTGGATGAATAGGGAGGGTGGGTCATGGGGGTCACACCATTTTGGTCAAAAACTGCTGAATGCTCACGTGGTGTGGGCAGGTATGCTCGTAAAGCACTCATCATGAAATGGGAACAAATACTTGGAAAGAATCTCCAAAAAAAATTCACTGAAGCCATACAGCCTCTAACAACAGTGCTAGCTGGTGCACTGATGCCGATGGGTTCCTAGAACACTTACCTAGTGGGTAAGTGCTACCCTGTGCTACCTAGTGGGTAAATGTTACCCTGCCCTCCAAAAGATAATCTTGTTTTTTTGTGGGGGTCCCTCCATGTATTTCAAATTACTTGTTCTATAGAAGATACAGTCTTTGGCCTCAAAAGGTTTTAAATATGTTTAACTATGTGAACTCAAAACACACACACACATGGAATTTCTTAAAATAATAAGCTTTGATTTTTTAAAATGTGGCTTAGTTTAGGAGTATATCTATTTCTCATGAAGTGAGATCAGACTGTAGTACAAAAATCTTATTTAAAGTGTCCTAGCCAGGCTCGGTGGCTCAGCCTGTAAACCCGCGCTTTGGGAGGCTGAGGTGAGTGGATTGCCTGAGCCTGGGGGTTCAAGACCCGCCTGGGCAACTTGGCGAGACCTCATCTCCACAATAAATCAAAAATCAAGCCGGGCATGGTAGCGTGCGCCTGTAGTTCCAGCTACTTGGAAGGCTGAGGCAGAAGGATCGCTGGAGCCCAGCAGGTCGAGGCTGCGGTGGCCGGGAGAGGCCGCTGCACTCCAGTCTGGGCGACCGAGTGAGACTCCAACTCAAAAAATAAATAAATAAATAAAATGACCTAAAATCCAGTGTGCTCCAGGTTGTTTTAGATGCTCTTGGGTTTGAAAACATTTTGGAAAGAACTCTTCTGTTTCTGTGCCATGTCTAGACTCTGTATCAGAGCACAAACAAGTGCAGGAAAAAAATGTGACCATGCCTATAGATACTGGAACATGTTAACAGAGGTATTTGAGAACACTCAGGAAGAATAATATTTTAGAATGAGGTAGTTGTTGTCTTTAACAATAAAAGCCAGATGACTGTGCTGTAACTCATGCTAACGTGGAATGCTTAAAATCATAAAACAGGTATGATTATTGGATTTCTATTCACCCAGGGAATGCAAATCCCAAAGATAAGGATGCTGGAACATGAACTTCGTGGGAAAGCGTGAATGTACCCATTTCCAACCAGCAAGAGACCATCCTTCGCTGCATAATGACTCTTAGGGGTTTAATAGGGATAGATGGTGAGGTGTTTTATTGTGGCGCATACACCAGATGCTGCTCTCAAGTTAATGGGCAACAACTGATGGCTGCCAGATTAACTGGAAAAGAAATGTTCCTCTCTGTAGTTCTGGACAGTGCCACAACTTAGTGGCATTTCACCTGAATAGACTTTTAAGATGGATAGCTGTGTCTCTCACGGGGCATAGGTCCAGATTCGGAGCAGATGGTGGAAAAGAGGGATGGACACAGAAACCTCCAGGTAAAATCGGTTGGATTTTCTTAACGCTCATTAATTCCTGATTGATCACCATCCATCTCCATCTTCTCTAATCCGCCCTAATGGACCCTGACTTCTGAGGATTTTGTGAGTCTAGAATGACCCAAATGTGCTGACTCATCTCAGAGCAGATTGAAAGAACGACTCACCCAATGTTTGGGGCATTTGGAAGAAAAGAGCCTGTCTCAGTCTAAAATCCTGCTTTATTTACAGTGAGTAGTAGAGCAGTAAGTTTTCTGTTCTGGTAATAAGAAGACACAAATGGGCAGGGTGTGAACTCCGAAGTTCTGAGAGGGAGTTTAAGAGACAAACTGCTTCCACTGTAGTTCTGGTAAAGCCTAGGGAAAGCGAGACTTGTTGGCTCTTAGATTGTCTGGTGAGAGATTCTAAGCCATCCATGACCAGGCAAGACTGACAGTTCAGTGTCATCCCAGCTAGAGAATGAGGCATAAGAAGCAGCAAGTGATTGTGGGAAAACTCTAGAAGTGTTCTGGATCACTGAGGTCAGGCGGGGGCCCCCAAGGTCAGTGGAAGGGGGACCCACAGGAAGTAGCATGGGTTTAATTAAAACAGGGCCTGTGTGAGTGTCCTGATCATCAGGGGCTTGATAGTCCTATTTACTTCCACATTAGGGCAGACTTAGTGACATAGTTGCCCCTCAGCATACACAGGGCATTGGTTTCTGGACCCTGAAGTATACCAGAATCCTCACACGCTCAGGTCCTGCAGGACCCACCTTCTATGAAAAGACGGGCCTTCATAGAGAAGGATTTGGCTTCCCAGGAGTACTGTATTTTCGATCTGTGCGTGAATGAATGGATCTCCATGTGAGTGGGCCTACGCAGTTGAGAGCCATGTTGTTCACAAGTCTACGATAATTATTTTTGTTGATACTGGAGACTCTTCTGCTAACCAGTCCGTAGTATTATTTGTATTGTAATTCTGTAAGTCCCCATTCTGAATCAGAGGCCAGTAGTTTATAAATAGCATGCATTGTCAGAGTTACTTACCTGAGAAGACAAATGATCCCACCTAAGGTGAGAATTTTTGTGCAACTAGAAAAGAACATGAGCCCTTTGGTTGCCATACATACGTAGACATACATGTGCCCCCCACATGTTGAGGAATGAAATATGCCAGTAAACTAAAAACTGAGCTGAGGACCCTAGAAGAAAGTGCCTAGGAGGGAAACTCCTAGTTTTAAGAAAAGTTAAACAAGTGTGACATTCTCGACAGTTCTTTTTTTCACTTGAGCAAAATGACAGTATTTTACTAGTCAACCAAGAGATAAATCAAAATTTAAACCAACTTCTCACCTTTCAGGCAAGGCCTAACCTCAGTAGTTATTAAAAATAAATGGGATTTAAATAGATGCGGAAGCACCGATTTTATTTCCAATTTCACGCTCTTGCATTTTGCGGAGCGGTTTAGATAGGGTTGTGAGGGCTGTGTGGGGGTAGAACAGCCCTGAGAGACAGCTGGGAGGGAAACAGGCTTTCGAGTGGAAGGCACAGTCCTCAGCTCTGGGTTCAGCTGTTGCTAACTCACCAAGTGACCTCAGCTCAGTGGCCTCATCTTGAATATGGAAGTGTTAATTCTTGTCTTTTTCTGAAATGCTGTGATATCTGTGCTTGGTCCCGTTGGTGGCTTTGAGCTGAGAGTTTGAGGGTATAACTCTTCCTCAGAGTTATACCCTGAAGAGGACTCCATGTTTGCTCAAGAGAACTTCCTCAGAGGACTCCATGTTTGCAGGCCAAGGTTCCAGGCTCAGGGGGTGGGGCACTGGCTTTGTTCTCACCCTTGTCTGTGTCTTTGTTGAGGCACGGTGACCAGGACGGGCAGTGCCGTGTCTGGTGGCCGTGGGTCGACTGATTGAAGAGCCAAGGACAGGTGAACGCCATTACTTCCCCCTGCTGTTCACTTGGGATCGCTGGCTCTCTCTGGTGTCTTCTCCCTGCCGCCAGGGTCAGTGACTGGGGAAGACTCCATGGCTTCCCCCCTTGCTGTCACATGCAGTTGATTTCACCAAAAACTGGCTTCCAGGTGAAGAGCAATTCTTCACACCTTTTCTCACAGCCACTGCTTTGTTTTGTAGGTCATGCTCCCTGGATCTTACCATGTGTCACCCACTGTGCTTACACTTTGCTTATGTTTTCTTCTTTTAGAGGTTTACGGGAGTGCCCCGACTGGACAGCTGCTCAGTGACGGGCCCACCTCCCTCGGGAGCCAGAGGACTTTGGCCTCTCGCCCTCTGCCTCTCAGGCCTCACCGGCACAGTTGTCTCCCAACTGTTCCCTCCCCTGTCCCTCCTGCAGGCCACCACCAGATGTAGCTCCCCATACTGCCATTCTAATGGGAGATCCGCCCAAAAATCACCAGTTGTTTTCTGCACACCAGCATTCCACAAGCTGACCTTGTAGTTTTGTTTGTTTTTTTCCCCCTCCTGCTTTCCCAAAACCAATGCCCAGACCCAGCTGGTGTTCTGTGGACTAGTTCCTAGGACGCCTCGAGCCACTGCTTCTTCTCTTTCCTCCGCATGAAATGGCCTGTCTTCACCTGCGTCTCCCAGTCTCCAAGCCCTTTCAGGCAGGGCCCAGCATGAATTTTGTGCCTCTTTCGAGACGGGCCCAGCTTGAGCTTTTGGGGCATTTAGTATGGAATCATCAAGATGGTGTGGTGTATGAGGCCTGCCAGGGAACTTACTGCATATTTTTCAGTGTCTCCTATAAGAATCTTGGGTTTTACAGGTCAGAAAGCCACAGAGGGGCTAGTACCAGTACTGGAACCAGATTTTCCAGTTTCTCTAAATCCCAGACTCGGTGATTTTTTTTTCCCCCTACTCTGGCTTTTTACCTCTGCCCTTCCTTGGAGGACAAGGACTGTGCCCTGTCTGTGTTTGTGTATTTTAACGTCTAGTGGATATTCAAGAAATAATTTGTTGAAAGACAGGAAAAGAAAGAGGATAGGAAAAAAGTGATAATAGTAGCCAACACTTATGTGGCACTTACAGTTTTCATTTAATCCCTCTTCTGTTATTTCCTATAACATCCTTATGAAATAGATGCCATTATCATCCCATTTTACAGGTGAACAGACTGAGGCTAGAGAGGTTAATTCACCTGCTCACAGTGGGTAAATGGCAGACAGGACACGAACCCCAGGGTGTCTGACTCCTGAGTCAGCCCTGTTCTTTTTTTTTTTGAGTTGGAGTCTCCCTCTGTTGGCCAGGATGAAGTGCAGTGGCACGCTTACAACCACCACAGCCTCGACCTGCTGGGCTCTGGCGATCCTTCTGCCTCAGCCTTCCAAGTAGCTGGAACCACAGGCCCGCACCACCATGCCCGGCTAATGTTCTGATTTATTGTAGAAACCAGGCTGGTCTCAAACTCCTGGGCCCAGGCACTTCTCTCACCTCGGCCTCCCAATGTACTGGGATGACAGGTATGAGACACCACGCCCGGCCCAGCCCTGTTCTTGACTGCAGGGATCAAGACGGAATGAGGGAAATGAGGGACAAGGAAACATCAGTGTACGGAGAGAAGGCTGAGACCAAAGAGGGGAAGATGCTGCTGCCCTCCTCTGAGGCCTCTCCAGAGCGTGTCCTTCCATGGGTGCTCACGGCGGGAAAAAAGCCACGGGTGTGAATTCCTCATGACTAGTAATGTGTGCCAAATATGTCATGTTTGGCCGGAACAAGCTGATGAAGAACATTTAATGAAAGCTTTAACTTTAGAAGTGCCGCACATTTCCTCCCTCCCTCCCTTCCATCCTTCTTTCCTTCCCCTCCCTCTCTCCCTCCCTCCCTCCCTTCCATCCTTCTTTCCTTCCCCTCCCTCCCTTCCTCCCTCCCTCCCTTGTTTTAAAGACAAAGTCTCACTCTGTTACCCAGGCTGCAGAGCAGTGGCATAATTATAACTCACTGCAACCTCAAACTCCTGGGTCAACCCTTACTCCCGCAATCAGCCATCTGAGTAGCCGGGACTGCAGGTTTGTACCACCATACCCAGCTAATTGTTTGGATTTTTTGGTTTGTAGAGATGAGGTCTCACTATCTTGTCTAGGCTAGTCTCAGAACTCCTGGTCTCAAGCAATCCTCCCACCTCAGCTTCCCAAAGTGCTGGGATTAGGCATAAGCTACTACACCTGACTGCTGTGAGTGCTGGTTTTTAAGGAGGCACCAGTAAGTACTGGAGTTTCTGTTTATAATTAGCACCTCTTTTCTCCTGCACACAGAAAAGTGTGTCTTAAACATCTTGAGAGCTTTAGAGCATGTTAAAGAAAGCGGTCTATCACTTGGTAGCATGAAACGATAACGTTGTCATCAGTGTGTGGGGAACACTTTTGCACCAGAAATGCTGGAGTGAATAGAATAATATTCCAGATTCGATGAATCAGAGCTGAGTCATGTTTAAGTGTGTGTGCAGCATTCTGAGGGATTCCCTTCTGCCCCCCGGGGTGAAAAGCATCGCTTTTCCTATGTAAAGGAAAGGCACTCTTTACACTTAGACCAGTAAAATGTTCTTGTGGCCATGTTGTGAACACATTGAGTGTTTGTTGTGGCCCAACTAAGACAACTTTATAGATGAATGAAAAGTGATGTATCCTCTCTTCTGAACAGAACATTTAGTTCTCACTCTGCCTGTCTGACTCCTAGCAAGCCTGTCTGGCCCCATCCCTCAGCCCCCACCCTCTTGTAAACCTCTCGGTACATTTTTGTGATGGCCATCCAGACTGCTCCTAGTCATTAAGGACTCTGAGCTGTGTGAAAGTAGGTGACTGTTCATTTGGTTTCTTGGAAGAAATGTACATGTGTGAGGGCAGCCTTTCACTTCAAAGACCAGACCACAGAAAGAGTCCAGGAAGCCGATAATGAATGGGTCCAGGTGACTGGTCTCGCCACTCCTGCAGGGCTGAGGAAGACATTGCTGTGTAGCGGTGGGTCCAGACCAGCCCTGAGGGAGACAGAACTGGGTTCAAGCCTCCATGCTATGTTTTACCAGCTTGTGACCCTGGCCAAAATGACAAACTTTTTTTTTTTTTTGAGTTGGAGCTTCACTCTGTCACTCAGGCTGGAGACTGCAGTGGCATCCTCACGACTTAGCACAGCCTCGACCTCTGGACTCAAGTGATCCTTCCACCTCAGCCTCCTGAGTAATTAGGATTACAAGTACATGCCACCATGCCTGGCCAATTTTGTGTACATAGGAGGTCTCACTGTGTTTCCCAGGCTGGTCTCAAACTCCTGAGCTCAAGTAATCCTCCCTCCTCAGCCTCACAGAGTGTTGGGATTACAGGTGCGAGCCACTGCACATGGCCTTGACTTATCCTTTGTGAGTCACAGTTCCCATCTGTAAAATAAAGATGATAAGGCCTAGCTTGCAGGGTTATTGAAAGGATTACGAGTGTAGGATATAAAGTGCCTGGCACATGTATGTAACAATTGATAGTAGTTGTTATTGCTGATATTGCTGTCACCGTCATTACAAGTAGCCCTTGTATATGGGAGGAATGGAAGGGAACTTGACCACAGATAAAGGCCATGCCTCCTGTGTTCAGAAGGCATTGCCCTCCTCTTCAAGACTGCTTGCACTCTGCACCTACAGCAGCTGAAATTGCTCCTAAAACACAAGTAAACATAAAAATTGCTACCACAAATGTATGAAAACACAGGATGATGTGTTCCTCACTCCAGCAGGGAATTCCTTAGCTGAGCGGATTTATTTTTTTCCCTATTTCTTTTCCCCTGCCCACAAATACTGACAGGCACCCATGAGCCTATGCAGGGTGCAGGGCAGAGCCCTAGGGACCAAAGTCAAATCAGCTGGGCTCGGTGGCTCAGCTTGTAATCTTGCGCTTTGGGAGGCTGAGGTGAGTGGACTGCCTGAGCCCGCGGGTTCGAGACCCACCTGGGCAACTTGGCGAGATCTCATCTCTACAATAAATCAAAAAATTAGCCAGGCATGGTAGCACGCGCCTGTAGTTCCAGCTACTTGGAAGGCTGAGATGGAAGGATTGCCGGAGCCCACCAGGTCGAGGCTGCGGTAGCTGGGAGCGTGCCACTGCACTCCAGTCTGGGCGACTGAGTGAGACTCCAACTCAAAATAAAAAAACAACAAAGTCAAATCAGACATAGATTCTGTCCCAAGAAGCTTCCCATATGCTGCTAGGAAGGATGAATTGCCTATAAATACCTTGAAAGTTAGGTGGAAAATGGTTAGACCACAGGAATGATAACCACGACAGGGCTATGAAGCTTAGCAGGAAGAAGGTATTTACTATAGCTGGAGTCAGGATGTGCAGGTTTTGTGGCCACCTAGTATCGTTGTTAAGGGCACAGATTCTGGGGTTTAAACTCTGGCTTTTACTACCTATTGGTCATGGCTCCTTGAGCTGTGGTCACATCTTCATGCTTCTGCTTCCTCATTGTTGTTGTTTTTTATTTTATTTTATAAAGATGTGGGGTATAATTCAGGATTAGGTATTCAAGTGGTCATCATACAGGTGGAATTTGGGCCTCCCTTTGGTCCCCACTTCACCTGATTTGAGATCAGGTACCCCTATTGATGTTGTGTCCCACCTTGCACCCCGGCAGTATCCTGCTACCGCCAATCCCTTTCTTGTAGTATTATACTAAATGTTCAGGGTCCACTTATGAGTGAGGACATGTGGTACTCAGTTCTTTGTTTCTATGATCGATCACTGAGTATGGTAGACTCTAAATCCACCCAAGTTGCTGCAAGGTCCATATGCTTATCCTTGATGACTGTGTAATATTCCATCATGTATACGTACCACATTTGTTTTTTGTACAGTCCAGTTTCAGTGGGCAGCACGGTTGGTTCCATGTTTTTGCTATTGTGAACAGTGCTGTAATAAACAAGTGTGTGCAGGTATCTTTTTGGTAGAATGATTTGAGTCCCTCCGGGAATATTCCCAGTGTGGGATTGCTGGGTCATAGGTCCTCGTTGTTAAGACAGGGATAATGATAGCACTTAGGGATGTTGTAGGGATTAAGTGAGATACGGTGAGTGCGTAGATGGCATCTGGCACCTACTAAGTGCTGTGTTGGTGTTTGTTGAATGAATTCATTACAGGACAGGCATGGATTTACCCTTCAAGTAGAGATGGGCAGCATTCGTACAGATGGAGGAACAGCCGAAAAGAGGCCGGACTGAGGCACAGGGCTGGGGAATACGAGAGGCAGAGAAGGCAGCTTGAGACAAGGTTGTGGCTGGTCTTGAGTGTCAGGCCTGGAATGTTGGACTTCACTGAAAAGGTGGGATGAACTCGGCCCCCTAGCATTCTGTAGTTGATGTGTGTGAAGCCAGCATCTGAACCTACCTCAGAGTAATTTTCCCCGTCTCGGTGCCAGTGAACGTGGCGGCGAACCGGCTGCCAGCAGGCATGAAACTGAAGCTTGGATTATCAGGGCTCAACACATAGGCCTGAGTCGACACCTCAGGGAAGAGGCGCAACAGAGCCCTGAACAGAGGTTAGCTTGGGTAGCAAGAGGAGGGGAGGCGCTGCAGCAGCCCTGGCAGTGGGGGCAGGAACAGACGGGGTGGGGACATGGGGAAAGGAAAATGTTCAACCATTATTCCCACAAACTGCTTCCTTTTCAGATCATAGGTGTGCCTACCCCCAACCTTTCAGGGTACAGTTAGCTGTTCTTGGGGGCAGGGAGGTATTGTTTTTTTTAACATTTTTTGTATTTTTTGTTTTAGAAACAGGGTCTCACTATGTTGCCCAGGCTGGCCTCAAACTCTTTGGCTCAAGTGATCCTCCATCCTCAGCCTCCAGAATAGCTGGGCCAAATGCCACTGATTTTTGTTTTATTTTGTGGAGCCATGGGATCATGTCAAAATGCTTGAATGTAGTCATCTTTACTCTTCCTAAGAGCGGAGGATATACTAGAGTGGGGGTGAGGGACTGATTAAAACTGACCATGGGAGACTATTTTCAGCCATCTACAGACATTGTGCTTTGTCATGATGTGGAACCTGTCACTCTCCACCGCCTCCTCTGCGTTTCTGTAGCTGGAATTCAGCAGGGCTTCGGAAAGTCCTGGCCAGAGTTCACAGGGCCCCTGAGAGAATGTCCTGTCATCTTGAAATTTGTTTCCAGATTTAAAATTGGAGAGTTTGAACACTAGGTTTGATTAGCTTTCACCTTTAGCTATGTAAAGACTATCATCAATTTCAAAAAAAAAAAAAAAATCTAAGTTATCAGGAGAGGATAATACTTATTTTTTTTTTTTTGAGCTGGGTCACCCAGGCTGGAGTGCAGAAGCGTGATCACGGCTCACCTTTGACCTCCTGGGCTCAGGCAATCCTCCTTCCTCAGTCTCCTGAGTAGTTGGGACTACAGGCATAGACTGTCATCCCTAGCTCATTTTTTGACTTTTTTGTAGAGCCAAGGTCTCACTGTGTTGCCCCGGCTGGTCTCAAACCCCAGGGCTCAAGCAATCCTCCTATTTCAGCCTCCCAAAGTGCTGGGACTGTTGGCGTGAGCCACCACACCCGGCAAGGATAGTATCCTTTTTTAAGTGTTATGCGAATGAGAGGCAGTTCCTAATTTTGATCATTTAAGATTCTTTTTGGAACAAGTTAGCACATAAATAAGTCTATAATATATGTACTAAATCAAAATCAATTACCATAAAATATCTGTCTGTAGCATGGGAATAATAAAATGATAAAGTGCGACTATAAAGTAATTTTTTTGCTCTGAAACCAGCTATGCATCTTCCCACGAAGGGACTGAGAGTGAAATATGACCATATTAGCAGTTAGGAGAGTGATCTTACAGCCCAGGATATGTTTTGCCAGCATTAGATGCTCACCAGAAGGGAGGTTCTGGGCCCTACCAGAGGTAGGTACCTGGGCCCTTTCTCAGAGCCTACCTTGCAGGCTTGGGAGGGAGACAAGCACACTGGTAAGTGAAGGGAAGTATTTGCTGATTTGGGGTTTGAAGGCATTTTTTTTTCATCCTCATCCAGTGGCTGTTATTTAGAGCACTGTATGCCTAGCTTGGAAATCATTACTTATCCTTCACATCCTTGCTGAAGAGTCAAGTTTGCCCCCCCCAGCTGTCTGAGAGTCAAGTCACCCCAAGTTCAATGGGAGGAGTTCACGTTTGTTCAGAGGCAGAATTTGGCTCTTTCACACTCAGGCCTGAAAGGGCCTGTCTAATATATTATGTAAGACAGAGTGAGGTCATCAAGATAGGCAGGCTCCCACCTTGAACCACGGGTCACCCTTATTTGGTGCTTCACAAGTTAGAAAACAATACGAGCAATAAAAGCATTCTCTGCATCCGCGAAGAAATAATGACTGCCTTGTACTCAACCTCGGGTTTTGTGAGGGCGTCAGCAAGGCAGGCTGCCTGCTGCTTTTAGTTCTTGATGTTTAGACTAGTTTCATTTAGCCTCTCAGCTGCTTAGAAGGAACGCTTCTAGAAGGCCACCTGCTATCAGGATGTCACTAGGCGAAGCTCTCGTGGCAGCCCTGGGTCCTGGGGGGAAGGGGAGGAGAGTGGGGAGGGGCTGGAACCCTGCAGCCTTAAGCAGAGAACCACAGCAGCCAGAGCCCCTACCCCTCAGGGCCTTAGCACCAAGTCTAAGAAGAAATCACACTTCTCAGCATCATCACATTGGCTGAGCTGGAGGGAGATCGGATTTCCGTCTCCTGCCTGTGTCAACAGTAATGCCCATCAGTCTCCAGCTTCAGACCTCAGCTCATGGGCTGGCATGGTTTCTTTTTCAGACCTGAAGTCTCAAGGCCACTCCTCCCTCCATTCTGAAGCATCTGCTGCCTCCCTGAGCAGAGAGCCTCCTCTCTAAAAGTCATAAAGCGCATGTTTTGGGGCACATACAATTAAGTGGGGGTGGGGAGGGCATTGACAACTCATTCATTCACTTCTCCCCTCTTCCTGGGACCTAAATCTCTTTTAGCATCTCTCTCGAATCCAGCAAGAAATGCCAAAATATTAAAGCGTGGCGTTCTCGTCCTCTTCCATGAGAAGATGTGTTTATGCAAAGGAGGCCTAGGTCCCTGCAGAGTCTGCAGGAAACCTGGAAAGAGGTCCATCTCATTTAAGAAGTAAATATATTCAGTGGCAGCAAAGATCCTGTCATGTAAGTTTATTCCATTTTTAGGGAGAAAAGGGCAGGAGTTTTGCTGCTCCTTTAAGTTGCTTTTTGAATGTAAATTTCCGCATGAGGTTCTCTAAAAAAGGAAGACCACAAAAGCAGCTTGTTGAAAACTTGACCTCTCCAGCTGGCCCAAGAATTGGTGGAACAAAAGAGAGGGCAAGAAATAATTGAGCCTGTTCTCTAAAGGCCCACCTGACACTGAGTAGATCCGGGCTTGGTTTCCACCATACAGGTGTTTAGTCTCTGCCAACAGGAAGACACAGATGGAGTCTACCTTTCTGCAGATGTCTTTAAATGTCAAAAACATGGAAGAGAATCTGTTGTGACAGTGCAGTAGATTTCTTAACATTGATTTAGCCATGCCCCAAGTGATACTCAGCTAAGCAGGCTAGGAAGAGATTATAGAAGAAGGCACAGAATCCTCTACCTTGGAGAGCAGCTCACTTTATGACCACAAAGTCATTGTACCTTTTGGGCATTTTTGCTTGATGGTGAAACTTCATACTTACTCCTTGGCATGCTTTAGGTCTGACAAAGTGATAGTGTAAGGACATGAGAACCTGTGTTTCGGCAAAGGGGGGCTTCAAAGGCTTTCATATGTTACCAGGAACCCTATGATTTAATCAAAATGATTGTTTCTGGTAGCAATTCAATAGAGTTGTCATGGCAAATTAAATTGTATCAAGTTTCACCAGATAGGGATAATCGAGAGCCTGGATGCCAACAGTGTGCACTCTCCGCCTTTAAGAAAGTGAGGCCACAATCACCCTGTAACACAAGCGAGGTCACCTTAATTGGCCCATTTTAATACTCTGGTTATGGGGACCTCAGAGTTCCAATGAGAGTTTAAGTAGCCTGTTAGGAAGCTACTCGTGGAGGAAAGTCCTTGCTTGCAAGGTTTGGAAAACTTGGTTCTTCAGTGAGTGTCTTGCACAGGTACAAACCTGCACCTAAACATAGAAGGCTAACAAAGAATCCTCCCATGGGAGGGCTCCCTTAAATTAGCTCAGTTAATCTATTCATCTGTGTGCTGACTCGTGCCTAAACATTGGAGGCCAGATTCAAAAAGAGAAAAAGCTAGCTGGTGGCTCCGTATTTAGAAAGAACCGAGGAGAATCCTGGACGGAGGAGCCCCTGAGGGCCTTGTGGGAAGCAAGACCCACTGGCTCCTGTGATCACCCTCAGTAGGTAATTTCTCATCTTGGCTTTAAACTGCCTTTGGCATATTCAGATTTCTCTGTTTTTCATGCTCATGCTCAGTGTTCAGATCATCATGTGGTCCTGATAAGATCAGAAGTTCTACAAAGGTGTTGTGTAACCATCTGATGTTTCTCGTGCTTTCAATATTTCCACCTTGCTGGGAAGTTCCTAGGCTTCCCAAAATTCGCTCTCTTCTTTATTGTTTTAATAGATGGTCCAGGAGGACACCACTTTAGGCCTTCACCTCTTGAACAAGTAAGCAAGTCTCAAGGAAGTGTAGGACTAAAGAGGTTGGGGCTCCAGCTTCCAGAACTAAAATGGGAAAAGGGAACAAACAAGACAGGATGCAGAAGAGGTCCCCACAGTCTGCAGTCCTTACGTTATGCATTTTGCTTCCCGCTAGACCCAGAGATCCATCTTTACAGGCGAGTGTGTTGTTTCTGCTGTAATAACTGCATGTGCTCTGCCTGAATTCTGGCATGAGTTCCCTCATGTAGTTCTCTAACGTGTTGTCTGCTGACTTCCCCATTTCACTGTGAAAGTCAGGTAGTGGAAGACAGCCCGAAGAAGAAAGTCAGGGCAGGAGGAGGTGCTTTGGAAGTGGTCCGGAGGTAGTGATTCGTGCGCAAAGGGGGCTTTGAAGCTGTGCTTGCACAGCAATTTTTGATCCCAGTGGCTTTACTACACTTTGCAGTGTTTGGGCAACCCATTTGGGCATGGTGTTAGAATCCGGGTGGATCTTGCTGTCTTTGGAGAAGTGAATTTTATGAATCTTTCTGTTTAAGGAGGACAAAACAGGAACTGCAACAACAAAAGCCAAGTCCCTATTCCCCTAACTCCTCCACGCACATAGTATTCTAATGTGGTTTATTCCTGAAACTGACTCATTCAGTTTTTCTCCTGGAAGTTGTCAGAATGTACGCCTAGCTAATGGAGAAAATCAGTGCACTGCCCAGGCTGCAGCACAATGCCATGACTCATTCCTGGCATTTCAGAGGTTTTGTAATGGAAATCGGAGTTCCAAGCTACAGTCCTTACCAAGTGGATATGTGAATGTTAATGAAACAAAGCAGGAGTCTCTGAGGCTCCTGCAGGACTCTCACCATGGATGCAGTGTCTGCTTGATGAGATGAAGATTTTTGTGGGGTGGATTTTTCCTCTGCATAACCCACACATGCTTGAATACCAAAATCTCATTTTAATTAGTCTTCTAAAGCACAGTAAAATATTTGGCCTTGGTGAAAGGGGGAAATTCTCTCATAGGTTCAAACTGTTGGGTTCAAAGAGCATTTTTGCCCAACTGAATTAGTCTCTGGGTGTTTACTCTGGTATCTGAACTCTTTCTAAAAGCAGCTTCTAATGTCCTAGAGCAAGTTGAATTCATTCATTCATTCATTCTGTCTGTCAGTCAGTCATACAGAAAAGAAATATCATTTTCCCCATCACTAGGTTCATGGCTGAGGCTCCTATAACAAAAGACAGATTTTTAGCAAGAGGAAAGCACACACATTTATTTAAATACAAGTTTTCCAGCCGGGCTCGGTGGCTCAGCCTGTAATCCCGCGCCTTTGGGAGGCTGAGGTGAGTGGATTGCCTGAGCCTGCGGGTTCGAGACCCGGCTGGGCAGCGAGACCTCATCTCTACAATAAATCAAAAAATCAGCCGGGCGTGGTAGCGCGTGCCTGTAATTCCGGCTACTCGGAAGGCTGAGGCGGAAGGATCGCCGGAGCCCAGCAGGTCAAGGCTGTGGTGGCTGAGAGCGGCCACTGCACTCCAGTCTGGGCGACAGAGTGAGACTCCAACTAAAAAAAACAAAAAATAAATAAATAAATAAATATAAGTTTTCCATGACGAGAGCCTTCAGAAATGAAAACCCAAAGAAACCTGTGTGTTTTTGTGCTTGGGTCTGATGAAGAATGGACAGTCATGCCGAAGCTTGATCGGAGGACTGATCTAATGGTGACAAACTGGGGAGCTTGGCAAGGCCACTTTGCTCAGAGTCTTCTTGGCCTCTCTCTTTGATACCGAGAATACTCCTTTCCTCCAGGCATAGGGAGGGGACCCCTGGAATGAAGCTTCTGGTAGCTGCTTCGGGGGAAAAGGGTGAGGAGAAGGAGAAAGTGACCTTCCTGCTTCTGTTTCCTCAGATGCCAGTATGCCATGTTTTGGGCCACCATTATCGTCGTGTGTATGTGTTTGGGGTATATCCATGGTGTGGGAAAATATGGATAATTGAAACCCTGGAGAAATGAGTTTTATGAATGTTTCTATTGAAGGAGAACAAAGCAAGAACGGGCAACAACAAAAACCAAGTCCCTGTTGCCCTAGCTTCTGCATGCACACAGTATTCCAATGTGGTCTTTTATATTACCTTCTTCTTGATCCATCCCTGTTCTTAAATGTCTTTCCAACACCATTCACCCTTTCCTTATGCTAAGATTTAAGATGAGTAAAGAGCCAAGAGGTAGACAGCAGGAAGAAGTGGAGGAAACAAGGAGGACAGCTAGTTCGAATGCTCATGTTTTGTTGACTCAGGTTTGGCTTTTGTGTGAGATCGACAGGTGGGACTTAGAGGAAACTCACACACAGATCAGTTTCTTGTTTTTGGAGATTGAAGCAAAAGGTCAAAATATTCAAGGGTGATTTTTAGTGATTCCCCTGTATGTCTACAATCCACTGGGCCAGGAATATTCTGGAGTGACTCTATGGAAAGTAGGCATTTAGAAGAATCTTGCAGCAAAAGAAGAGCGTGAGCTGTAGATTTATCCCTCGGCCACTGTATTCTGATCCTGTCTTCTCCAACAATAGCTCCCTGCTACGTGCTCTTAAAACACAAGTGCTAATATTATGGGAAATGAATTCTATGAAAAAGTTGAATCTTTTCTAAAAAAGTGCTAAAAATACCGAGCACTCTCTTTCCTTCCCAGATGATACAGGATACCAGGCGAAGACCGGATTTCAGCAGACACCCTGAGGCCTGTATGGGAGTGGAGGCTTCAACTTATAGGAGTCAGGATCTTTAGACAGGAACAGTCAAAGCAAATGCCTTTCATGACACCGGTGCTAAGACTTTAGAGGCTCAAACCATTGTTTTCCATGTCATTCTTTGGAAGTGGCTGGTGACAGAAAAGTTTTATGTGTAGTGTTCCATTTGAGGAAACTGAGGCCCAAGAGATTACATGCCTAGAACCTAGTACTGAAGTCCTATTTGCAGCTGGGAGAAACTCTGAACCTGCCCCTTTTTCATTGGTAGTTTCTGCATGGCAACCCTTCCATCTGCCTATCTGTCCCATTCAGAATGTGTGAAGAGTAATACTTCTGTGGAGGGTCTTCAAGATTTGACAAGAAGATTCAGTCTGGGCCTAGGATAGGGCATGATGGAGTTGTGACCTGGAAGATCTGGAAGCAAAATCACTGTGGGACAAGTGTATGTGTCCAGAGAAGATGTAGTACGTGTGTTCAAAGTCCCACTGGGAACCCGGCTCACACCTATAATCTCAGTGCTTTGAAAGGCCAAAGTGGGAGGATTGCTTTAGGCCAGGAGTTCAAGACCAGACAGGGTAGCATAGTGAAACCCCATCTCTACAAAAAGATTTTAAAAATCAGCTGGGCATGATAGGTCGTGCCTGTAGTCCCAACTACTCAGGAGGCTGAGGTAGGAGGGTTGCTTGAGCCCAGAAGTTCAAGGCTGCAGTGAGCTATGATCATGCCATAGCATTCCAGCCTGGGTGACAGAGTGAGACTCTGTCTCAAAAAAAAAAAAACCAAAAAAACACCCCACAAAGTTCCACTGAGGCCATACTTCCTCACCTTGAGCTCACAGGTGATTCATGCCTAGTGTCTCCATCATTTCTTCTCTTGTGTATCTTACTGGGAAATCTCACAGACTTGCTGTCTTTGCACATTTCTTTATGTAGAAATCTTTTCTTAGGCTTCATGTAGTTGTAGAATAAGAACGTGACAAATGAAACGCAGCAGTACTGGTTTCATTGCAACTGCCAGATTTTCTGTTTGAAAATAGAAGTCACTTCTTCTAAAATAAAAATTATTAAGACAATACAAGGTGAATCGGGCCTTAATTGCCACTCATTTTTTAGAATGCATCTGCTGTGGGGCTGCTTCTTGCCAATGTGGTGTAATTTTTAGGTCTGTGACTGAGAAACTTGGATCACATATATTTCTGGACTGTGACTAGATAATTTTTAATGTTGCAGTTTGGGTTTGGGGGCTTTCTTTCCTGTAAGATTACTTTCTTTTTTTTATTTATTTATTTTTTTTGAGTTGGAGTCTCACTCTGTCGCCCAGACTGGAGTGCAGTGGCCGCTCCTGGCCACCGCAGCCTCGACCTGCTGGGCCCCGGCGATCCTTCCGCCTCAGCCTTCCAAGTAGCTGGAATTACAGGCATGCGCTACCACCCCCGGCTGATTTTTTTTGATATATTGTAGAGATGAGGTCTCACTGCCCAGGCGGGTCTCGAACCCGCGGGCTCAGGCAATCCACTCACCTTAGCCTCCCAAAGGCGCGGGATTACAGGCTGAGCCACCGAACCCGGCTAAGATTACTTTCTGATGTAGTTTAAACTACTTAAATTTAGCCACATTTGCAAAATACCCTTTTCTGGAGAACTGAAAAGTGACTGTTAGTTGAAACAAGACCCAGAAACTTCCATTTCAGCATGTTCTTCAGCTTATAATGTTCGGGTTTTAAGAAAACTTAAAGTATCCAGTACCACTGATAGTTAATAAAGCAGTTTATATTTTTACTTTATTTTCTTTACTTCAGAAACTTGTTGCCATGTAGAGTAAAAGAAACCTCATGCTGTTAATCTTTTCAGAGGACACTGCCAGGAAGAGTGCTGTTATTGTTAGATAATCATATTGGTATGTTCCAGAGTCTCTTCTCTCCTCTCCCGACACACCCAATCCCTTCACACCCCACCAGCGGAGCCTGAGAGAGAAGAATAAAGCAACGTCTTATTTGCTTTCAGAATTTGATTCTGTATCACTTTAGAGACATGCTGGGATTTGCTCTTAAACTATTATTAAATTTCTAATGTCCATCGAGGTTTAGATTCCTTTGTAAGAAGAACCAAGAACACATAAGTGAAACTGTCAGGCTGCACTGTGCAGACCTTTCTTCCAGCAAGCTTCAGCGTAGCTTCAGCAGCGAGAGGATGGTGGACACCAGCTGCCAGGCTGGGCACCGGAAGTTAGGCTGCACAGAGGGCCCCAGGCGTGTTGCTTCTCTGCCACAAGCCTCAGTTTCCTACCACCTGCCAGCCACGCTTGTTTTGCAGTTGAGATGCAATAGTGTTTGAAGAGGTTTTGTGAACTTTTTTTTTTTTTTACGTAAAGGTAAGTTCTCCCTATGTTGCCTAGGCTGGTCTCCTGCAGTCCTCCCACCTCGGCCTCCCAAAGTGCTGGGATGAGAGGCGTGAGCCACCACACCCAACCCCAACTTTTTTAAAAAAACATGCCACAGGTGATATTTATTAATAATAAGTCAGAAACAACATATCAGAGACTGATCAGAAGCTGAGTAGGCAAATATGAGTATGTGTGTGTGTATTGATTATTATGTTCATGGGACCCAGATAATTTTAGAAAAGTTTTTGTTTTAATTAGTTCTTCAGTGGAGGCCCATGTGAAAAATATGCAGAGAGACCAGTTTAGCAGAGTTGCTTTAAATTTAAACAAGGTAAGAATTGGAACACTCCCAAAAGACAAGTGGTAGAAGTGAGCTGTGATAGACCACTGCTCCGGAGGGTGGAAAGATTTATGACTGCTACGATATCCCACTCCAAGAAGAAGTGCAGAGCTATTGAAGAGAGACCACCAAATAATTATGCTATCACAACACACAATGCATGGTTACAGGACTGGCCTCACCAAGTGTAGGATGAATATTACAAATGTATGTCTGAGGGGGGTATTTCGTTAAAGGGGTGTGTGGTTCAGGACTCTCTGGGTGAAGAAGGAGCCCTGTTCTCATTTCATGCCATGGCCAGGGAGCCTGCTGGGTGCATGGCAGGATCTTGAGGCATGCGTTTATAGGGGAAAGTCCGTACACTGCATTCCCATGACCCAGAAAGCCGCAGAAGGAGTCAGGGCTTCCTTGGTTCTGTGTTGGTCTCCTATCGTCACTGTTTCATCCCGTGTTCTCTCCTCTGTGACCCTTCTGTCTCCCCAGGCCGTGCCTATCCGGGACAGGGGTCACAGAAGGATAAGGTTTCCAAGAGGCTGTTGAGCTCTGGTAGCAATAGGAGCCACGTGACCAACATACCATGCCATCTTGGTCCCATCCTCTCAGCCAGCACCCCTCCTTGTATGTGTCCCATCAAAACTTGTTTTGTGAGTCTTTCTTACATGTCCCAGTTCCTGACCATTCTGTTAATAACCGTGCTTGCCGATTGTTGGCGGCATCACATTCGAAGCATTCACAGATGCATAGAGAATTTCTGAGCACATAATCACATCTCCAAGATGTCCTGTTATGGATCTGCACTCTGACAGTGGCTGAAGTCTTTAAAAAATGAATTATGCCAGTAACCCCAGTAATTTGGGAGGCCAGGGCAGGAGGATTGCTTGAGCTCAGGAGTTTAAGACTAGCCTGGGCAACATCGCAAGACCTCATCTCTACAAAACAGCCTCCGGGTGTGGTGGCGTGCACCTGTAATCCCAGCTATTCAAGAGGCTGAGGTGAAAGGATCGCCTGAGCCCAGAAGGTCGAGGCTGTGGTGAGCTGTGATCAAGTCACTACACTCCAGCCTGGATGAAGGAATGAGACCCCAACTCAAAAACCAAAAAAGATAATGCAACCGATGAGGAATATGTACCAAGTGAAAGCATACAGGGCACTGACAACAGAAGCCAGCCCTGTTTTTCAGGCATTCAATGGTGTCTAAACAATGTGGTATGCAGTAGGCCTGCTGGAAGGAAATGAAGAAATAAGGACAAGCGTCAGTCTCGGTGTTGCTGGTACCTGCATTGCCAACCCTGTGTTCTTCGCAGCCAGCGTGCTGTTTTCTTGTTACCAGCTCACGCTGTATTACTGGAGGTGGCCCTGCCTGGGAAGTGTTGTGCCCTGAGAGCGCGCTGCCTGGTCCTCAAGGAGCAGAGTGTGTGCTCGTGCTCTGGCCCTCACGGGCCCAGGTTCCATCGTCTCAGTTCTGCATAACACAGAGGGCAGGCCGTCATCTCTGGAGTGGAGTCAGAGCCACCTCGTTTCCAGGTACCCCGGAAGGAGATGGAATTGCAGATAGATGGCATCTGGTGCCCGTAGGGATGGCTGATAATGCAGGCCCAAGTTATCATGAGGTGGAATGGAGTCTGCGGCACAGGACCAGGCCGGGATTAGGGCAAGTTTCTATCTCAGAAGACCAAAGCGTGAATGGCAGTGGTACCTGGAGGCCCCACACAGTCACATTGTATTCCGAAGTTCTTTACTAAAAGGGCTAGTTCCAAGAAAGGTTTAGGAAGGTGCTGATCATGAGACCAAGAGTCCAGAGAGACCTTTTCTCAGCCAGATGTATAGTTGGCCATGGCTCTTCACGGAGACTAACTTCTCAACTTGACTTACTCCTGCATCAGAGCCTGCCGCACACAGATTCATCCCCACCCTGACAGAGCTTCAAAAACACTCATCTGTCTCCATAGTTTTCCTCAGAAAATTTAGATTTCTTCCCAAGGATTGCTTATTTCATGAAGAAGGGGTAGATGGCAGCACAGGAGTCTTTTTGAAAGGATTTTTAAGTGATTGTTGGAGCCATTAAGAAACCAACTTTTGGCCGGGCTCGGTGGCTCAGCCTGTAATCCTGCGCTTTGGAAGGCCAAGGTGAGTGAATTGCCTGAGCCTGTGGGTTCGAGACTCACCTGGGCAACTTGGCAAGACCTCATCTCTACGGTAAATCAAAAAAATTAGCCGGGCGTGGTAGCGTGCGCCTGTAATTCCGGCTACTCGGAAGGCTGAGGCAGAAGGATCGCCGGACTCCAGCAGATCGAGGCTGCAGTGGCTGGGAGCAGCCACTGCACTCCAGTCTGGGCGACTGAGTGAGACTCCAACTAAAAAAAAAAAAAAAAGAAAGAAACCAATTTTGGGCCTGGCTTGGTGGCTCAGCCTATAATCCCAGCACTTTGGGAGGCCAAGGCTCAGAGATTGTCTGAGCCCAAAGTTTTGAGATCAGCCCGGGCAACTTGGCGAGACCTCATCTCTACAATAAATCAAAAATTAGCTGGGCGTGGTAGTATGCACCTATAGTTCCAGCTACTTGGAAGGCTGAGGTGGAAGGATCGCCGGAGCCCAGCAGGTCAATGCTGGGGTGGCTGTGAGTGTGTCACTGTACTCCACCCTGGGCGACAGAGTGAGACTCCAACTCAAAAATAAAGGAAAACAACTTTTTGTTCTTCAAGGCAAAGACTTTTTCAAGCCAGTTGATTGAAGTTTAAATTGTTCTACACAGGAGAACAGGCGCTTAACTCCGACTGGACCCTGGTGGGCACAGTCTTTTAGTGAGTGGTGGATGTTATGAGATCATCTATCTGGAATCCCCGATGCCAAAAGGCTCGGGAAAGAGAGTTGTCAAACCCCATCATTTCAAACTCCCGGCAAAACATGGGCACAGGAAAAAGAGTTTTCCAGAGTCAACCCATTCTTGGCTCAGATATTAATAGAAAAGCAGGAGTCAGGAAAGGGAGAAGGTAGACACTTTAAATCAGGCCTGGTTTTAATTTATTTGTGGCTCTTCCAACTAGTAAGTGAAGCACACACCACCCCCTCTAGTACCCTATCCCAGGCATGAATTGCTCACCCATCAGAGAAGAATTCACTTTAAGGGTGCCACCTTAAGGGATATTAATTTATCAAATTAACTGACATTCCTAGAAAAGCTCCATGCTTCTGCCAGTAAATATTTACCAAGTCAGTGACACTTCTGACAGTACCCCAAAATCACTGGTCCACTTCCAAAGGGTGAGCAGTTAGCTTTCAGGAAACTGATTACTCACTTGTGGAATGAGACCAACACCCAGTTTCAACATACTTTAAAATGCAGAAGAGAACTTTTCTGCCTCCAACTTTTAAACCTTTTCCAGATGAACCAAGAGGGAGTGAGCACACTGGCAGCCAAGCAGGGCTGGCTGGCTTAGCCCAGGGGGCTCCACACACCCAGCTGTCCTGTCCCTGAAGAGAAGCGTCACAGACTTGTGGTGGGTTGCTGAAAAGAGGCTCCCCAGTGCCTGCCCCATTTCCATTGGCCAAACACTCACGAGAAATGGGAGATCTCTGCAAAGACCAGAGTGCGCTCAGCTGAGTGCTACCCCTCCCCTAGTATCTGTTGCAGGTTTTGATTCTCAGCAGCAGCTTCCCACGACTTTCTGACAGATGGAGCTGGGCCAGGGGAGGCGGCGGCAGCAGCAGCAGGTGGTGAAGTCAGGTGGGGTGCAGTGTGTCACCCCATGGGTTCTTTGACTTAGCCATTGAAAAGAATTTCAGAGCGAGTCCCAAGTATAGTTTAAGACAGAATTGATTAGAAAGAGAAAGACATGCTCAAAGGGCGTGGGTGCCTTAAAAGAAAAGACATGTGCTTGCCTTTGACAAGAAGATGTATATACTCTTACAACTATGATTTTTTTTTTTGGGAGTTGGAGTCTCACTCTGTCACCCAGACTGGAATGCAGTGGCCGCTCCCGGCCACCGCAGCCTTGACCTGCTGGGCTCCGGCGATCCTTCCGCCTCAGCCTTCCAAGTAGCTAGAACTACAGGCATGTGCTACCACACCCGGCTAATTTTTTATTTATTGTGGAGATGAGGTCTCGCCAAGTTGCCCAGGTGGGTCTCGAACCCGCGGGCTCAGGCAATCCACTCACTTCAGCCTCCCAAGGCACGGGATTACAGGCTGAGCCACCGAGCCCAGCTTACAACTATGATTAAGCAAACCATGAGCTAAGAGCAGAGGACTGCAGATTATCTGGTCATGAGATTTGATGACCATCCCTCCACCTTCTAAGAGCAAAGAGGGGTGGGCTGCAAGTGACTGGTCATGAGTTTTGATGACCATCTCTCCACCTTCTGTGAGCTAAGGGGCGCTGCTGGTGTCAGGTCATGAGTTTTGATTACCATTGCTCAATCTTCTAAGAGCTAAGAGGGGTGGGCTGCTGGTGTCTGGTCATGAGTGTTAATTACCATCTCTCAACCTTCTGTGAGCTAAGAGGGTGCTGCAGGTGTCTGGTTGCTAATTTTGATTACCATCTCTCAAACTGCTAAGGTCACAAGGACTGTCTAAATAATTAGTTACTGCCTAACTAGATTTGGGCTTTTCTTAGAACACCTTGTCTGTGTTTTGGGCAATTCCCTGTTGTTTCTGTGATTTATTGCACTGGTAGATCCGCATTCCAGCCTGCAAGGTAGTCAGATCTGGTATGCCTAGTCGGTCCGGTGAAGGTTGTGTGAAGATGTATGAATACTTACCCTATTTTAATTTAAACCTGCCTACAAGACACTTATCTGTATCTAACCTGCCTCAGTAGTATGTTTTTTATTCCTCCTGGTGTAGACCTTTGCTCTGGTGGCCAGAGCAGGCAGTCGGCAGGCCTGCTCTGTGCAGCTTTCAACATGAGGGCTCAACTGGGAGCCCTCTGAGCAGGACCCTGAGGAGGAGACAGCTGAGCACTGTCTGCTGGTCAGTTCTGGGTACCAAGTTCTCAAAGAGGCACAAAGTGTACCCAAAGGAGGGTGGCCAGAAGTCTATGGGGATGCAGAAATCATATCACCCAAAGATTATTAGGAAAAAACTGGAGATTTTTAGCCTGAAAAATATTTTAAGAGATGGATGCCTGGTGAAAGGGTCAGTAAATTTATATTTCTGTATTTTTTTATTGTGGTAAATATACATAACATAAAATGTACCATTGTAACCATTTTTAAGTGTACAATTCTGTGGCATTAATCACATTCCCAATGTTGTGGGACCATCTTCACTGTCCATTTCTGGAACACTGTTGTCATCCCAAGCAGAAACTCTGTACTCATGAAACAATAACTTCCCTTTCTTCTGGCCTCTGCCTTCTGTCTATGAATTTGACTGGTCTAGGTACCCATATAAGGGGAACTACACAGCATTTGTCCTTTTCTGTCTGGCTATAACACACTTGGTATAATGGCCTTAAGCTTCATCTGTGATGTAGTATGTGTCAGAAGTTCCTTCCTTGTTAGTGTGTGTATCTCACATTTTGTTTATCTGTTCATCTGCCGATGGATATTCGGGTTGCTTCCGCCTGTGGCTACCATGAATAATGCTACCATGAACATTAGTATACTAGCATTTGTTTGGAGACTTAATATTTGTGGTTATTTGCGGCCTTAGTCGAACAGATAGAAGTTGCCAAAAGGCTGATTATGGCTTCAGTAATCCCAGCTCTCTGATGGTGGAAGGGCCCTCCCCGTGGCTGGGTGTAGCTCAGCCTGGCTGACCATCTGGGAGGAATCATTTGGTGAGAATGTTTGCAAGTACAGCGAGGACCAAACAAACCTTTGAGGCCCCTTCCATCTCCAGAATTCTGTGACTCTCAGGCAGATGAGGCAACATCTGGACAAAAAGAAAGTGGTGTCAGATCAGCTTCCTGGGGGAGAGGAAAGTGGGATGGTAAATCAAACCAGCCAAGAGAGGTGACTTGCTAACCATCTCTGGCCAGGACTTGAGATCAGAAGCCAGTGCTGTTGTGAAGCTCACACAGAGGTCCAGTGTAGTCTCGGGGAGATCTTTCCAGAGCTCTCAAGAAAAGCTTCCTTGCACTCTGGCATTCTCAAGGGGATGATGAGTCCAGTTTCCTCAGCACAATTCCCTCAAGTCTGCCTGGAAAAGAGAGAAGACCCTCTAGGAGACCTGAGCCAAGCTCCCCATCCCCATCTCCATGCAAGTTACCCCAGATGAAGGTGAGGGGGTGGGCGAAGGCAGAGAAGGCAGGCTTGGGGAGTTTCAGGAGTCAGTGTCTGCTGAGGTGGGGATACCCTGGGCTCCAACACAATTTGCTGCATTTTGCTACAGTTGGGGGTTTTCTTATCATTAGCCAGGAAGGCCCAGCCAGAGAATTCCAGTATTCCAAAGCAAGTTTAATTGTGGGTGATTTCATTCTGCCCTTTTTATGTCGAAGCCAGGGGCTTGCGTCATGTAACAGTGAATTCAGGGAGATTTTTATTTGCATGTGAATCATAGCTTTTCCAGCTGAATGTCACTTACTTGGAATTTTTGTCTGATTTGTTTTTGTTTTTGTCTCTTGGTGTTTTTCCATCAGGCTCTTTGGCTAACCAGAGGGGGAAAAAAATAGAGGAAGGGCTCGGTCTGACTGAGGTAGGGTTTGAGTTGGCAACTCAGAAGAAGAGTATTATGAATGTGAAAAAAAGAAAACGGATGCTTTATTTTGCTTTGAGGGAGGGACCGAAGCCAAGTCAAATTGAGAGCTCTAATTTGGGAATAGTGTTATTACAGGTCATCGGGAGCCAGTTACATGCTAAATTGGGAGGCCAGTCACATGAGGAAGCAGCAAAGGCGGGTCACATGGGGGACGTTGGGGCTCTCTTACGATGAATTTGTGTTTTATTTACTACACAGGTGCTATGGGTGTATGCCATGTTGGGAAACCAAGTCACCCTGTTGACTGGTAGATGTTCCCTGTCCTGGCCCACTAGTTGTTTTATAAACAAGCCGATTCCTGCCATCTTTGTGCTTTCTGGGGTTTTATTTAGACACTGGAATCAGTTCAGTGGTTAGTGGAGCAGACCATGTGACGACAAAGGTTCTACATTATATCTATCCTTCCCTTTCACCCTCATGCCTTACTCCAAGGGGCTTGCCTCCTTTTCCTCCAGAGTCTATGCATTTTAGGCCCCAAGGTCAAGATATTCAGGTAGCTTCTAAAATATATATGCAAAGAAGTTATGAGCTCTATTTTTTAGATTACCTTCCATTTCCTCAGCCCTGTTGCTATTAATGTCAGCTTGCAAAATAAAACCAAGATGGATCCTACCCCTCCCCAGGCAGTTATGAACCAAGTGTTTCTTCCTACCTCAAAACTGCAGACTTTTGACATCCTTGACATCTTGGGGAGGACCAGGCAGTGTTGTGTGCGATACACTGCTGATTTTTCTTGAAGCATCAAAGTCGGCTTTCTTGCTTTCCAAAGCCCTGATTAGTTAGCTGTGTTTGAGAGGGAAAAAAAGCAGCCAAAAAGGGAATTTTTAGAACTCAGTTCATTCATTTCCAGGGCAAACAAGTTGTACTCATGGTCCTAAATGGGGTACGTTACTAATTCAGTGACACAGAGTCTGCTGGTGCTTCTGAAGCATCTGGACGGGCGATGCTTGTGATCGAGGTTAGGAATAGAAGGTGTGTGGAGAGTTTCTATAACAGGCAGTCGGGTCCCCTGGACAAGGGGTCAGGACGCTCTGGCACTATTCACGGTGGCACAAGGATATTGCATGAGTTGGGTCAAGTTTCTCTGTGCCTCGGTGCCCCCTAAGTACCATATTGGTTTTGGGAGGGGAGGATGAGTACTTCAGGACATGTTTGAGATGTGAGATGTTATCAGGTAAATGGAGGAAGTGTCATCAGAGCGCTAGTCAAGGCCACCTGTCCCTAAATAGGGCTGGGCTGCTCATCCCTTCTTAGGCGGGCCCCCCGTGGGTGATGCCTCTGACATCACAATACCCAGCCAGATGCTCAATAATGGTGAACTGTGCCCAGCTGATGCCAGAGGAGAGGAGAAAAGGAGGCGGATTCAGTGGAGAGGGAGGAGATGGAGCGATTTCTTATGTGATCATCCCATCAACTCACACGTTTTTCACCTGACACCTGGCTCAACTGTAATGTGCTCAGCTCCATACAACCTGGACAGCGGCTGTGCCCTCCCCCCCAAACTCAGCAAAATATTATGGTCCTTGAATCAAGAGCATTCTACTCCTTTTGCTGCCTATCTGGTGGCTCACCATCAGACCAGTGAGTCGATCTTGGCCACACAGCTCTCCGGAGCAACCCTTTAGAGGTAATGTTCTGGCATCCAGGCCCTTCTGGGCTTCTACAGACTCATCCCAGCCCTCCTTCTAGGAGCTGTGCAGAGCTCCAGGGACTATGTGGGGGTGGCTTGTGAGGGTGTGAATCTGTGGCAGAGACGCTTTAAAGCTGAAATTCTCACCTTCACTCAATTCATGAGCCAGCACAGGCTTGGCCAGACTTTGTTGATTCTTAGGGCGTTCTTAGAATCCAATCAGGCCAAATCGTGGCTTTCCTGTCTATGCTTAGAAGCAGCAATCACCCCTTTTAACTGGTTAGATTGCTATGAATAGACAACTTGAGAGATGGGTCCTATCTTAGAAATATTATGACACTTCGCTTGCTTATTTATTGCTGGTTATTGTTACTTTTTTAAGCCAACAACTTCCTCCTAAAAATAGGTCCTTGTCACTCTCTGAGTGGATTCCTTCTAACCCTTCTCCTGGTGAGAAATCATGTTCCCCAACCTGGTATTACATCAGCCTTGACCTGCTGCTCATCCAAAAGCTGTAAATTAGAGGCCGTCATTTTCTTGGGTTCTCACACTTGAGCCTGAATCAGAATCACTTGGCCTGTTAAACACAGTTGCCAATTCAGCAGATCTAGGGAGGGGGTTCGAGACCTAGCATTTCTAACCATTTCCCAGGTGTGCCACTCCTCCACGCTCCAAGAGCTGGCGCCTGAGTCCCTAGGGGGTCTCCTTGTCCCGCCCCATCCTGTAGGAGCGAGCCTGTGCAGCCCCATCCTGGTCCCTTAGATGATGGTGACTGTAGCTAACAATGATGTTGTCCTCACTGTGAGCCACATGGTGGCCCCATGCTTTGCAGAGATTAAACAACTCAAGCATCACAACAATCTAACACAGTATCCCGTCTTCCAGATGAAGGACAGGAAGTACAGAGTGGTTAAGTCAATCGCCCATGTTCACACAGCCAAGTCAATGGAAGACACTGGATTCGAACCCAGACATTATGGCCATTATGTGTTCTGATTCCCTGTGATTTATTGTCTGCTTTTTAATTTCCCCCAAACCCTTAGAGCATTTGATACTTCTACAGTTCTTGGAAGTGCGTGCCTCAGAAAGGTGCCCCTCCCAGACAGCTGAGCACATCTTGGGTATGTACAACCAGCATCTTAGGGTCTGAGTCTCCAGGTCATTCGGGTACTCCACCCGTGCGTCGGGGACTCAATAGAGGCGAGAGGGGGGCGTTCTTAGTGGAGCGGGACCATTCCGTGGTGCAGGAAGACACTGGACACATGGCCTCATGAGGGCCAAGGGCCAAGGGAGATGGGAAGATGCTGGGAGCGTCTGTCTGGGAAAAGAGACTGGTGTTCCCCTTCTGATGGGGCCTCCCAGTCTCTTCACCTTTCTGCCCTGGTCCAGAGGTGTCTGTTGTTGATTCTTAGTACCCTCATCAGAGAGACAGACTCAGCAGAAGAGGAGTAGATCTGCTGGGCCATCAGCTGTGATGGAAAAGCTGGTCTATCTTTTTTGATTTGTCTGGGCTAGCAAGCCTATGTGGTCAGCACTGACCTGAGCGAGTGAGTAGGAGTCACCTGAGTAGGAGGCACTGTCCCTACCATCAAGCAGCTGGTGGTCTGAGGGAAGGGAAGAAGCGTCATGAAGGTGTGTAGGTCATCGAGCTCAACCATGGTTGAGAGAAGGCAGTGAGGACCAGAGTAGGGGACCTGGCGAGGGAGGTGGATTCTTAAACTATAGTATGGATGACAGGGAGGTGGCTGATACCTACAGCAGAGAGGATTTAATGATAAAAACAGTGATCTCGTTTAAGATGTAAACAGCCAAAGTTTAAGTCTCCACTGGTAGAGTGATCACAGATTAAGTTCTTTGTGGGTTTTTTTCCTGCCAGCTGGAGGTAGAAGCACTTTAGAAATGAGTTCTGTCCTTTCAGTGTTGCCTCTTGGTTCTAGAAATGGAGGCCTTCTCTGTTTTCTCTATCCCTCTAGTCTCATTCTCTCCCCCAATTGTTTGCGTTGCAGCCATTTCTGTGGGTATCCAGCTTTCCCCATGGCTCTATCTGACACTGCAAACCCCGCTGAAAAGGACACATCCTAGCACCAGGCCGTGTGCATTGATAAGAATCAAAAATAAATTATCAGACGGGTTAATAAGTGCATCCACCTTCCAAGGTGGCAGTATAGAGCCAGATTAAAATAAAGCAACTCAACGAGCCACTGCTGCCACCCTCAGCTTGGGACCAGTGTGGCTAGAAGTCAGCTTTGTCTTTGTCCTCACTGGGCCATGCACCCTAGACCCGGAGGAAGAGTTGAGAGAGGGCAGCAAGTGGTCAGTTTCCAAACTCCCTGGACGTGGGGAGTTTGCCTCCTGCCTTCCTCCGTGGAGTCTAGAAGGTTTGTCTCCAGGAAGGAGCTACCTTTGACCAAGTCTGTCCTCTCTGTGACTTCTCGTCACCCAGTGTTTGGGTTCGTAAACAAAGCTGAACCCTGTCCTCAGCGCTGCCACTGTGCATGTTTCTCTCCCTCTTCTTGGGTCTTTCTTCTCCCCCTGGCCTTGTCACCTGCCTAAGACCTCTTGCTGTTTTCATGCCCTCCTTGATTGTGGAATTCTAGACAGCATGCCTGAATCTGGAAGGATGAGGCCCTTGTCCATCGACATGATGCCAGTGGGCTCAGAGCTCTTGTCACCTTCTGTAGTATCCCTACCACATTGGCTAAAGCCAGAGACCCTCACCCTCACCTGGTCGGCCCTTCTGGTTCTGGTCCAGACACTGACCCCTAGGTTTGCTTAGTCTTGCAGTGGGAGGCCCAGAAGGAGGGACGTGGTCTCAGGCATTCTCATCCCTGGTTAGAGAATGGCGCTCTTCACCACTATGCTTTCTACTTCTCCTTACCTACTGACCTGAGAACCTCAGCAATTAGAAGGTAACTCCCCGTCTCAAAAACATCTGAAGATTCTGATTGCTTCAGTAGACCTACTAGTCTGAAAGCTACTTGATGCACAAGTAACAGGTGAAAAGAAGCTGCCTTGCACTGCTTACCTTTGCACAAACTCCCAGAGTTGGCTCACAGCTCCAGAGGGGAAGCTGGAAGGGCATGTGCCTCTCATTCCCTCTACATGGCCTTGCCCAGGGAGGACGGAGCGTGGGGTTGAGCCCGTGCTGGGATTACCCAGCTTCATCCTTGAGTTATCTGGGTCTTTCTTTCCAAAATCAACACCAGTTAATTTGTGACCATGGATTCGAATAACCTGCCTCAACGAAACAGATCATTCTCTCGTCCACAGAATGATTTGTACATGTAAGGAGTTCAGATTTCATACCCAAAAGAGTGATGCATACATGTCACTAGAGCATGGCTGGCCTGGATAACTTGGGAATGTATGTGCTGTTCCTTGGTGTTTACACAGTTGTACGACACCCCACAGGGCTCTCCCATTCACACTTAGGCTGTGATTCCCATCTCTCAAGATGGGGAGTTTTGTCTATAACTCGTTGAGCAACTTCTTCTTTCTTTTAGAACGTGACTTAACAGTCGTGACTTAACAGTGCAGTCATGTCAAGGTGCAGAATGGTTCTGAGGTCGAAGTGGAACTTGTCCACTCCGGCCCTTCCCAGACTTCCTGAGGTTTATAAACCTATTGTGGGAGGTGGCTGTTTTTCGGTTTGCTCCGTTGAACTGAGCACAAACCATTCTTTTCTGGTTTGACCTGTTTCAAACCCTCCAACACATCCTCTTCTGTTGGCTCTGGCCATGGCCAAGGATTTCGACCTTGGAGTTCTTTGTCAATTATCATGCAGTTGGGCTGCATTGACCACGGTATGCCGCCTCCGGGTATTCCTTCCTTGTGCTCCTGAACCTAAGTGCGGCTGTGCAAAAGCACGTTTTCTCTCTTGCAGAGTCTGCATGAGGATGGCCAGTTCATTCTTGTGAGACACTACTGGAGTCACTGTGTGGTATGTGGAGTTTCGGCAGGGATGGCCTGAGAGTGTGAGAGCAGCGTTGAAGATTAGTGAGTGGGGAAGCTTCCTGCTTTTAGAACATGTTTGGCTTCCCCACTAAGGGGTTTTGGTGTCAAAAAAACTAGTTGAATGTGGTTTACAAGAATGAGTCTTGTGTTTGTCAAGAGGACACCTCTCACTTATATGATGCTTAGGAGACCCATTCCTATGAGATTTTATTAAAATGGAATCATTTAGTACGCCCAAAATTCGGACACACAGTAGTCTTAACACAACCCTACTAGCTTTGGTTTCTTTCCTTTCTCAACAGATGGTTGCAAGAGTTGTATTAAATACATTTTATTCTGCTGTCTCAGCCTCTCACATCTTTCTCATGAAGATTACTTTAATTGGTGTCAGTTACAATCAGGAAAAGCATCCATTATGCTTTTGTTTTCTAGCATGTGGGGGAAATTTTCCATCTTAAACAGAATATTGAGAAAGGGGGACGGAATAACAATTTTGAAAATTGAGCTAATTATTTTATTTTCTTCTTTTACATGTTCCTTTTTTTATTTGACTTTAAAGCTAAAGGTAATCAGAATACAACAGAGTCAAATGAGAAAGAGGTGATGGAAGGGTTTTTGGTGACAGTTGGTACCTAGTTGTGACTGTAGGTCATCCAGTCTATCTTAAGTCTTCATTTAAAGGAAATCTCTAGGAAATGCCCAACATTTTAAAGAAATCGGAAAGTCTAATAAACAGTATCAAACATAAGAAAGGCCAGGACAGATTTTATACAGCCATTAAAAAACCACGAATAAGGAAATGTCAATGCATGGGAACATGGAGACACCATCCTGCTCTCATGGAGCTTACATTCTAGTGGAGAGAGGCAGGATACATGCGCACTAGGCAACAGGTTGCGTGGCGATGAGGGCTGCGGAGAAAAGAAACAGCAGAAGGCAGGGAATAAAGGAACACAGGGTGCAGAGTGAGGCGGGCCACGTGGACAGAGAAAGCCTCGTGAGGAAGATGACACATGAACAAAGATGAGGCTGAGAGGAGCTAAAATATGGATATGCGGAAAAGGCATTCCCCGCAGAGGAGACAGTGAAGGCGAAGGCTTGGTGGCAGCTCATATTTGGTGTGTTGAGGAGCAGCACAGAAGTCAGGATGGAGTGAAAAAAGAGAAACAGTAAGAGGCATAGAGGCTAGCTCATAGAGGGAGTAACAGGCTGTTGTGAGGACTTTAGCTTTTACTCAGAGTGAAAGACCTTAGCTCTTACTCGGTGAAGCCATTGGAATATTTGATCGGGCGAGTCATATGACCTGTCTTCAGGTTTTAAAAGATCATTCTTTTAGAACTGAGAGTTATGGCTGATAATAGACTTATGGTGAAGGGATGCGGAGGCTTGGCGAGAGGTCATCAGATTCTGGGTGTTTTGAAGATTCAGCCCACAGGGTTTGCTGACAGGCTCAATACAGGATATGAGAGAAGGGACTCAAGGATGTGTCAAGGTTTTGACCTGAGCCACTGGAAGGATGGAAAAGCTGTTTGCTGAGATCCGGAAGAACAAAGAGGCAAACCTGGCAAGAGTGAGAGTAAGAGTTGGGTTCTGGATATGTTGACTTTGAGGTCATCCGAGTTGACACAGAGATGATGCAGTTGGATGTGTGAGTCTGGAACTCGGGGATGAGATCTGGGTAGAAAGTACAGATGTAGGAGTCATCTGCACACTCACAGATCAGAGGTCAGAACTAAGGCAGGTGGATGGGGGAGCTGGCCATTTCGTGTGCTCTCTAGGAATGGGCAGTCCCAGCCCTATAAAAGTAGATCATAGCCAGGAGGAGGTCAGAAGCCTGCAGGTGAATTCCTGACTTGAGCCCCTGGCTAAGATCTCAGGATTAGTTCCCAGCTGATCGCAGTCCTTCCGGATCAAAGGAGCTTTCCCAGAGCCCCCAGCCACATCAGTACCCAGGGAAAACGTGACTACAGGTGCAAAGTCCCCATGGAAGGGATGACCAGATCACTGTGGAGAGGTAAACGGGTCACTGTAGGTATCTGCTAGGGCCAGAGGTACCTGGTTCTTGCCCTTTGAGGATGGCCAGGTTCCTATTATTATTATTATTATTATTGAGTTGGAGTCTCTCTCTGTCGCCCAGGCTGGAATGCAGTGGCACACTCACGGCCACCACAGCCTCGACCTGCTGTCTCTGGTGATCCTTCCACCACACCCTCCTAAGTAGCTGGAACTACAGGCACATGCCACCATGCCCTATTAATTTTTTTATTTATTGTAGAGACGAGGTCTCGCCAAGTTGCCCAGGCTGGTCTTGAACCCGTGGGCTCAGGCAGTCCTCTCACCTCAGCCTCCCAAAGTCCTGGGATGACCAGGTTCCTTTCAATGACTGGCGCCTGAGGCCTTCCTGCTCTCAGAGAAGGCCAGAATGGTTATGATGGGCTATGGTGTCCACTCCTTGGTCCCTGCCTTTTCTAGTGAAATCAAGAGGCAGTAGCATTTTTATGTGATTTTTACTATGTAACACAAAGCTTGTTGTGTTAGTTAGCTATTGCTGTGTAACAAATGACCCTGAAACTTAATGACTTAACATAATAACACACATTTATCTCCCAGTTTTCTGAGGGTTGGGAATTTGGGACAGCTTTGCTGGGTACTTCTGGCTCATGGTTTCCCACAAGATTGCAGTGAAGAAATTGACTAGAGTTGGAGAAGCCACTGGCAAGGTGGCTCATTCACATGGCTGGCCAGTTGGTTCTGGCTGTTAGCAGGAGGCCTGAGTTCCTCTCCACATAGGCCTCTCCCTGGGATGCCTGGGTGTCTTCATAATTGGTGTGGGTGGCTTCCCCCAGATTGAGTGAACCAAGAGAGTAAGGTGGAAGCTGCAATGCCTGTCATGACCTAATCTCAGAACGCCTCCACCACACTCTCTTCGCCACATAGACGTGCTCTAATTCATTGTGGAAGGAGAGAGAACACAGGGTGTGAATATCAGAAGACAGGGCTCAGTGGAGTCTGCCATGGAAGCCAGCAATAACCTTCCATCGCGAGAGAGTTTATATCTTCTCAATTCTTTGTGTAAGTTCAAAGCACTACTTCAGCTCTAGGGTCTCATAACTCTGTATTATCTGGGTTCCCCATCACAGCTGGTCTGTACTTGCAGAACTCTGCCAGATGATGGATAGTCTTATCTGGTCACCTCAAGCTCAAGAGGGCACCTTGGGAGAAACATTCAAGTGTAGACAGAACATCCTCCAAAATGAGAATCCTCCATTTGCCATGTTGGCATTTGCGATCCCCCATCCCTGATGTTTCAGGTGCCCTGGCTCAGCTCACATCCCTACCAAATGCATGGCGTGTGATGTTACCCATTTTTGAGTTGTGCAGAGTTGCACTGCACTTAGCAGCCTTTAGTACAGGATGTGTCTAGGATGGAGCTTGTAATGTAAATTCTTCCAAGGAGCATCTGCCAGGTAGGACCCACCAGTGTTCCTGCCTTTGAGCACATCTCTTTCCCCGGGAACTTCTTGTGTGTGCACTTAATTCCCAGCCATTTCTTGAGTGAGCAAATTGCCTAAATGCATATGTGAGAAACCCTATTATGGTAAGTGTTATTAAACTGAAAACAAGGGTATAATATAACAGACTTAAGGGTAATTTACTAACAACTGGAGCCCTTAAACATTGATATACCATTGTGTAGTAATGATGCTAGTGTTTAAACACACTCTTTGTCACTCTGAGAATCACTGGGACCGTTTCCTAATCCTCGTGATCTTTAGTTATAGCTCTGTTCACCTTTTTTGCTACCTCTGTGTCACTGGTTTACAAATTATAAATCATTAACTTTTATCCACCTCAGACATCCAACAAACTGTTACATCTCTGTACCTTATTCAGAGAAATAATAGAGAAAATGTTGAGAGAGTGTAACAGAGGTGAGTTGGTGTTACTGAGCCGTGTTATTCTTGCATTTCAGCTTTCCTACGTGGAATGATATTGTGGTAGGACATGGTAGACACTGCATCTCAGGAGTGATCAGTTAATTGAAAGTGATGAGAATTCCTGGGTCTTCCCCAGGGAAGAGAATCAAATTCAAGTCTCAATAAAGATTCAGTGCCATCTGCAAGGTAGTGTGGACACCATGAGGGCCAGTGGGCAGCTGGGCAGGACCTAGCCAGCATGACCAGGTCTCCACATGTAGGGTCCGGCTTCTGTTTGAAGTGCCCTGGGGATGCTCTCCAGAGAGACTGGCTCGTGCTAAATAGAAAGCCTGCAGCGCTGGCTGGTGAAATTGCCACGAGGTGCCATCATCGGAGAGACCAGACATACTCAAAGTCCACGTAATCAGCACACATTCTCCCTGTCGGCCAGTGTCCCCAGGAAGCCACCTTATAATCAGAAGCCATTTGTTAAGCTGCCTTGAAAAATCCTCACAGAATCTAGAAATATCTCAAGTGTCTACAGTTACTTTATTCTCTCCCTGAAGGTATCTGAGGAACTCAGTCATGGCCCAAAGGTTGTTTGAGTGAGTGGATAATCAGGACAAGGGAAGCTGAGGGAGGGGAATGCTTAGTGGCAACAGGTTGGCTTCATGGGTCCATCTCAGAATGGGAATGACTTTGCCAGAAGGACTGAATTACTCAAAGCCAAATGGCCAAAATTTCCTTTTTCCTAGAGGGCACTTGGATGGAATATTAGTTATCTTTGGCCACATAACAAATTAACCAAAACTCAGCAACTTAAAAAATAACCACGCAATCACACATAGTTTCTGTGGATCCAGAATAGGAGTGATTCTGGCTCAGGGCCCTCAAAATGTCGCTGTGGGGTGCAGTCCTCTGAAGGCCTAGATGACCTGAGAGATCTGCTTCCAAGATGGCTCCCTCACATGCCTGGCAACTTGGTGCCAGCTGTTGGCAGAAGGCTTCCATTCCTCACCATAAGAACCTCCCAGTTGGGTTGCTTGGGTGAGCTCACAACATGGCAGCTGGCTTGCCCATTGTGGGCAATTGGGGAGAGAGTGAGGTCAAGCTGCAAGCCTTTTAGAACCTAATCCTTAAAGTCACACACTATCATTTCCCCTACATTCTATTTACTGAAAGAGACTCACTTCTGCTACATTCTATTTACTGAAAGAGACTCACTAAATCCAACCTGCCCTCAAGGGGAAGGAATTAGGCTCTACCTTTTAAAGGCAGGAGTGTCAAAAAATGCTGAACGTATTTTAAAACCACAATCGATATCACCAACATTGTCTTCGTAACTCATTTTTAATACATTTTTATAGCTGACAAACTCCTCAGCTGATCCATGCACTCTATTAATATATTTATATTATGTCTATAGCTATTACATATTTATACACATTTTAATATAATTATACATAATTACATAGCATAAATATTACCATATTTAGCTTATGGCCAAGCTGTTGTAGCATAATAGCCATTATATATATCTAATAACGTCTAATAATAATAATAATATCTAATTTGCCTTCCTCCATTCTGCCACCTCACTAGCAGGGGGCATGGGGTGATAACTGGCCCCATCTGTGCCTCTGTGTCTTCATGTGTAAAATAAGGCTAGTAATAGGACCTACCTCATAAGCTTCTTGGGAGGATTAAATGAGTAATTAAATGCACAGAACTTAGAAGAGTGCCTGGCGTATGGACAACAGTCAATACTGTTGACTGTCAGCAGTGGCAGCTGGAACAGTAGCAGAAATAGTTTGATCCAGTCAGTGTAGTCAGCCTCAGAAAGCAATCTTACTTCCACGTTCCTGTGGTAGTAAACAAAAGCTCTAGTTGTCTTCCGGGCCACACCACATTCCCACACCATCCAAACTTTGTTCCGAGGTTGGAGGAAGAACCGTTCAGCCCTGGAGGGGACCAGGGCCAGTGGCCTCTCATTTTCCTTCCTCTTTGCTGTGCTGGTTCCTCCTCTGAATCCCAGGTTAATCCCTGGCAGAGAGCAGTTACGTGGAGATAACATGTTCAGTTTGCACTCTGAGTCCTATTTAAGTTTTGTTTTTGTTCCTGATTTTTTTTTTTAGCTGACCTTTTGCGGAAGGGTAGAACATCCAAACAGGGAAATGACCTAGCAGAAAGCTAGAGAGTGCTGCAGCCTCATGAATTTATATTAAAAGTTGTTACCAAATTTTATTTTTAAATGTACATTTTCACAGGTATACTCGAGCTACCTCTGATTCCCGTAGGGCTTGTGACATAGGTTTATCTTCCTGTCAGACCCTTTTGCTTCTTTCCAGTGCCTCTTGGGCTTAATGGATAGATTCTATCTTCGTGCTAAGCACATTCATCATTTAAAACACGCCTGGTGTTTGCTGAAGATGTATTGACAAGAAGGTTAGAACTGGAATTCACTTCATCTCCCAGAACTGCTTTAAAAGGGAGTCTATACCTAGTGGAATGTGTGAGGGTTGTCTTGTCAGGTGGCAGTTAGCTAAATATAGGGATAGGAGCCGGGGGGGGCCTGCGAAGTCAGCCGTGCCCCTTCACCAGCCTTTCCCATCTGGACATCTCCAGCCCTGTGCTAGCCAGGTCAGTAGCCACCAGCCACATAAGGCTTGTGAGCACCACAGCTGTGGCCAGTTCAAGTTGAGGCGTGTTGTCAGTGACAAAATACACTCTGGATTTTGAAGATTTAATGCCCCCAAAATAAGAAGGAAAAATGGCTCATTCATTTATATCAATTACATGGTGAAATGATAATAGTCTGATGTATTGGTTAGAATGTATCATAAACATTAGTTTTCATCTTGTTCTTTTTACTCTTCTTTAATATGGCTACTGGAAAGTTCAGAATTCCATGCTTGACTCACACTGGGTCACTGTTTGACAGTGTTGCTCAAGACCATCTCGCTCTACTCTTTAAACCCCCAGGACAGGGATTCTAGAGACTTCCTTGGTGACTCGGAGTCTTTTACTCTCCTGGTGGTTCATTCCCTCTCTGCCTTCTCTTATCTTCATCTCTCCTGCTTCTGTTAGGAGACTTCTACTTCAAACAGCTGCCTCTTTGGCCTCGCCTCACGAAATCCCCACTTGAAGCGAGTCGAGCATCTCTTCATAGGGTTGTAAGCACAACAAACCCCTTTCCTTTCACCTTTTGACTTTCTACCTCTGATAATTTTTAGTGGCTTCTCCTGGGTCATCTCTGTTTTCTCTATATTATTTTGAGAACTTGATATCCAAAAACATTCACGTTGCTCTAACATGGGTCTGACGGATGCAGAGACAAGTAGAAAATATTACTTCCACCGTCAAGTACTTGATCAGTCCTTCTGCTCCTTTACCTTATTTAATCCGACAGCATAAGGAGGGCAGATACTCTTGACTGATGAGGCGGTTGAGGCTCAGAGGAGCTAAGTAACTTATCCAAGGTCCGCCACAAATTAAGTGGCAAATCTGGGACTTGGACTTTTGCCCAGGTTTGCCTGACTCTGAAGCCTGGGCTCTTTGATGATGCACCACACTTTTCCTCACTGATAATTTTCTTTGAAAGTATTATTTCCTGTAGGTTTGACAGGCTTTCTGTGCAGGCATTTGTGGCTTATGGTCAATAGTGACTTGACTTGGTCAATAGTGGCTTGTTCTGTTATGTTTGTGCCTAGCTAGAATTGTAAGGCTCTTTTGCTAAATTCTAGAAACCCCTTCCAACCCTGCAGACAAGCATGAAAGTCAGCAGATCAAATACTGTATGATTTTACTTCTGAGTCATGTAAGAGCAGAAAATAGAATGGTGATTGCCAAGGGCTGGGGAAAGGGTGAATAGGAATTTATTGTTTATTAATAGGGACACAGTTTCGGTTTGGAAAGACGAGAAAGTTCTGGAGATGGGTGGTGGTGATGGCTGCACATCCGTGTGAATGTCCTTAATGCCACTGACCTACACACAAAAAATGGTTGAAATGGTCCTTGTCATGTGTATTTTACTACAGTAAAAACAGATCTTCACATAAATAAGAGTAGCCTTCTATAGTTGTGTGATCAGAGGTGCCCTAGAACTAAGTCTTGGGTCCATTGCCCATTCTAGCTTTGAGCCTACAGTCTTTCTTCTAAGTCCTTTTCTTATGAGAAAGGTGAAGGCTTACTGTACTGAGCTGAGGGGAGTCCTTTCCTGAACAATGTCGCCAACTAGGAAGTTTACCAATTTCACACAAATGCTTTTGCCAAGATTTGAACCACTTTCAACAGATGTCTGATGGAGGGAAAACTGTCTCACCCCCAAGGAAGCTGGCATGTATACCCTTGAGTACATCTTATTTTCTATGGAGATTTTCTTAATCTTAGTCCTCTGTCTGTCTGGGGCTGGACCTAGACTCTTCTAAGAAAGAAACAGGACTATACATTCTATTTGGTTGTACCAAAGTAGTTGTACCGTCTTGGGAGAGACAGATGAGAATTCAACCGAGTGCCCAAACATCTAAGAATGTTTGATCTGTGTTTCAGTGGAGTTCCTGGCCCTGATGACCTGAGGTCAGTAAACCAATCTGACACAAAAGCTGTTTTGAGAAAATGTAGCCAGGATACATCTGTGGACCCCCAGCCACAAGCGTTCCCTCCAAGTGTGCTGTTGAAAGGCACTGTGGGCGTATTTACTTACTCGCCGTGTGTGTTCTCCTTTTCAGGAATCATTAACCAATGGCAACAGGAATCCAAGGATAAAGCAATTTCCCTCCTGCTAACTCACCTGCCTCTGCTGAAGCCGGGAAACCTCGACGCAAAAGTAGAATATATGAAGTTGCTGCCCCAAATCCTGGCTCACTCGATTGAACACAACCAGCACCTCGAGGAGAGCAGGCAGCTGCTGTCCTATGCCTTGATACACCCGGCCACCTCGTTGGAAGACCGCAGCGCGCTGGCCATGTGGCTGAATCACTTGGAGGACCGCACGGCGACCCACTTTGGTGGCCACCAGAGCCGAGGCCGCTCAGACTCTGTGGATCACGGACAGACACACTACTATCACCAAAGACAGAACTCTGATGACAAGCTCAACGGGTGGCAGAACTCTCGGGACTCTGGGATTTGCATCAATGCCTCCAACTGGCAGGACAAGAGCGTGGGGTGTGAGAACGGCCACACGCCTCTCTACTCCTCCTCTTCCGTCCCTACCACAATCAATACGATTGGAACCAGCACAAGTACAAGTAAGTCCCTCGTAGCTCTTGGACTCAGTCTGGTTTGATGACTTGCTGTGTGTGTGTTTGGCATGTCCTGCTGACCATGTCTGTTCCACGTAGCCGTGACCCTGGGAGAGAAGGGCTGATTGGAATTGGCTGTGGGAAGGGGTTCTTTGGAGCCCATATTTGTTGCTTTTGACTCTGGAAAGATGAAAATGCTGGGTGGGTCAAAGTGATGGATGGTCCAAATTTGGGTTACAAACAGACCAAAAATAAAGAAGTCAGAGAGAGAAGGAAACTTCTCGTTTCCACATACAGAAATGCCTTCGACCCACGTCTTTCACCCTGGGGTTTTCGGATTTGCCAAGATACATAGTTACCGTGTGACTCTAAAACTGATTCCAACACGTGGTTAACCAGCCAGCCTCATGGGCTTTGTGCATGTCTTTTTTCCTTCCTTTTTAAATTTTTCTTTTTTTTTTTTACCTCTTTCTTTCTGTCTTTACTCTTTTTTCTTTTTTTTCCTTCTTCTTTCCTTCTTTCTTTCTTTTTTTTTAGTTTCACCCTGGAACATTCCCTCCCCTAGCAGTTTCTGGTTTTAATCCCCAGTTGTCAGGGGCAGGTTTGCTAACCGAGAATGCTGCTCTGTGCTGTGGCCTGGTACGAATGCTGCAACTTCCTCTCGCTCAGTCCAGCCCCTTAGAAGAGAGGTCAGGCACTGCTTCGTAGGGGAGCAGAGGATGGTCCTCTGCTCTTTCACCCGCTAAAACAAAGTCCTGATCTTCCAGCTGAGCACTGGGGTGTCTATATAAAGAAAGCCGTATGGGAAAGCAGCCTGATGTCAGTGTTCCTGGATGCTAGTTTATATGTGCTCACAAATACAGTGTCAGTTCCAAGAGAACTTTCTCGGAGGAAGGCTGTTACAGTTAGACCCGATGTGCCTATCACCATGCAGGAACTCCCAACTAGATGACGTGAGAGGATTAAGAACTGGCAGTGACACCCATCTGGCCTCTGTCTCCGCTTGGGTCTTTTGGCTACTGGGCCTCTTTAAGTGGCTTTCTCAAAAACATAGGAGTGTCGAATTATCACTACATTAACTGAAACAGTACCTTAGTAGAATAACCAAGGAAATACTGCAAAGATTGCACTGATATTGCTACAACATAAGAGGGTTTTTTACGTTCTTTTTTCTATTTTTATGTTTAGATGTGAGTAACTTGCACATTTGGGGAATTAGGTGACTGTTGCATCATTAATTTTTTATGTCAAAGGTCTGATGGTAGTCAATATCTTTCATAGACTATAATCCAGCAAGAATGGTTTGTACCAGCCTCTGTATGATGGGGAGTGATGGCTGAGACTTTTAAAGCAGACGCATGCAAGCAGGTGCCACAGTCTCTTGGTCTGAGCTCCCTGCATCAGTGACAAAATCTAGTAATTGTTACAAAATGCTTGAGAGCTGGAAGGGATGTGAGCTCCAAGCTGCCTGCCTTCTCAAATCTTGATCTTTCATATTTCAAAGGGTTGAGTTTTATGTCATTTATCTTGAAATTAGACTTGGCTCATCATATGTTTCTGTCTGCTGATGTATACGTTCAAGATTGAGTCTTGACAAGATGTAGTACCTTTGAGAAGGTCATCAGGTTGTAATCAGTAGGCATTTATTTCTGGCTGTGGCCACACAGCCCCACGGAGGGGAGTGAATCCGTAGATGACCGTCATGGCCTTCCCAACCTTTGAATCCCTGTGTCATACTTGGGCTGAAAGGGACTTGGAGATTTAGCCAAATGATTAGATTACATCTCCCTGGAAAAAGAAAGGTATTGGGGCCCTCTTCTCGATCATCAACGAAGAAGATTAAAAAGCTCAGATCTCCCCTCCAGAAAGTTTCATTCAAACACATAGGCCATATCAACACTTGTATTTCAACACTATCTCTTTAACAAAATGTTAATGTCTTTGCTGCACTCCTTTGCATTGTCTATGGTGGTTCAGTTGTGTTCATCAAGACCACAAACCTTTGGGTCATTCCTTCACTCGTGCCTCTATCAGATTAATTACCGAGCACCTGGGAGACAGCCTGACTGTGGGAAGGACAAGGACTTTGGTGTCAATGCCCTCCTGGGTCCAAATCCCAGACCTGCAATTTGCTCACTACAAGTTGGCCAACTTATTTAACCTCTGTGATCAAGGTCCCCACTTGTAAAATGGGAACATTCACGATACCTATCTTTGAGGATTGTGGAGAGGGTAAACGGATTATGGAAACTCTCAGCCCTGGCCCCAGCAGAAACAGTAAGCACACAATAGATGTCTGCTACATGAATGGATCAAAGGAGCTAGGAAAGACAGTGAGGAGTGAGGTGCTAACACCAATACCCAGGGTTTGTGCCCTCATTTTCAGTTCTGATGGTCATCTGATAATAAGCACTTCTCCATGAGCCCAGGGCCATACAGAATAGTCTAGAGGGCCTTAACTATGACTTTTCGCCATTCCACTGCAGTAGAAATTGGGTTAGACATAAGGCTGCTTCTGCTGCACTGAAGCACTACATTTCTTACCTCTTTCAAACAAACATTTTGTTAAAGAGATAGTGTTGAAATACAAGTGTTGATATGGCCTATGTGTTTGAATGAAACTTTCTGGAGGGGAGATCTGAAATTTCTTACCAAATTTCAAAGGAATAAAAAATATTTGCACAAAACAAGATGATTATAAAAACCAGAATCAATTAATGCTGTACATATTCTTCTCTCTCTCTCCCTCTCCCTCTCCCTACCCCCCTATCTTTTTTTGTGTCAGGGTCTCACTCTGTTATCCAGGCTGGAATGCAGTGGCATGATCGTGGCTCACAGCAGCCTCAAACTCCTGGGTTCAGGTGATCCTTCTGCCTCAGCCTCCTGAGTGATTGGGACTATGGGTGTGTGCCATCATGCCTGGCTAATTTAAAAACAATTTTTTTTATTAGTTGAGGTCTCGCTATGTTGCCCAGGGTGGTCTCAAACGCCTCGGCTCAAGCATTCCTCCCACTTGGACTCTCCCCAAGTCCTGGGATTACATGTGTGAGCCACTGCACCTAGAATATTGTCAAATGTTCAGCTACGTCGTTGACAGTTAACGAAGGGTAACTAGAAAGCCACCCCCTTACAGCTTTTCTTTTTTATTTCTAACTTGGGTTTATTCCAGTGATATTTTATTCCTTTGGTCATTGTCCCTTCCACAAATGCCTTAGCATTTGTGGCTTTCTCCCTGTGTAGATTCCAAATCATCCAACTGCCCTGCAAACACTTCCTCTCTACCTACTGTGTACCTAACACTGCATTTCAGTCTTCAAGAAATATAGGAAGCTTAAAACAGTGTTTTCACTTTCAGGGAGCCTGTCATATCATTGGAGAGAGAAGGTCTATCAGTCAGTCTCACAATTAAAAATTGAATATCCTTTCTGCCACTTATTACCCTCAAAAAATTTCACGTAACAGTTCATGAGTTATATGAAAGTGCGGTAAAATGATACTCTAAGAGCTACCCTGAGGCATGTGAGGATTAAGCATCAGTTGATTGGGGGTATAGACCAGATATCCTGGTGAATGGCAGGTCAAGAAAGCCCTGCGGAATAAAAGGGAAGTGAGCTGGGATGGAGGGGGAAGGAGGACTGGGGGTCCCTCAGGGTAGGAATATGCATGGGGATCAGAGTATGTGGATGAGACGGGAGGAAAGGGAGGAAGGAGAGGCTAGCACAGGGAAGGGTACTGAGGAGGGTGGTAAAGTGGGCACAGGAAGGGGTCTGAGAGCCCTAAGGGGCCGAGCATTTACACCACAGGCATGGGGACGGCCTGAGCAGCGCTGCACGGGGCATAGGCATCCGTGGGCAAACCAGACACGTAGCAAGTGACTAGTGCAGAGTCTACAAGTTTCAAACACTCAGATGTTAAGTAACCAAATAAAAGTAATAAAAGTTTAAAAGCTCGTGCCTGTAATCCCAGTATTTTGTGAGGCCGAGGTGGGAGCATGCTGGATCCCAGGAGTTCAAGACCAGCCTAGGCAACAGAGTGAAACTTCATCTCTACAAAAAAGTTAAAAAATTAGATGAGCATGGTGGTGTGCACCTGTAGTCTCAGCTACTCAGAAGGCTGAGGCCAAAGGATCACCTGAGCCCAGGAGGTTGAAGCTGTATTGAACTGTGATCGTACCACCACACTCCATCCTGAGTGACAGTGAGACTCCGACACAAATAATAATAATAAGAAGAAGAAGAATCATTAGATAGGAGGCAGGTAAGATGGAATTATTAGAATTAGGTTCAGTATTGACTTGGACATGTATGATTGATTGATTTATTCATTCACTTAGAAAATGTTTATTGATCACCTATTATATGCCTTGCCTCCTCGAGGCACTTGGGATGCATCAGTGGGTAAGACAAAGTCGCCTTTCTTCATGGAGCTGGCAGTCCAGTAAATACAAATTGTAGTATATAATTAAATTAGAAAGTGTGTTAGAGGTTGATAAGTGATGTGGAAATCAGAACAAGAGGAGGGTGAGGAGGACCGGCTATAGGAAGTGAGGTGGTTCCAGCATGAAGCAGGGTGGTCAGATAGACCTTGAAAGACTTGAATGTGGTGCGATAGTTAGTCACCAGGTATCTGGGAGAAAGAGCATTCCAAGTCAAAATGAAGCTGGAACAGAGATCCCAAGATAGAAGAGTGCCCAGCTTGTTTGGGGAAAAGCAAGAAGACTGGTAGCCAACAGGGAGGAAGGGAAATAGACAGTGGTCGAAGAAGTTGGCAAGATAACGGCCAGGACAGAGGCTGTAGGGCATTGTAGGGCACTGCAAGGACTTTGACTTTTGCTCTCAGTAAATCAGGAAGCCACCAGAGGCTTTCGGCAGATAAGTGACATGGCCTGACTCCTATTTTGAAGGAATCTCTTTGGCTACTGTGTTAAGAATAGATTGTACAGGGCAAGGACAGAAACAGGAAGACCAGTTGAGAGTCCGTGGCAGTAATCCAGGCAACAGGTGACGATGACTTGAACCAAGAAGCCTGCAGTAGAAGGGTAAGAAGCAGTCAGAGTTCAGACGTTTTGAAAGCAGAGCTAACAAGATTTCCTGAGAGTAAATGAGGCATGCGAGGGAGAGAGTTTAAGAAAGATTCTATAGCCAGGTGTGGTAGAGCATGCCTGTAGTTCCAGCTACTTGAAAGGCTGAGGCAGAAGGATCTCCTGAGCCCAGTAGGTCAAGGCTGCGGTAGCCATTGAGTGTACCACTGCACTCCAGCCTGGGTGACAGAGTGAGATTCCAACTCAAAAAAAAAAAAAGAAAGAAAGAAAAAGATTCTAATGGTTTTTGCCTGAGCAACTGAGAGGGGCATGCAGTTGGCCATCAGTTGAGATGGGGAAAGTCTTTATCAGTAGAGTAGTTGGTTTTGAAGTAAGCCCAGGAATTCAGTGTCCTATATGATGAGTTTGGCATGTCTGTCTGGCAGTCAGAGATATTGAGTGGGCAGTTGCATGTATGAGTATACAGTTTAGGAGAAAGGACTGATCTGAAATGGACATTTGTAATACCTAAATGAGATTCCCAAGGCAACCATATAAAGAAGACCAAGGACCCCAAGCCTGAGGCTGGAGCAAAGAGGGGGAAGCTCTAAGAATCTAAGGAGAAACTGAGATTGGAGAAAACTCAAGTGTGTGTGTCTGCAAGGTAAATGAAGAAAATGTTTCAGAGACAAGAGTGTTCAACTGAGTGAAATGTTACTGATAGGTCTAAATCAACCATTGGATTATCAAGGAGAGAGAGTAGAGATAAATAGAGAGCACTTAACACATGAAAGGCATTTCAGGGATGAAGAAAGTTAACTTAATGGTTTCAAAAAGATTATAGAAGCAAGATAGGGAGATATACTAGCCACCAGCTTGATTGTAGATGACGTTGACTTTGAGAAGATGTTGAAACTGTGAAATGGAGAAAAATAATAGTGAGAAGGCATTAACAACAGGAGATGGAGCCACACACACTTTTTGAAAGAAGGGATTAAAATAAGCCTGATTAGAACAGGCAAGACTAAGTCCAATGAGAATCAACCTATTTTCATCCATTGGGAGGTGAGCATATCTTTTGTTGATTGCAGAGGTTAAATCAAGTGATATCTAGTCAGGCTGGTGGCTCAGCCTGTAATCCCAGCACTTTGGGAGGCCAAGGTAAATGGATTGCCTGAGCCCGCGGGTTCGAGACCCACCTGGGCAACTTGGTGAGACCTCATCTCTACAATAAATTTAAAAAATTAGCCGGGCGGGGTAGCACACACCTGTAGTTCCAGCTACTTGGAAGGCTGAGGTGGAAGGATCGCCAGAGTCCAGCAGGTTAAGTCTGCAGTGGCCGGGAGCAGCCACTGCACTCCAGTCTGGGTGACAGAGTGAGACTCCAACTCAAAAAAAAGAAAAAATCAAGTGATATCACAAGGACCTTTGAGCTGGGCCTTTTATTCCGTGAGATAAGAGAATAATGGGTTAGGATGGGCCAAAGAGTTATTGCACAACCTTTTGGATAGAACCAGGGTGCTTCAGAAGAGAGGAGAGTTATTTTCAGTACCCCGTTCTCTTTGTAAGGCTCCTCAGGGATCTGACAACTGAGAGCAAGAATGTGCAGGGTCTTCTTCCTGAGCCTGTGGGACCGAGGCACTGGCTGTGCAAGGGTTGGTCAACTTTGTTTCAGCCACCACAAGCAATTCCAGATATAAAGTGCATTGGACCCAGTCTAGCATGTCAAGGCTTGCTTCGCATCTGAAACCTGCTGTAGAGAAGGTAAACTGGGAAAAAAGCATGTCCTGGACTTCTTTTATTTATTTATTTGTTTGTTTGTTTGTCTGTTTAAATTTTGAGTCAAGGTCTCACTCTGTCACCCAGGCTGGAGTGCAGTGGCACGCTCATAGGCCACTGCAGCCTCGACATGCTGGGCTCAGGTGATCCCTCTGCCTCAGCCTTCCCAGTAGTTGGAACCACAGGCATGTGCCACCATACTCAGCCATATCCCGACCTTCTGAAGAGCTTATAGAGTTCCCTCATGTGGCAGTCGGTGCCACCTCCCTTGTCCCAGACTACCTTCCTGACCCTTGTCTACGCTTCACAAGTGAACTTGACACGCAGCTTGAAATGAAATGAACTTGTTTTGTTTTGTTTAATAATTGCAGTGCTTGATCTTTCTTAGCATTATTTCTGTTTGGATTTGAAAACTTGCTGGCCTTGGTCAACACAGCATGAGGCAAGAACTCAGGAACTTGGGGTGCCAAATTTACTACTCCAAATGCTCCACTGGATTGACCCACTTCTATAGATTCATGGCATATCTTGGAACCTTAGTACTTATTTTTAAAAATACATTTTAAAAAATTTAGTATCATAGACCATAAAAAGTAAATTTAAAATGATAGCATTGCCAGGCATGGTGGCTCAAGCCTGTAATCCCAGCACTTTGGGAGGCTGAAGGGAGAGCATTACCTAAATCCAGGGGTTCGAGACCAGCCTGGGCAATTTAGTGAGACCTCGCCTCGTCAATAGATCTTATAATTAGCCCTCTCCATCCCAGCTCACTTCCCTTTTCCTCCACAGGGCTTTCTTGAACCCTCCCCTCCCCAATGAAGAACCTTTTGGGAGTGGAAGTTGTGTCTTTCTTATCCCTATTTCCTAGCACCTAGTGACTCAAAAAGTCATAGATTCTGGAAATGGCACATTCCTGGCATGAATTCCGTTGTCACCATCTTAGGGCAGAGCGGCTCTGCTAGATGGTATCTGTCTCTTACTAAGCCCAGATGTGGCCTCTGAATTGTCCTCAATGTGTCCCTCTAGGCAGCCACTGTAATTCAGCAAGAGATGGTGTATGAGCTGGAGCCTGTCTACCCGGCTCCGTGTTTGCTAAACAGTAGGGGCTTAATGAATGCCTGGGCTCGCTAGGCAAATGTTCGTGAAAATAATGAATTTCCCAAATAAATAAGAGGATGTTCCTAGGAATTCACTAAGCTATCTGGTGACGATATTAATTGTGTAGCCTTCTGTCATCATCATCACAATGACATCGTGATTACCCTTGCCCCTTTTGTGACTTACTTGTTTCAATATAAATAGACTTTTAATAACACCCTGTGGTCCTGATTATGGAGGTAATTATATGAACTTATACATGTGATGAGATGCCGTAGAGTTATATATAAATTCATACTTTAAAAAATGAGTGCATATGAACGCTGCTCTGAATAAGGCCTATGGTCTGGTTGATTGTGTTGTGTAAGGTCGGTTTTCCGGTTTTGATAATGCACTATAGTTATATAAGGTATCACATCGGGGGAAGCTGGATGATGAGGACATGAGACCTTTCTACAGTCTCATTGTGGCATTTCTGTAGTCTCCTGTACATCTATAGTTATTTGCAAATTAAAAGTTAAAAAACAAAAATTACTTGGATTATCTAATGCCTGGATTTTGTAGGGGGAGGGGGTCTTGGTCCTTGTTCTTGGCCTTCCTGGGTGGTAGAGGAGTCCTTCCATTTATGCCGGGCCCCATAGAGCCCACATCTGAAACCAAACTGCTTCAGCAGATGGGGAGGGGCAGGAATGAATCTCAGAAAAAGTGACTCCTTGGGGAACTCCTCTCACAACTGGAAAAAAATCCTCCATTTCCCTCAGCCCTCAAGCATCCAGGGCTACTTGTTTTATTCATGAAGTCCTCCCTCCTCCGTCTGCCCTCCTTCCCCTTTTCTTACCACCAGCCACTTGAAGCGCGTTTCAGGCAGCCTATGAGAACCATCAGAACAGAGATATTCAAGTGAAGGAGAGACACTGAGGCAGCTCTGGGCAGGGCCTGGGGAGAAAAAAGAAGCCTTTGCCTGTTGCCTCTCGGAAACCCAGGAGGAGGGGCAGGGCCCAGAGGCCCTGGCTCTGTCTTGCTGGCTGCAGGTCACCCCCTCCTGGAGCCCTTGGAGCCACAGGCGTAGCTTGGAGTTCCTCTTACATTTTCATGGAGTTGTTTTGCCTTTCACCAACAGACATTCTTTCTTGCTGGAAAATTTTGTGCTCCCAAAAATCTAGCCAACCTGGCATGTAACTGAAAAATTCCATTATTTTCTTAACCCCTCATTTGCTCTTCAAAGAGGTAACTAATGAAAGAGTTGGTTTGCTTTCTTAGAGAAGCATTTATGACAGCTGGCACGATATATTTTTAGCTTTAGCTTCCTTCCCCTTTGGGGAAGCTTTTTTCAATGTGCCACTGGCCTTCCTGATACATGCTGCATTGTAACGATGGCTCAGTAATATCTCAGAGGTCTCAGTGTTGCTACTGGCTCATCCTTCTCCCTTACCCAAGAGTCCACAATTTTACAGGGCTATGTTTTTCCTCATGGTGTCTAGTGTCTGTTTTCTAGGGCCTGAGGAAGAACAATCAGAAAAACACCACAGTGAGCAAGAAGCCCGTTGATTGTGTGCTGGAGACCCCACCGGCTGGAAAAAGGCAAAGACCTCTGTGGGCTCCATGTACCTTGGGTCATGAGGCTGTGCTGTCCATCCCCCACCCAGGAGGATTTTTTTCGACTTCAGTGACTATGAGGGTTATTAAACATTAGATGAGCTACAGAGGAAGACAGTTGTGTTCTCATTCCCCACCAGACTTTAAAAATAGGATGGATTCTGGCTGGAATAAATGACTTAATTTGGACTAGCCTGGAAGAGAGGAGGGAAGTGGGGGTGAACAAGATGGCTTCTCTACAACCCTTTTGGAGCTGTGTAGTCTTAGAATTTCTGTCATTTCACAAGATTTAGCATGTCGTGGTCGATAGTAATAGATTCTCTACAAACAAATGAACAGGACAACTTTCATATTTGCATTTACTTACTGTTTTCTTTTCTCGCTTTTAAAATTTCTGGGGTAAACTCAGGTTACAATAAAAGATGTATCATGACTGTGGCTTATACGTGGTTTTGATATTTTTAATATCAAACCGAAATTTTAAACCCCCGCATTTCATGGTCTCAGGTACCACGGCAACAGCAAATGTCAGTGGCACCAACTACTGTCAGTTTAGGGCATATTATCTAACCCTTAAACACTAAATATCATTCCAATCATCACCCTGTCTGGCCTTCAGCATTCTATTGGGTAAAATTGTGGTATCAGGAAATCTCAGCTATAATTTAATTAAGAGAAGGACATAGAGATGGGGAAGCTAGATAGACAGAGGGTTCCAAAATCTGGAAAATGCCATAAAGGGTTTTTGTGGGTTGGAGAGAGGCTAAAACGCCCAGCATACTCCAGGGTAGTCATTTCTTGCCAAAAGTTTGGACCATTTCCATAGACAAAGTCCATGACTAGAATTGGTCAGGGGGCCAGTGGGAGTGCAGGGTTTGCTTTAGAGATTTTTTTCACAGCCAGCCTTACTCAGCTGCATCCTTTTGGAAAAGCCCAACAAAATCCATACGGAGCACAAATTTATTATGGATTATGTTATGCTTTACTCTTCTGCTTTGGACAGTAAGACATTCCTGTACAAAGAGGCTTAGTTATGAGGCTATGTGTGGTGTTTTAGGAGTCAACCTGGTGTCTAAATGATGAGGTAGTCTTGATCAAGACCAAGAACATGGCTTTTGAGTCAAGCCACGTGGTTTTCAAGTCCAGTTTCACAGTAACTAACTGTGTGGTTATGGACAAGTTACTTGGCCTCAGAACCTCCTTTTCCCATCCTTAAAAGTGGAAATACATTTCAGTAGATAGTTCTTAATTGACTCAATCAGAATGAGTAGTAGATGTGTTTATTGGTTTTTGTGTTGTTTTTTGGAGTTGGTGTCTTCCTCTGTCACCCAGACTGGAGTGCAGTGCCATACTCACGACCACCACAGCCTCCACCGGCGGTCCTTCTGCCTCAGTCTTTTGAGTAGCTGGAACTACAGGCACCCACCACCATGCCCGGCTAATTCTTTGATTTATTGTAAGTCGTGGTCTCACCAAGTTGCCCAGGCTGATCTTGAAGCAGGAAATCCTAAGGAATAAGTTTGGTTTTTTTTTTTGTCGGAGTCTCACTCTGTCACCCAGGGTGGTGTACAGTGGTCCACTCACGGCCACCGCAACCTCGACCTGCTGGCCTCAGCCTTCCAAGTAGCTGGAACCACAGGTGCGTGCCACCAGGCTTGGCTAATCTTTTTATTTATTGTAGAGACAAGGTCTCACCAAGTTGGCCACGCTGGTCTTGAACCTGTGGGCTCAGGCAAGTCTCTCCCTCTCCTCCTAAAGTACTGGAAGTGGAAAGGTGTGAGCCACTGTACCCAGCAGAATAAGACCTTAAGCATATTTTAACTTAAAACAAATACACACGTTCATTTGCAGTCTTGGGTATAGCATGATGGCCCTTTCTCCAAGGATACGGTCCCTAACAGTTTGTTCTTTGTCTTTCCTGCATAAATTGCACCCTTCAATGCATTATTGTCCCTGACTTTTTATAAATGTGGAGCAGGAATTCAAAGGGATTTGCAAAAACAATCAGCACGAATCTTTCTAGGTTCTGATTTTTCTTTTTATAATTTAGCTTATAGGGTTTTCTCACACTAAGTTCAACAGTAGTTTTTTAAGCCAACATACTTAATATTTCTAAAGCATTTAACTAAACTTTAAGGCAGCTAACTTTTTTATAACCCATATGTCATTGTTTCTGTAATACTTCTAAAAACTTTTATATTTACACTGGCCAGGCACAGGGGGCACATACCTGTAATCTCAGCACTTTGGGAGGCCAAGGTGGGAGAATTACTTGAACCCAGGAGTTTAAGACCAGCCTAGGCAACATAACAAGACCTTGTCTTTTACAAAAAAATTAAAAACTCAGCCGAGGGGTGGTGGTACACACCTGTAATCACAGCTACTTAGGAGACAGAGGCAGAAGGATTACCTGAGCCCAGGAAGGTCGAGGCTGCAGTGAGCTGTGATCGTGCCCCTGCACTCCAGCCTGGGTGACAAAATGGGACCCCCCCAACTCAAAAAGTAAAAATAAAAGTTTTATATTTATAATAAATACAACTGTCTTAAACAGGTTTAGGAGCAAATTCAGATGACCCTTGGTACAACTACAAGTCAGCTGGTGGGAACAGAAAGGCACAGGTCAATTCCAGTCCTGGCGGAGGGGGGGCGCTGTGAATAGCAGGAAGTAGTTGAAGGGAATAGGGAGTCCTGAGCGGTCCAGCAAGTTCTTTAAGTGAAGGATGAGTTAAGAGAGCTTCTTTTTTTAAAGTTTTATTTTAAACGATGTGGGGTACAATTCAGGGTTAGGTATACAAAGTGGTAATTGGGGTGTAGATAAAGTTTGGTCCTCACTTTGGTACCCACTTCACCTGGTTTGAGATCAGGTACCCTTATTGATGAGGTATGCCTCCCCTCCCTCCCCTGGCAGTTTCCCACTACTGCCAATCCCTTTCTTGTAGTATTATGGTAATTGTTCAGGGTCTGCTTATGAGTGAGAACATGTGGTACTCAGTTCTTTGTTTCTGTGATAGATTGCTCAGTATTATAGACTCTAAGTACATCCAGATTGCTTGCGAAGTCCACAATTTTATCCTTCTCTATGACTGCATAATATTCCATTGTGTATATGAACCACATTTTTTTATCCAGTCCACTTTTCGATGGGCAGCACAGTTGGTTCCACGTTTTGCTATTGTGAACAATGCAGCAATAAACATATATGTGCAGGGGTCTTTTTCATAGAGTGATTTGAGTTCCTCAGGGGTATATTCCCAGTAAGGGGATTGTGAGGTCATATGGGAGGTTGATTTTTAGATCTTTTAGGAATTGCCAAACTTTTCCACAGAAGTTGTACTAGTTTACACTCCTACCAACAATGTAAACTGTTCCCTTTTCCCCACAGCCTCTTCCAGTATCTGCTTTTTTTGAGTTGTTGATGATGGCCATCATGAATGGGGATAGATGGTACCTTCAGGGTGGTTTTAATTAGCATTTCTTTAGTGACTAGGGGAGGCTGAGCATTTTTTCATGTATCTGACGGGATAGGTATGTCTTCTTAAGGGGGGTTGTGAGGATTAAGTGAGAGGTGTGTGTAAAATGCTTGCCAGCTGGTTAGCCCTTATTATGGTCTCAATCTCTGAACTTATCGTTACTGCTGGTAGTAGTGAGAGGGGATTCTTCCTCCAACCCAGCCTCTGCAGTAAACTGTGGAGGAAAAGGCTCTATGGGGAAGCCTGTGACAGAGCTCTTCCAACATGCTAAATTGAGATCAAGATACTTTGAGTCAGCTTCTACAAAGAGCCAGCCTTCCACAAGTACCAGAATCCCCTTAAGGACTCTTCCCATGACATCTCTTGCTAAATACCCTAAAATGGGACCCGATTCAAAAAGAAACTTTAGAGAGTAAAATACAGATGTGTTGATGCCATTCCCTTGGGACCTATGACAAACAAATCATTTTTTTAAATTAGTAATAAGTGCAGAGATGTCGTTCACATTTTAAAACATGATCTTTCACTTATAGAATAGGATTTTTTTTTCCACTGTGAGTCGCATTCTGTCGCCCAGATTGTGACACGATCACGGCCACCACAGCCTCAACCTCCTGGACTCAGGGCGATCCCGCCACCTCAGCCTCCTCCCAAATGACTGGAACTGCAGGCGCATACCACCATGCCTGGCTAATTTTTTTATTTATTGTAGAGATGAGTTCTCGCTATGTTGCCCAGGCTGGCCTTGGACTTCTGGGCTCAGGCAGTTCTCTCGCCTTGGAGACTCCCAAAGTGCTGGGATCAGATGTGAGCTACTGCGCCCGACTCAGAATAGGATTTAGTAGGGATAAATGAGGCCATGCACACAGTCACAAACCAGGGGCGTGTAGCCAGGCCCAAGAGTATGGAGTGCCTGAAAGAGAAAGTGCCATAGTGAATTCACTTCTAACGTTGTATGTGATCCTAATGGGGACTCCCACTTCTTATGAAGACATGGGATTGGAGACCCCTAAATTCCTTGTTAGCACTTTGAATCCATGCTTCCAAGGCAGAAGAGTCTTCAACTCGTCGAGTGCTGAGGCGTGCACCGTGTTCATCATTATACTGGGGTGGGTGTGGGAGGAGAGTGAAGCGTCTAAGAGAAGTGGGGTGTGTCAGAGCCGGGAAGAGAGGCTCCTGCTCTATTCGGCATTAAGTACATCTGTGCTGAAAAATCTGGCATGGCTTTAGTCCCACTCACTTTAAAGAGATTGTGTAACCCAGTAACTGCTACCTGGAGTGTAGAGCCGAGAAGTCTGGCAGGCAGGGATTAGGTGGGGGACTTACTTTTCACTCCACTGTGTGAAATAAGTACCATGTTGATGCCAGGAATTTTCTATTAAAAATATGTAAAATGGAAAAGGTATGAAGATGTTAGTGAAGCGAGGGGCGGGGGGAAAGAGAGATCCTCCAAGAAACACAAGGTGATTCAGCCTGGAGTAAGAATGCTGAATCAAGAGTGACTTGATACTTTAGAAACCCATTAAAGTTTGTTAATAGGAAAAAAGTATCATGAGTCCCTTAGTCACTGCCACTTAGAGAGAAAAAAAGGCTGGGTGTGGTGGCTCACTCTTGTCATCCCAGCACTTCAAGTAGCCGAGGCGGGAGAATCGTGTGAGCCCAAGAGTTCAAGATCAGCCTGGGCAACATAATGACACTTCACCGCTACATAAATATGCAAAACTTGGCCGGACATGGTGGTGCATACCTGTAGTCCCAACTACTCTGGAGGCTGAGATGGGAGGATTGCCGGAGCCCAGGAGGCTGGAGGGACAGTGAGCTGTGATTGCACCATTACACTCTAGCCTGGGCAACAGAGCGAGACCCTGATTCAAAAAATAAAATAGAGTAAAAAAATTTTTTAAGTTTTTAAAAAAGAAAGAAGAGAAAACTGGCAAAACATACTGCTTCAGGGTCTTGGTGATGATGACATTTCTGAGCATGCTGCTATTACAAATATGGCTTCTCCCTCTTTTCTTGAAGAAGAACATCAGGATGACCAAGTTCAGCTGCCTGGCACCTGGGTCACAGGCCATTTGAAAGCCATTCTTAGCCTGTGATTGTGGTTTTATCATGATGGGATTCATTTGGAAGAAGAGTGGACTGTCTGAAGGTTCTTTGTTTTAAGATCTCTGATAAATATTTGGCATGTTACTGGTGTTATTCATGTGCTACTAAGTCAAACATTTCTATGGTAGGAACGGAGACATGGAACTTTGGGGCTGTCTCAAAAACTGCTGCCCATTTTTTATTTTGTAAAAGACTTTTTGCTATGTACAAGTCAAAATAGTTAGACCTGTAGCCCTCAGGTCCCATCTCCTGAGAGGCAGTCCTGATGAGGGGCAATGGATAGGCAGCCACCGCAGGGGAGTGGGTGCTCAAAACCAAGTAGACTCTCTTTAACTCTTGTTAGTAGCAAGTAAGGCATGTGAAAGAAAATGCACGCTATAGGGATATTTCCTTTTACACAGTGGGTCTATTTCTGAAAAGTCACCTGAAATGACTTTTTAAAAACTCAAATCATTTTCCCATTGACTAAAACTGTGATTCAAGGCATGAATTTTCTTAGTTACTAATTAATCTTCATTTGCAAGAACTTTGAAATCTGGGGTTAGAGTCCTAAATTCCTGAGATTCTCTATCAAAATGAATCAGCTGGCCGGAGTGTGGTGGCCCATACCTGTAATCCGCACTCTGGGAGTCCAAGGCGGCAGGATCACTTGAACCCAGGAGTCTGACCCTGGGCAACATTGTGAGACCCTGTCTTTTTTCCTAAAATTAAATGAGTAATCTGTAAAGTATTTACAATTACAAATACTGAAAGGATTTTTGGAAGTGTGTGTGTGTGTATGTGTAACAGCTCTCTTGCTCTCTGTGTGTTGAGATTATTTAGGTGACTTTTGTTTTGCTGTTTTTATCATGTTACTTTTAATGAAGCTGAGTGGGCAGGGCAGATGGTGGCTCCAATCCCCCCCCACCCCCACCCCTCCGTCCATGGTGTTTCTAAACGCAGAGAGTGGACTTCCTGAATCCATTAGGAGCTACAGAGAGAGAACTTGCTGAGGAGACGCTGACGTGAGCACTTGGCCAGGATACTGCAACCCCAGAGTGTATCGGGAGAAAGCTCAAGCCTGCAGCATGCTTGGAAAGTGGGAAGAATGTGGGTGGAGTCATTAGGCCTTAGGGAGTGAGAGTGTAAGAAAGGGTATTGTTCACATATGTTCATCATTACTTAAGAAATGACTCCGTGCCTGTGATATTGTCATTAACTCTACTAGGTTTAACAACATTTTAACACCCCAGCTGAATGTTATCTACAAGTATTAATCGAAAAGTCAAGAGCCCACTGCAAGTACAATAACAGCATCTTTAGGTAAAAATGACCACATTTGTACATTTGTTTACCTTTGGCAGTGTGGCTCACCTAGAATCTCAAAACACCATGTGCTAAATGAACTTCAAAGTCTGAGAGTTCTTGACTCCCAAGAGTGTCTCTCTTTGGAGGCTTGAGTCCAACAATGTGATTGAGGTCAGCCAGTCCCTAAAAGGGCTTGAGCTGCAGATCCCAAATTCAAGGTATGCATATTAGCAGAAATGAGGATTGTCTGTACTCAGAGAGAGTAGATGTCTTGTAAGCAAGTGATATGTTGCTTGAAGGCTTTTCCCCCAACCTATAGGATTTGTGGGAAAGAATCAAAAGCGTTGTAGCTTTGTATGGGCACAGCTCTTTCCCAATTTTCTGTTGGTGATCTCTCTCTCTCTCTCTCTCTCTCTCTCTGTTGTGTGTCTCTGTCTCCCTCCCTCTCCCTGTCTCCCTCCTTCCCTCCACCCCTTCTCTTTCTCCCTACTTCCCTCTCTCTCCCTGTGTCCCTCTCACTCACTAGAGACAGCTGCATCATTTTTATTTGCTTCTAGAACTATTCTCTTGCTCCTCTTCCCCCAGCCACCCAATCTGTATGCTGTTCAGAGAGCAGGCTAATTATGGGGCACTGGAGAAGCAGTTGCCCAGAGAAAAGCTCTTTATGTGCTCAACTGGGATCATGCAACGTGGGGGTCATGCTCATGACCATCTCTTCATTCACGTCTACATGTCGCATGAGAGCCGCCTTCCATTCTTTTGAAATTGCATGAACAAACTTCTTAGAAAGGGCAAAACAAGAAACGAATGCCTTTTCTTAAAAAACAGAGCAAGGAAAGGATTCCATGTCTACTTCTTGGGACTTCATGACTGGGAAAATACCCACATGGTGGCCAAGAAAAAGACATGCTTCTTTCCTTCACTAAGGCTTTGCATTTGTGGTGGTCACTGTAATGACTTAGCAGCAAGAAGCTTTCATGCATTCAGAGGTTGAACTCACAGAATGGTGTGACTGTGTAGAAGGACTGCTGGACTTCCGTCACCTAGGAGATTGCTTTTGCCTTCAGGTCGGTTTTGTGTTTTTGTTGTTGTTGTTGTTGTTGTTGTTATTGTTTTAACTCCAAGACATGTAAACTCTTTGAGACCATTCTGCCACCCTAAATGGCATAGACTGAGAGAAATGAAGTATTTGCTGGGTGGTTCACTTAAGAATCCTTACTCTGGGGAAGGATTCAGAGGAACACCTCTCTACTGTACCCCTCTCTCTTTTAGATCAGTCAGCTTAGACTCAGCCTCTTGGAATCCTTCAGACTGGCAAGGATTCGAATGGGCCTTTGGCTAAGCCATCAGAACTCTAGAAGAGGCCTGCTTGATATCATCGTCAGCTTAAATCTAAAGAATCCTAATGTCAAGTCTGTCCAGTGGGAACTCTGAAATTGCTACCTTAAATGAGTCCGAAATGGCCACTAGGGTCCCATTGGAAATCATAGCCCTAAGCCCACAGCAGAGTAGGGTTGAAAGCTTCCTTTGGTGCTGGAGAAGTTTGCTTTTCCTCAAGTCCTGTAGTTCAGAGTTGAGCCTGATTTTCCAGAATCGCCCCAACTCTGATCCACTACTCCCAAATCTAACCATGCAGGTGACCTGGTTTCTAGGATTGAAGGAAGAACTGAGATACATGACCATCTACTTCTTGACATTCTTTTTTTTTTTTTTTTTTGTACTCTGGTTCATTCCAGAACACGTGCTAGTGGCACAGATCTGGCAGGGTCGCTCATATACTGGATAACAGAATCACAGTCCAGAAAGGTCTCAGACAATATGAAGTTGCAGTTCAGAACACACACTCTGAAATCAGATCAACCTGGGTTTGGGTCCCATTTCCACTGATGTCTAGCTCTATGACCTTGGAGAAATAACTCAACCTCTCTTGGCCGTCATCTCCTCACATTAAAAAGGGGTAATAAGTGCCACTCATAGGTGGTTGCAAAAGTCCTCTTTGGGCCTACGTACGATGTTTTTCTTGAAGACAACCATCTTGGCGTCCTCTATCCTCTTACTCCTGTCTGTGCTGGTTACCCTCAGTCTAGCCCTCCCAGGCTAAAAATTCATGCTGCTTCAGTTCTAGGAAATTTTCTCAAATATAAAAACTAATTTTCTCCCACTCATTTTTCCATCTTTCCTTAAATAACTCCCTTAAATCAGATAATAGCTCTTCTCTATGGATCTACTGATTTCCTTAACTCTTGCTCTCTTGTTTTTATTTTTTAGTTGTTCTACTTTTTTTTTCTTTTTTTTTGAGTTGGAGTCTCACTCTGTCACCCATACTGGAGTGCAATGGCCACTTCCAGCCACCGCAGCCTCCACCTGCTGGTCTCCAGTGATCCTCCCACCTGTCTTCCAAGTAGCTGGAACTAGCACATGCTACCACGCCCGGCTAATTTTTTGATTTATTGTAGAGATGAGGTCTCGCCAAGTTGCCCAGGCGGGTCTTGAACCCACGGGCTCAGGCAATCCACTCACCTCAGCCTCCCAAAGCTCGGGATTACAGGCTGAGCCACTGAGCCCAGCTAGTTGTTCTACTTTTAATCTTTCTGTTCTGTTCTCTAGGTGATTCCTATAACTTTATCTTTCAAACCGACTATATAATTTTAAATCTCTATATTTTCAAATTCCAAGAGTTCTTTTATTGTCCTTTGAATACTTCTTTTTGTATTGCATCCTATTCTTGTTTCATGGATACAAAGTCTTCACTCTGAAGATATTGCATTTGATTTTTGGAGTTTTTCTTCTGCTCCCAATATTGTCTGTGCTTCCTTGGAGTTTTATTTTTTCTCTTTGTTTTGGACTCTTTCTCTCAAGCAAGACGTATTCCTCAGTTATCTGTTGATTCTTGGCTTTCCTTTTATTTAAGAATAAGGCACTAGAACCTTGTATGTATAGATTTCACCACAGGGAGATCAAGTAGGAACCTAGCCTGGCTTTTTTGGGGTGCAGGGGCTCACATTTCTTACCATCTGCAGTTATTTTCTCATGAACTAGCCCATCATCCCTAGAGGAATCCTCCAGCTTCTCCTGGGAGATACAGGCCTGGCTGCCAGAGTCCAGGGACTGTTTGGAATAAGGTATTAAGATGACTGTCACCAGATTGTGGGAGGCAGGGGGAAAAAAATCTAAGGTCCTCTATGTACCATAGACATGCATTCTAACCTCCTATTTTCTTTTCTTTTCTTTTCTTTTCTTTTTTTCCTACACATGAAACCTCTACTCAGAAACAGGTTGTCTAGGAATGGTTTAGCACCACATTCCCCAAATCCCCTATTTTCATCCCTCCCTGCATTCCTACCTTCATAGGTACTTAGTCTCCAAGACCTGAGTTTCTTGGGAGTTCTGCAGCGTGAACTGTCATGCGTCCCCTTGCTGTAAGCACATGTGTCACTTTTGGACCACTCAGTCCCCCCATGTCTTTCTGTTTTCCAGCTTCCAACATTTTGTTAACTACAGTTGTCTGCTGATAACCCAGTCATCTCCTATCATCTTCTCTCCTGTATTTTTTGTCCTTATGGGTTCATGCTTTTGCCGTCTTTTTAGTGAGTTTTCAGAAGGAACAGAGATAACATTTGCATGATTTGGCAGAATTTTTCATTTTCTACTTGTTTATTATCTCTCTCCCCCACTAGAATATAAATTCATAGAGGTCAGGAACCTTGCCTTATTTACCACAGTATTCCCTTGTTCAAAACACTGCCTGGCATATTGTAGATGGTCAATAAGTACTTGTTGAATGAATAAATGAGTCAATGTACACACAAATGAATGGTATGTATGTAGACCTCTTTGTATAATACCCAACAAATAATAACTGTCTTATTCATAATTATTTCAATCTTTGAGGATAGGCAGTGAAACAAAACTTCATACTATTCAGAGGCATTGATTTCAAATTGGGATAAATCTGTCTTACTCAAAGAAAAAATCTTTAATGGGCAGTGTCTGAAATACCGTTACCTTTCTAGAGGTTCCTCTTCAAGTTCTCACTTTTCCTGATAGTGACCTTCCCACCATAACTCCTGTTAGCAAGATGTTGCCTGTGTCTAACAGAATAAGTTCTGCATTTAGAAAGGAAGAGCTTGCCTGTCAATCACGTTGCCAGGTGGAAGCAGACCTAGAACTTGTTTCTGGAGCTCATTGCTTCTCGGCAATGACATCTGTAGCCCACGAACTTACCCCCCTCCATTTCTGTTGTCTTGCCCAGAAACGAGGCTGGGAAGAGCAAAAAGACTGATTAAATGATGCTCGGAGTTGTTTTCAGGCTCTAAAGTGTCAGATCCTATGGTTCTGCTTTGTTATAAGGTGCCAGTTAATACTAAATAGCCATCTCTAAGGCCAAGGTCGTAGAGACATCCCTGTGAAAATGCCCAGTCTTTTCCTTTTTTTTTTTAATCCTGCCACCAGCAGTATGTGAGAGTGACTCTCTACCCATAACCTTGCTGATTTAGGGTGTTAGCTCTAGCCCAGTCTTTTCAAATGACAAATTGGACAATTTATCATAGAATTTGGTAGATAAGTGATGGCTTCTGGTAGTCCACATATAGACACACCACTTGTAAGCCTGTGCATGAATGTGTTTTCATAATAAAAATCTCAGAATTAAATAATGACAGTCCAAACTGACTAATGGGATTCAATTTATTAGAGAATCGAGTCTTCCATGGGACTCCCACTTTGGCTGAAGAAGGTGTTGGTTTGCTTTTTCCAGTCTGCAAACAATGCTTGACTTTAATCAATGGTGGCAGTCCCCTCTGACCAGTTAAGCAAAAATGAGAGGGTGCTGTAACCTGTCTTGAGTGATAGATGACTTCTATGAAAAGAACTGGTAGATAGAGTGCCCAGACCTGGAAAATCTTAGCCCAGGAGGAAGATGTGACAGCTCTGATTCTGGAAAAGCTCCAATGACATACAGTTGTTTTTTTGAGATCCTAGGATGTTCCTGCTGTGTTTCGCTTTCACTGTTTAAAACTTGTTGTACAAATCTGTCAGCCCCAACACTTGGGACCTGCAGTGTATAACTCTGGTGTTAAATGGGGGGTTATCTGTTTTAGATCACAGACTTTTTTTTCTACCCCTCTCTCTATCAATTGATATGAAAACAAATGACCATTGATATAAGAACAATGAGGACCAAAAACATGAGAGCTTTAGTCTTAGCTTCAACATCGATTTTGCTGAGAGACCTTGGGCAATTGCTGTATCTCTTTAGGTCTTTGATTCTTAAACTGATAAAATGGTGAAGGGAATGGATTAGAAGGTATTCGTCTAATCATATTTTTAATGTCGCTGCCTGCTTTAAAGCAGAATTTTTAGATAAATCAGGAGTAACTAAGCAAGAGGGGGAAATTGAAGTGTTACTGATGCCTTCCAATCTTCTGAAAACACTGCTCTTGAAGGGAAGGCTCAGGAGATGTGGCACCTTCTTTAAGATGCCATCAGGACCCGCTCTGTTGGACACCTAAACCATAGCAACAACACCTACTTTTCAATAAAATGTTGGCATTGCTCTTTACCAATTTTCTTGAGGGTGTGACTCAGGACTGAAGAGCATTATACCGACCCCATCTGGTACCTGGTGAGTCAGTGTGCATTTCCGCGGGAGCCATTCTTGAAGCACAGCTTTTCATTTAGGGAGACATCATGGTTAGCTTCTATTTTTAAAGGGGAGAAAAGTCTAGGTTGTTTCTTTTAGTCTGCTGCTCTTCCAGTACTTAACTTGAAATAAAAAGATCCCAATTTGACTTTTTAAATGTAGTTAGTTGCCTAACTGTGCCCTCAGAACACCCACACAAGACCAAAACCATAAGCTTTGTGAACCATTTGGGGAAAGACCAAATGGAAGAGAGATACTTTCCATGTGGTTGAGCAGGTGATTTCTAATTCAATTGTAGGGAATCTTTATGCTACTCAGAGCCATGGATTTTAAATGGTTGGAGTAGCCAACTTGCAGCCAAGGAAACAGTATGTTTACCACAGAAATAAAGAGAATAGCTTTTGTGACTTTCATATGATTTCTTGGTCCTGGTGCATTATCACCTCCTCAAAAACACTCATTAGTCCTTGAGATACTGTGGAAAATTAATTGAAATTGAAATCACCCACAGTTTTTACTTTCTTCAGCAATTCTTCACCTTCATGCCAAGTGTTCCTTAGAATATCAACACTGCCTTGCGGCTCCTAGCTGCCGTATGTTTCTAAATGATAGAAGGTGATGGCTTAATAAGTGACAGAACACACCATTTGCATCTGTTCAGCCCTGTCCTTTATGTATACTCTTTGTGGTATCTGCAGCCCTAGTGACCAGTACAGTACCCTATGCGTAGAGACACTCAACTGTTTGTTGAATGAGTACATAAACAAGGAGGTTAACTTAAACTCTTTCTCCAGGAAAGTAACAACTAATATTTTTTATCAGTTCAAAAGGCATCTTCCCACGCATCATCCTAGTGGGCCTGCATCATCCTTCCTAGTGCTCAGCATATGCCCAATGCAAGGCAGATGCTCAGCAAATGGTGGATGGATGGATGGACGGACGGATGAACAGATGGACTAATGGATCCATGCTTGCATGCATGTATGGATGGACAGAAAGATGGATGCATGGGTGGGTGGATGGGTGGATGGATGGATGGATGGATGATGCGGGACCATCCACTCATAGAACCACCACAGCAACCCTGGGAGGTGGGTAGGATAGGTATTATCATTGTTTTAACTGTTTTCCAGGTGAGCAACTAAGGCCCTGAGAAGCTAGCGGACTTAAGTTTTTGGATATCAATTGTTCAGAGTCAGAGTCAATAGTCTAAGCCCCAGAGTGCTTCCTGCCATGAGAAGCAGTACGGTGTTGAGCTTAAGAACACGGGCTTGCAAGTCAGAGAACCTTGGGTTTTGAACCTAGCTCTTGCCACTTCCTAGCTGCCTGGTCTTTATGAAGTCTCCTGTCCTCTTTGCACTTCAGCTTCCTACCTGTGAAGTGGAGGTTGGAGGCCAGGACTGACAGCACCTGCCTCATAAGATGTAAAGTGAGGACTAAACAGAACAGTGTGTATGCACATTTAGCATGTACTTGGTACATCATTGACACTGGCAAATGGTAGTGGATGCTGTGGTATCCACTCCCATGTGGCCTTTTCTTCAGAGGACAAAAGACTGAGAAAAATGGTCCTCAAGGATGGTCTTTGGGTTGCTGTTGGGAAAATAACAGTACAGTACCCTCAGCCCAGGGCAGGTAAGAAGGAAACAGCAAGAGGCAGATCATTCATTCATTCAGTCACCCTTCCAATAGAACCTAAGTGGCAGAAAAACAAGTGTTGAGAAAGTCAGGAATAGGAACTAATGATGTGAGTGCCTTTCCTTCTCCAGAATCTAGTCCTTGGTGAGCAGCTGTGAACTCCTTTACCTGGCTTGGCTGTTATATTGGTATTGCAAGGCACTTTTTTTTTTTTTGAGTTGGAGTCTCACTCCGTCACCCAGGCTGGAGTGCAGTGGCACATTCACGGTCACCCCAGCGTCGACTTGCTGGGCTCCAGAAATCCTTCCACCTCAACCTCCCAAGTTGCCGGAACTATAGGCACACGCTACCACACCCAGCTAATTTTTTGATTTATTGTAGAGATGAAGTCTCACCAAGTTGCCCAGGCTGGTCTCGAACCCATGGGCTCAGGCAGTCCTCTCAAAGTGTTGGGATTACAGGCTTTAGCCACCATGCCCAGCCTAGTATAGGTAAGGATTCTGAAAGAACAAGGTGCGCTTCCCTTTGGTGTGATGGACCATGGGGGAAAATTTACCTCTTGGAAAACTGTGAAACACTATAAAGTAATCAGAAATATTTTTCATGCTGCATGTAGTATGCTGAAAATGCTGTAAGAATGTCACTAAATTGTTCTATAAACAGTGTTGGTTTATGCTGGGGTATTCTCACTATGACAGCTAATTCACATTTCTGTAGCACCTTAAAATTTGCAAAACACTTTAATGTACATTAAATGATTGGATTTTTTGCAATTCCATAATGTCGCCTTTGATATCTACTAATAGGAAAACTGAGGCACAGGAGGGTCGTATGAATTCCAAACCCAGTCCCAAATTCTCACTCCAGCTGGCTTCTTCTGTTTGGGTTGATGTCTACCCCAACATCAATAGAAGTATAAGGAGCTGGGTGTGTGGTCACAGGTCCCGGGATGAGACCCAAGGGCCAGCCTTTCTCACGTGATCCCAGGTAATGCCGTGCTACTGGTCCATGGATCGAACACGCTTTCATGATATTTGTGACTCAGGTGTGCGCTCACCAGCTGAATTTCCAGACTAAGAGAAAACGTGCCTGGAGCTCTCTGCTGCTGATTCACATTCAGAAGGGGCCTGAGGCTGACCCTCAGTGCTTCCTGCTTAGTGAGAGTAAAAATGACCCCTATAAGAGGCAGGCACTGTTGCCCAGGAGTCAAAACATTTGTCCAGGAAGTCTCCAGGAATTCCTGCCCGGGTGTCATTTGGATTGGAACTCTGGTGTCAAAATATCATTTATTTTATATGGAGAATTGGGCAAGAAAAATCCTGGACTAAAGAGCCTGAGCAGAATTTTTCAAGTGAACCCAAAGAAAATAAGATTAATGGTTGGTGGGAGAAGTGAGAGTTAGAATCTTGTCTTTTCAAAGCCACTTGAAAATATCCCAAGGTAACTCCTGTTCTTTTGGAGCATCTTATTAAGACCAAGCAGAAGCAGCAGCCAATTTGGGGCTGATTGGAATGTATAGAATGGGGGACACAGTTTGGGAGAAAATACTGAGGTGAGAAGACAGCCTAGCATGGTGGTTCTCAGCCCTGTCTAGCTATTAAAACCACCCAGGTACATGTTGAAGTATGAATGTTGTGGCCTCGTGCAAGGATTCTCAGTGACTTAATCTGAAACGGGACCTGGGCATCAGGTTTTTTTTCTTAAGGTTCAAAAGAGGTTAAATGTGAAACCAAGGAAGAGGGAAAAAAATGTGGTGACTCACAAGATGGGAAGTAGAGTGAAGCATGTGTATCAGTATATGCATATAGTTCATTTTAATTGTCGGCAGTTACATTCTATAAAGTCACTACGAATGCGGAATTACTGAACACTGAATGAGTGCTCCTAGGGGAAACACAAGGCTAGGTTCCTGTGAACCTCTGGCCACAACATTTTTGTCAACTTATCAGGATGTTTTGTGTGTGTTTCTGCTTAAAGATGCTTTCTTTACTCTGTATTATTGATTCATTGCTATTGAACTGACAGTTAGAAACACTAATTCATGCCTGAATGCTTATGGAGCACATGACAGCCTTCTTGCTCTTAAAAACACCAGCTAGCACTTCAGTACTATACTTGGGGGTCATTTTAAACAGTAAAGTCACCAACCAAAAGCACAACAACATGAAAAATAGACCACTAAATATACCACAAAAAGGATACTTGTTACATTAGGAGAACTGAAACAAGAGGGCAGAGCACTGCCTGTTCAGTCTCAGGTGGGAGCAGGTGCAGGCAGCACCTCTGTTCTGCTACTCTGTCTGTGTCTGCATGTGACCACAGAAAGCCTGTGAGCATCGACAGCAGTTACAAATACATTTTAGCAAGCAGGTGAATTCACAAATACAGAATCTGTGAAAAAAGATCAGTGGTTTATAAGACATATAGATATGTGTGTATACACACACACACACACACACACACACACACACACACACTACCTAGTTTGTATATCAGGTGAGGGAACCAGCCATTGGATCTGAACGGCATCTGGGCTCAGCCCAGACCTCCTGATTGTCCTCACGGCCTGCTCTCTTTGCTGCCTAGATATCCTACTGGATATGAGACAGAGGGATCTGTAGCTCCAGCCAGCCCTCTCCATTTCACATCCAATAAGAAACAAATGCAGTTCAACTCCTGTCCTTAAACTGGAACAGTCTTGGGCGCTGAGTTATGCCAGGAACCTCGGGCCTGCTGGAAGTCTTTTATTGCACGACTGATTTATAATACCCAAGTAGATGAGTTGAGAGCAATTACGTAAATGCTGTTTCTCTGGGGTGGAGAAGAACGGTACGGTTTAAATGAAAAATGCAGTGCCAAGTCAAAAATTCAAATCGTTATGTGTAATTACAGACCACAGTAAATCAATTTTACAAACCCAGAACCGATCTCACCGTGTTCTAACCCCCACAGGATGAGGTGGTGACAGTTTAGAATTTGGGAAGAGGCAGGTGAAGTGAAAGCGGGAATGGGGTGTGTGGAGCCTCAAGCCTGTCGGAATCACATGATTATTCAATCAAATGTAATTAAGGAGCCAGGAGAGCCTGAACCATCCAATTTCTCCTAATTGACAACAACAACAACAAAAAATCATCTAATTAGCAGTGGAAGCTCAAATTGTGGTTTTTTTGAATGGTCATTTTTGCGTATTGTTACATTTGACATGTAGATTGAATGCTTTAATGAAAACAAGAACCAGTTCCCTAATCAGTAAATTGCCCTGCTAGAAGCCGTGCTGAGAATCTCTCGGGCTCATTCTTTCATGGAGAAGCTAAGTTAAGAATTAGGACTACACAACACATTTCTAATTATTCACAACTCTTCTCCTACAACCAGAAAGAAGAGAAGAAAGGTTGCTGTTTGATTGAAGCAAAGTTTAGGACTTTCGTGCTTGGAGAATTCCTGGTACTGGCCACGCGCTTGGCTGCTGAATGAAGGGCCAGAAGGCCTAGGGTTGAGGTATCTTCCCATGAGGCCCGTCCTCGCCTGATCGCTGAGCACTACTGCTCCCTGGAGTCTAGGAGGCTTCAAGCTCCGGCATAGGAAAGATCTTGCCTCTGGTTTAGCTCGAGACAAGGGCTAGTAGACAAGGTCTTAAAAAGATTCTTTGTTAGCTCTCTTCAAGCGATTTTTGACCCACTCTCTGTTTAAAAGAAAATTTTTTAAAAATTTGAGATATAGGGTGTACAGGCACACATTTGTTGCATGAGTATATTGCATACTGATGGGGATTGGGCTTCTGGTATCCCCATTCCCCAAATAGTGAGCATTGTACCAGTCGGTAGCTTCTGAACCCTTCTCCGCCTTCATACTGCCCCTTTTAGTGTTCCCAATATCTGTTACTTCCATCTTTGTGTCCATTTAGCTCCCACACATAAGTGAGAACATCCAATGCTGGGTTTTCTTTTTTGATGTCAGTTCACTTAGTATGGTGTCCTCCAGCTCCATCCATGTTGCTGCAAAGGACAGGATATTGTTCTTTTTATGACTGTAGTATTCCATGGTGTGTGCATTCCTTTGTCAATTGTTGATGAGTACTTAGGTTGGTTCTGAGATGTTAAGGGATCCCCTGATGATTTGTTTAGCGACACTGGACCAGTGCCCTGAAAGGGTCTTAGTTGCTCAGTCATGAAATTCTGGCTATTTACTGTTCCAGACTTAGGCGGTCTTGGTGGTTCCCACACTCTGGCCACAGCCTGGGAGCAGCCAAGCATGGCATGGGCATACGGCAGAGACTCCAGGAGTGCTTCCTGGACAGGCGTGTGAGCTGATGGAACACACTTACCATCTGAGAGTTATCTTTTGAGAAAACAGGAGGAGAGTTTTGTTATCCAACATCCAGCTTTCTGACTTTCTCTGTCTCTCTCTTCCCTATACATAGTAACTGAAGCATTTGTACAGACACACTGGAAAACCAAAAAGGAAATACTGCCCAGATTCACTTCTGGCCGTTTGCTTAACTCCATTATTTTATTTACGTGGTGTCATAAACTACAGGAGTCATTCTGGAGTCCTGACAAAACTCATCTCTTCATTCTCTGTGTGGATAGAAATTCATGGGCAAACCCTAAGGGTCCAGTACATGTGGATATGACTATGTACAGAAAGCAACAACACAGGAAAGCAGAAGTTAATCCAACATGCAGGAGATTTAGAAATAGCTGGGTCGATCCCACAGTCTCTTGAATTGGCCTAAACATCTGCCTCCGTGGTGTCATATTGCTTCCATAGCTGATGTCGTTGGTGTTGCTAGAATAGAATGAGAGGATGAGGAGCAGTTGCCTTTTAGGATTGCTTGGTTTGAAGTTCAATGGTAGGTGAGATTCTACTGACTTCTATAAAAAGCATCCGTATTGGCTTCTTGTCTAACTTATTTCATAAATAATGACAATGTAAAGTCAAACAGCAGTTATCTAAAATAGATTTTCTATGAGATGACACCCAGTTTTGCCATTATAGAAACTTACAAAAGAAGACACATGAAATGTACCAAAGATTAATGTAGTAATAAAAGTCTGCCAGAAACATTCTAATTTATTTCTTAAAAGCTCAAATGTTTAAGTGATAATGTGAAGGCAGAAACAGACATCTTTGCTGTGCCCAAAGGCTGAGACTGCCATGGAGTAATCAGAACTGACACCAGTGACAAGCACCACAGTGGCTGGGACAGCCTGTCCGGGTGCTTGTGCCTGCGTCAGAACACTTCCATGTCAGTGCTATTCGAAAATGAGACTTCATGGGGGAGAGGCTTAGCCATGTGTGTTGTCAGCCTTGTGGTGTTCTTTGCTGCATTCCCTTCTTCCAGTCTTGGTTTGGCTTGGTTTGCATAGGCAAGTGGACACTTTCTCTTCACAGAAAGTATGTGGCTTCCTCCCTCAGCTTTTCGGGAACATCCCGTCCACCAGCCACACCTTTGCTTTGTAACGTGTTCCCTGTTCTTCCTCCGGAATGAAGTGGTGTCTGAAGCCTGCTTGAGGGTGCGGCCTTCTGGTGTCCAGATGTCCCCAGCACTGTTTTCCAAACCTTTGGACAAGAAGCAGAGAGCAAGCATGCAGAGTTGAGGCTTTGAACCTTCCAGATTGACTTTTAATCTATTCCCTGAAGCAGTGATGGCAGAGCATGCTACTTTTAACCTTAGTAATTAATACTCCCCCCTCCTCCTCTCCCTCCACCCTATTTACACAGATCTATACATGGTCATAAATGGAACATCTTTGCATGATGTCACTGATCAAATACTCCGGTTTTGTATTTTTCAAAATGTATTCTTGCAGTACTATTAATCTTTTCTTCCCCAAAGATTCCCACCACAGGGCCTCAGATTACTGGTTGTGACACCACAAAACCAGCAACAGAAGAGGAACCCAGAGGTTAATGGCATTTTACCACTGAACCTAGATTCAGATGTTGCTTTTTTTTTTTTAAAGCAAATGCCTGGAATTATTCATGCAAGTGGTGTTAGCAGAACACCATTCTTTAAAATCGAAAGTCTTTGGTGGTAATTCTTAGATGCTCTGAAACCAGTGTCTTCAGAAGAAATGTATGGGATGGAACCTGAAGCTACCGGACAAGCGGGCCTCAGCCTAACGGAATGAACAGAAACAACCCCCCCACTAGCCCCCTCCCAGGTCCCTGGAAACAACAACCTCTTGATAACTGTCAGGGAGCTGAGCTTTTTCCTCTTTAACTTGACAAGTGTCAAACCATCTCCTATAGCAAAACTTAAGAATTCCATATTGTGAAGCCTCAAATTGGCATTTTTAGCAAGGTTCTACTGATACTTCTGCATTTCTTTTGGGAGTAAGTCTAGAAAATATTGTTATAGGACACCATCAGCTGCATTTAAGCAAAATCCGGCCCCACCTTGTCATAAGTATGTGGACACACAGTGCAGATATCACCTGAATCATAGGGAACTGACCAGGACCTTTCCAGTCAGGGAAAAAGTTCTGAGTGCGTATTTTAAAATAATGTGCAAACACTGGGTCTCCTCATTCTACCTTAAAATCCCTAAATTAGAGTGACTTATTTTTATAAGGTTTAGTTGTGCTAGCTATTGGATTGAATTCTATCATGTAAGTATCTAGAAATTTGAAAATTTAATGAAGCATATGTTTTTCTGTGAGAAAGGCAGCTTTTTGAACTAAAATGAAGGACTAGCTTAGGAAGAAAAATGATTAAAGTTGCAAATCATCTCTATGTGGCTGGACTCAGAGCATGATGAAGGCACAGAGCCCAACCTGGGGTTGAGAGCACAACCTTTGTTTGACAAAGAGGACGGTATTAGGAATAAGGGAATATTTAATGCCTTTATTCAAAAAGAGGTCAGATTTCTGACATCTTCAGCCCTATAGATTATGTAGACTCTAGAGCAAAACACTAAGCCTTGAAATAGATGGAAATGCAGAATGGTAGCAAGGAGAAGGTAATGATTGACTTGAACTTGAAGAAATGTTATCATTGTAAAAGGTATACAGCCAAGAGTTCCCGAGGCTGCCTAAATTACCTAGGGAAGCCTCACTCAACAAAGACAGCACAGAGTAGCAATCATCTCTGTCAAATGAGAAAATCCTAGACCAGTAGTACATATGGATCATGTAAGTTAATAACTAAGATTTTAAAAATTGTGGTCCCATTAAAACAATTGTATTTTAGATTCATTGCTGAAAAAAAGATAAAAGATACGTGTACTCAGCATAGATTTTTAATTTATATTATATTAATTAATTTTTTTTTTTGAGTTGGAGTCTCACTCTGTCGCCCAGACTGGAGTGCAGTGGCCGCTCCCGACCACCGCAACCTCGACCTGCTGGGCTCCGGCAATCCTTCCGCCTCAGCCTTCCGAGTAGCCAGAATTACAGGCATGCGCCACCACGCCTGGCTGATTTTTTTATTTATTGTAGAGATGAGGTCTCGCTGCCCAGGCGGGTCTCGAACCCACGGGTTCAGGCAATCCACTCACCTCAGCCTCCCAAAGGCGCGGGATTACAGGCTGAGCCACCGAGCCCGGCTTATATTATATTAATTTAAATTAATAGATGTTATCTTAATTCAGACATTCTCCACATACACATAAAAATCATCTATGGAAGCTAGGTATGGTGGCTCATGCCTGTAACCCCAGCACTTTGGGGAGGCTGAGGTGGGAGGAGTACTTGAACCCAGGAGTTCAAGACCAGCCTGGGAAACACAGAAAGACCTCATATCTACAAAAAAAAAATTTTTTTTTAATTAACCAGATATGGTGGTATGCTCCTATAGCCCCAGCTATTTGGGAGGCTGAGGTGGAAGGATCACTTGAGCCCAGGTGGTCAAGGCTGCAGTGAGCTGTGATCATGCTCAAGACCTGTCTCAAAACAAACAAACAAAAATCATCATTACAACCCAGTACTTCATCCACTAACAAGGCTTGGTGTGCATAGGGATTTTTTTTGTTTTCAGGTCTCTCTGCTACCCAGGGACCCTCAACTACCTGAGTAGGACTTACTGAATTACACCGCCTCTCAGGAGGCTTTCAGCTCTACAATGTTAGGAATCTCTGCTCATAGCAATAATGTTTAAAGCATAATTGCATTCAGTGTGCGAATTTAAGGAGAGCAGAGAAATATGCAATGTATCTTTAAAAGAGCTCCATGAAAGTTCGTTAGGATGAAGTCTGGGTATGACATATGAGCTTAGTTATCCAAAGTGTTTGCTTCTGTGGATTCTCCTTGACAGTGAGGCATGTATTTAACCTAATAATGAACCAAGGAGATAGTTGGGCCAGGATTTCAAACCTTCCTCTATCCATAAAACCTATTATTGCTCATATTAGGAGGCTGAAAAGATAGTTGTACTTACTTTTCCTTAGAGTACTTCATGTTCTAAAAATTCTTTTCCTGACTCTTAGTTCAGTAAATAAAAATCAAGACCAAGTCAAGGTTGGCCAAAGGAAATGGGAAAGAAATCTGAATTCCAGGCTTTAAAGAAAATACTTAAAAGAACAGAAGCTGAGCCAGGTTCAGTGGCTCACGCCTATAATCCCAGCCTTTTGGGAGGTAGAGGCCTGAGCCCATGGGTTCAGGACCAGTCTGAGCAACATGGCGAGAACTTGTCTCTATAATATCAAAAAAAATTAGCCAGGCATGGTGGCGCACACCTGTGGTTCCAGCTACTTGGAAGGCTGAGGCGGAAGGATCGCCTGAGCCCAGCGGGTCAAGGCTGCGGTGGCCGTGACCATGCTAACTGCACTCCAGCCTGGGCAACAGAGTGAGACTCTGACTCAAAAGAAAAGAAAAAAGAAAGAACAGTATCTGGAGTCAAGTATCATATTTCCTCCTAAACATATTTTCCAATGTATTATTGGAAAAGTGTCTCATTAAAGATTCTAGGATATAGCCAGGCACAGTGGCTCACACCTATATTTCCAGCACTTTGAGAGACTGAGGTGGGGGAAGATTGTTTGAGCCCAGGAGTTTGAGACCAGCCTGAGCAACATAGCAAGACCTCCTCTCTACCAAAAATTTAAAATTTAGCCAGGCATAGTGGTGCGCACTTGTAGTCCCAGCTACTTGGGAGGCTGAGACAGACAGATTGCCTGAACCGAAGGAAGTCAAGGATGCGGTGAACGGTGCTCGTGCCACTGCACTCCAGCCTTGAGGTCAGAGAAATCAACAGGTCTTGATGGTATCACCAACTCTATCACCTGATGATAAGACCCTCTGAGTTCCCCATCACACTGCCCAACTGCTGTAGCAAGATTATTTTTAGTTACTGTTTTCATATTTGAACTAGACTTACTCAACACTTATTCTTTGCTTTTAGCTAACTTGAATTTATAAATGTTCCAAAAATTATGGTACCCTAATGACACTGTTTGCATACATATATGTGCTATACACCTGCAATTTCTCGTAGAGATTTTTAAAAATACAAGCAGTATTGAATATATACTGTATGCAATATTAAGCTTTAGTTTCCATGTTTTAAGAGCAAGAGAGGCACAATCTTGCTCCCTGGGGTAATTTAAGCATGATCTTCAATATAACGAATCCATCCTGAAATACACTGTCCCTCTGGTCATACCATTATTAAAGTTACCAACACAGAACGAATTTAGGACTTCAATTCTGCTGGGACTTGCCAATTTCTAATCTAAGTTGAAATTTTTTTTTAAGATGTGCTTAATTCTGCAGCATTTGAATATCACTTTGGGGCAGCTTAAGTCTAAGTGAACTGTTAGCTGTTGTCTGCTGCACAACGGTCAACAAGCAGGAATATTCAGAAATTTCTTGGTACAGAGCTTCTCAGAAGTCTGTGTTGCCTGAATGTCCCCATATCTTCCTTTATTTGTCATCACTTCAGATGAGTTCTTTTTCTTTCTTTCTTTTTTCTTCTTTTTGGGACAGACTCCCTCTGTCACCCAGGCTGGAGTGCAGTCCCAGGATCATGCCTGACTGCAGCCTCAACCTCCAGGGCTCAGGCAATCCTTCCACCTCAGCCTTTGGAATAGCTGGGACTACAAGAGTGCACCACCACATCTGGCTAATTGATTATTTTTTGTAGAGACAGGGTCTCACTGTATTGCCCAGGCTGGTCTCAAACTCCTAGACAAGAAATCCTCCTGCCTCGGCCTCCCAGAGATCTGGAATTGCAGGCAGGAGCCACCACACCTAACCCAGATGAGTTTTTTTCATTAAAAAAGGGCGGGGGGAGTCAGGGGACAGAGCAACCATACTCTGCCACTGGCCACCTCATTAATTCCACAACTGCGTGTCCTGTTTTCTTAGAGACTCTTCCTGCCCATGATATTATTTCCTCTGCCACTTTATGCCAAAGTACTCCAGCACAAGAGGCCACACCAAAATCGACTTTGTGGTCTAGACTTGAAGATCTGTCTGCACCCAGAGTGGCACTGTTGGCTAGTCACCTGTCACCTGCCTCTGTCTTCTTCCCACAGGAAGACAAGCCTGCACTGTCTACAGGCCTCCATTCTGTTTAGGAGAAATGAGGCATTTTCCCAGCTTGACTTTTGATTTTGGTGTGGCATTCAGCCTGGCTCTAAACCTCTGGTCCTCTCTGCACATCTGAAGTTTAGCGTCAAGCATTGTGCTTGGTTGCTACAGCAGGGTGGCTCATGGGGAGACATTCCCAAGTCTGGCGGCAGCCGGGGAAAGCAAGGGAGACTCCCATTGTGATGTGGACGAGGTGAGGCCTTTAGTAGAAAGTCATCAGGAAGAGTCCCTGGCACTTCAAGTGTCACTGATTTTTTCTTCGAAGCAGAGGCCAAGTGCATGCCACATCCCCTACGACCTCAGTTAAACTCAGAAAAACGTGAAGAAATGGGTGTAGGTTTCTATGTACAAATCCCTATAAGCCTGATAAGTTAGGTAAACATTGAGTTCCGGGCTCACTAGCCAGCGGAGTCCTCAGATACCTGACAGTTTCCCCAAGGATACCCTTCACTGGAGGTGATAGCATGGATTTTTTAAAATCATGGAGGTTGGAAGAAGCAAATTAGCTCCATGCAATGATGGAATTCAACAGCAAGTATGTATTCATATTATATTTTTCTCAGCATCCAAACAAAGATGGGGACTCACCTCGCTGTAAGCATCCATTGTTACTGACTGGCTCCCTACTCCGTTAGGACCACTCAGTCAGCCTAGGTGCCAAGGGTTCCACCAACACGGAGTGTGTGCCCCTCTTTGGCAAGGCTTGTTGCTATGGTTTCAGACTCATTCTCACTCCAGCCATGCAGAGGAGCCCTCACTTTTGCTTGGGGCTTGCCTGGCAGGCAACCCTCAAAGCATCCACCAGATAGTCTGAAATAGTTGCAGAGGTCCCAGAAAGCAGAAGTGTCCAAGCTGGAATGTCCCAGCACTCAAGGCAGCCCTAAACGAATTTGCCCAATTTTATATAAATACTTAGACAGGCATGAAATGGATTTTTTGGATGTCTGACTTTTCTTCCTATTGGCTTTTCTCTTCATTTTTGCTGCTGCTTCCTTTTTATTTATTTTTTCTTTCTCTGCTTTTTTCTTTTCTTTTTTTCCTTGTTAATTCTGATCCAACCAGGTAGCAATGCATTTTCCAGGGAGCCTTTTAAATATAGTTTTTTATCTAGTCTCTGTAGTGGCAGTGCAAGCTGTTTCAACCTGCTGGGGTCAATATTTTTTAAACAGTTGTCCATCTCTGCATATTTTTAACTTAGATGATCATTCCTTGCCTTTGATAGAATCGACTCAAATTAGAAATTCCTCAGGTTACAGATACAGATACAGATACAACTCCCTCTTTGTTAATACAGAAGTTTCCAACCCTTCTAATTGTTCCCCCTTCACACACAAGGCTGCCCTTCTAGCCACATGAGGCCACGTGGAGACCTTGACAGCCGAGACCTGAACTCCATGACTCTCAAGCTCAGTGGCTACCAGCCTCAGCACTCTTCCATCCCAAATGCACATTTCAGAAACACCTGACCTTTTGACTCTGATTTTTTTGTTTTTAAGTGGGAGCACAGTACTCTGCTGCACAGGTCTTTATGTGGGTATTGCCCCACCAGAAATGCAGTTTAACCAAAAGCAGGACCTCTCCCCGTGGGGGTGCCCATTCTGCTTACTGAAAAGCAAGATAAATGCCCACAAAGAAGCACTGATCTGAACTTGGGAGAGCAAATGCCTCACTGGAAGGGATAGTGCCTGAGACAGAATTTAATGGCTTCCCTGAAAAATGTTTTAAAATGCATGTGGCTCCATTCCATGTTAGTACAACAGCAGTCAAAATAAACCAGACCTGTCAGGAACTGGTGCTGAGAGAATGTTATGAATAGACTTATTTTGTAAAGTTGTCACTTTACACACCCAGAAAAACCAACCAAGAGTAACGTCGGCTCCCTAGGCTTGGATTTTGGTTAAATCCCTCCCTTGAATGACTTCAATTTAATTTGGCTAGTTCTCTGAGTTGTGTTGCTTTTTCCTAGTTTTCTGGAAAAGACATTAAAGATGGGGGCTACGCAGCTGTTGCCCACTGTGTGGAAGGGCCGAACATACTGGTAAAAACCATTCCCAGCTTACTGAGATGCCACCCCCCCCAGCTTCTGAATGAAGGCCTTGTTACCTGGAAGTGTTTACAAGGCACCGCTTGGCATTACCCTGTGAGGCCAAGGGAAAGAAACAGCCCTAGAAGAATCGGCCCTTTCACCCACAGCTGCCCGTGTCCTGTTCCCTAAGATCATGTTAGTACTGGGCCCCTCGCTGAGCTCATGCCACCCTTCAGAGGTGACAGCTTCCCTGAGTCCTCGTGGGAGAGACTAGTTCACCTTCTTCTCCTAGTTCAGCCCTGCAAAGACCTCCAACGAGGACCGGTTGGCCTGTCCTTCAAGACGTTCTCCCTAATGGCATGGGTAATGTCAGAATTTGTATTTTTTTTTAAATCAGCACATGTTCTTTTAACTTTTGGCAGATGGCCACTTTGCCAGGCTCTCAAGCTTGCCTGATGTCTGGGCCTACTGCTGCGAATCCTGATTTCTAGGGTTAGAACCAAAACCAGATCCAGACCCATGAAGGCTAAGGCCAGATGGGTAAGGACTATAGGTCTGGCCTCCTTGAGAAACCAATCCCACTAAGAGGCACAGACAGCATATCCCGAAGAAAAGGACCATGCCAGGCTCATATTCAACCTGCTGTGACCATGGATGGAGTGGAGAGAGAGTTAGTGCTATCTCTCAGGGTTAAAAGGTATTGTGGGTTCTTCTTTGTCCCACGCTAAAGGGGGGGGAATAACCTATTTCATTTTATTTTTTTTTCCAGTTCTCTCAGGCCAGGCACACCACAGTCCTTTGAAACGATCTGTGTCCCTTACCCCACCCATGAATGTGCCAAACCAGCCTCTAGGACATGGATGGATGTCTCATGAGGACTTACGAGCTAGAGGACCCCAGTGCCTCCCATCCGATCATGCCCCCCTGTCTCCACAAAGCAGTGTAGCCTCTTCAGGAAGTGGTGGGAGTGAACACTTAGAAGATCAGACCACTGCTCGTAACACATTCCAAGAAGAAGGTAGTGGTATGAAAGGTGAGTGATGAAATGAGAACCCACCGGGGACAGAGCCCCCTCTCGATTGGAGTCCAGAGGGTAAAAGGAGAGGTAGTCAGCGAGAGAAAAGGAGCCCACCCCTCCCCCAGCTTATGCATTTATCCTTCCAGAACTCCAGGTTGACTGTGACAGAAAGGGCTCCGAGTGGCCTTCAGTGCTTCTTGACAAAGCCTGGGAAATAGGAACCAGAGTGAGAGAGGGCAACACCCTTTTTTCTTGTTTCCCCAATGCATTAACTTACAATTAAATGAGTCACAGCTGACAACGATAGCATCTTCTGTTCATAAAGATACTGAGCCACTCCAGCCTTCTAACCCACTGATGTGCCCAGGGACCTGTCAATAATTCAGAAAAACAAACCACAAGAGCTTTTTTTTTCCTTCCTCTTTTAATCTATCTCAATGCAGAATCGCAGTAGTACTTCCTTTCTCTCTTTTTTTCTTTGATATCCGAAAAAACCTCTAAACCTTTTCCTCTGCATCTATTTAAGGGATGTGAGAATACTACTGAGAATCTCTGACAGTGCCTTAATTCTGAGAACAGATTTGCATCCAGGTGACAAAGGCCTCTGGTACAGCGTAAATAAATGTCCCTGCATTGCCCTGTGAACCTAAAGATACTTATCAGGAGACAGATTTCCAAATTACTCACGATAGGTACAAAGAGGATGCATGCATTGGGTATTTTTAGACTTCAGCTATTCAAGGGCTGGGAAGCCCTCAGGTAAAGATGCTCCACAGAGATGCACTAATGACAACTTCGGATGGCGGAACAATAACCAGCCACGCGTCAGGGACTGCCATGCTGAGGGAAGGCTCTAGAGCGCCCTCTTTGCTGGCATTAGGAGTCCCGCACTTCCTCTTGTAAACAATCAGTGCCAACTTAGGAAGCTCTGCCCATTCCCCCCTTCCCGGAGGCCATGCAGAGAGAACATGCCCACCCCTGCCCAGACACATGTCGCAAAGGAGCACCAGGCTGAAAAATGTAGCTTGTTGACTCTGGGAATGAGGCTGACGTGAAGCCACTTCCCTGCATGTTCCTTGAATCCTCCTCCCAACTACCTAGTCCTGTAACCTCTCTGTGTCCCCACCCCACCCCTCCAGTGACAGTTCCTGTGCTGAGGGCCCACAGTGCATCTTGATGTTTTCATTTGGTGATATAGATGGGTCCCTAGAGGTATTAATATTTAACAGGTAGCAAAAACGATGGGTCATTTTGGCATGAAGGGCAGGTGTATCCTCTTTCCCTTTCATGGTTTTGGGGGACGACATCGCACTTTGGAAAACTCACAAAGCCCATTTCTGAGTTTGTGCCACATGGTTCTGTGTTCAAGCAGCTGAGCCCCAGGTGATGAATGACAGTCCCTCTAGGTAAGCCTGTCTTGGCTTCTGTCAACTGGGCATCAAAATACCTGAGGGACCAAGGGAGGCTGAGACGGCCATTGCTTTTGACTAGCTTCTTTCCTGGGTGGAGATCAGCATCTGGACAACACATCTCCAAGAAAGCGGATGTGGCAGTTCTGATTGGCAACTCAGTGGGGAGGAGGTGTTGGCCTTTCTGTTGAGGGGCAAGGAAGATCACGTAGAAAGGCTACTCACCAGGACATGCGTCTCCCAGAGAAGAATGCTTGTCGCACTGTCTGGTTTTTGGATGTCTGTTTTCTTTCTTTCGTTCTCTCTTTTAATTTCTTTGCCTTGTTCTCTCTCTCTCTCTCTCTCTCTCTCTCTCAGCCTTTATGCACATTTTAGATATTTTCTCAAAGTAGGTAAATGTGTTCATTGTGGCTGCCATTTTTAGGGAAAGGTGGCAGGTTTTTTTAAGGAGGAATGAATGAGAGAAAAATTAAATAAATGTTCCATCCCTGTTTTAGGAATAAAGCCAAAATATCCCAGAGGTTAAACAATATCCCATATCTAAGCTTACTCAATTTTTTTCTCTAGACTTGATGTGTTGTCTTCTCAGAGCTTATTCAGTCAGAAAAGGACACAGACAAGACCTCATATCTAAGATTTTCTTCATAGGCCAAGGGATGTGGTCAGAAAACAGCCTATTTGGTGGCTGAATGAAAACAAGATTCTCTTCTCTGCCTTTCTACCTTCTGCTGACCTATTGAGCTTTCCTTCTCCCAAGAATTGGGTTGAGATTCAAAGTGTAAAGTCATTAGCAAATTAAGTGGCAAAATATTTGAAGGCAGGAACATTATAGATGATGAAGGATTCTGTTTGTAGGAAAAGCTTATTTTCAGCTCAGCTGACAGGTCAGACAGAAAAAATGCCTATACCTAAGACACTAGCATTCCAAAGTGTCACAGGCCAGTATTTGTTAAACACAGATGTCCCTCTCCCAGCTGTGCTGCCCAGTGGTCACCGCTAAGCACTCTTCTGCCACCAAAGAGTATTCCAAATGGCCTCCTAGGAGAGCAGCCAAGAATCAGCCCTTCACATAACCCAGGGGTTCATCATTTGATCTCCATATCCAAGAGCAGATGCTAGTTTAAACATTCAAACTCATTCACACTTTTTTGACAAACGAAATACAAAATTAAGCGAGGTGCGTCTATAAAGAGGCAGCTCTTCCTCTTGGACCCGCATTCCTCCTTGTGACCCAAGCCTCTGGCAGGCATGTCATCTGTCTTCAACCACATACTGGTCCACCTTGAGATGCCATCAACTAACTATTACTTTCCTCATCTGTAAACACCCATTTAAGAAGAACAGCAAGGAAGAGTTCCCAAATCTACCGGGAATGTGTGTTGCCCTCACCTTGCACCCTGGGAAAAGAATTAAAAGTTACTATAAAAAGTTACTATAGTTGAAATTGATTTAGTATGAATTCATCTTTCTGGCCAACAGTTGTGCACACTTTGCTGAAACATGGTGTTGTTCAGCCATTCCTTCCTTTTCATCTAGATAACTGGCCAGGTCCAGCTACAGATGGTCACTTAGAAATGTACCTCTTCGGTCAAGAACGTGGAATAAACCTCATAGTCTAGCATTCTTGCTCTTATTTTTCACATGCATCAATCTAGCCCTCTTTTTGTCTTGGTGTCAGCACCCCTGCAAGGGACTGTCACTAAAGTTTTCTCCCAAGTAGCCCAACTCCTGCTCTCAAAGGATTTGCATCATCTGCCCATGTTGTTTCATTTTTCATTTTGTAGAAAATGTTCATCCTGATGGCTTAAGTCAGCTCTGAAGCACAGATTGAATATCCCTTGGGGTAGGGGTCTAAGGCTAATATCTCAAGCTGAAGAAAACCTGGGATCAGCACTTCAACTTGGAACTAGCTCAAGAGAAGTGTCCCTCTAGCGTTCTCTGGGGAGACGACTGGTTGTACATGTCTAGACTAAAGACACTGGCTGTGATGCTGTATTAATTGTCCTCGTTCTTCTCAAAAACTTTGCTGTTACTCATCCCAGGGGAAAGAGTCTTGATTCTGAGTGGGTACTCAGTTACAGTAGGCTTCTTTGTCTAGACAACTCATGAGTGGAAGGAGCTCTCTTACCTCTTGCCTCATACAAAACCTTCAGGTGGCCAAGAGAAAGAGTGAGAAAAGACATTCCCATAATGATCTAGAAAGAAAATACAGAAGCCAGTGAGTGGAAGAAGTGCGTGAGCTTCTTATATCAGCTTCTTGTCCCCAAGGATAATATATAAATCCGGCACCCAAAGAAACGCCAGGGTTGTTGATGTATGATGTGTTATTATAGTGCAAACAAAAGGGACGAATACCTCATTCACAGGTGACTTTTGTCCTCATTCAAGCCAGTTGGCTTTTTGGAACACCTGCTGAGAAAGGCTTTGGACTAACTAGCTTCTAGGGAAACAGAGGCAAAATATATTTTTCCTGCCTGAAGGACTGTCAACAAGAGCCACAAGGTGTTGCCTGGAGCAGGCGCACTGCTGTAAAAACATGTTGTTCTAAAGACTGGCCCTGGGTCAGGACAGGTACCAAGAAGGGCCCTTATTCAAAGTGGAGGCAAGTCAAGGGGTGTTCCTAGAGGAGGAGCAACCTGGAGCTGAGCCTCAGAGAGCAACTTCAGGTCAGCCAGATACAAGATGAAGGAAGGGCTTTTTTTTTCTTTTTTTGAGTTGGAGTCTCACTCTGTTGCCCAGACTGGAATGCAGTGACATCATCACGGCCATCCCAGTGTCGACTTGCTGGGCTCTGGCGATCCTTCTGCCTCAGCCTTCCAAGTAGCCGGAACTGCAGGCATGCACTACCACGCCTGGCTAATTTTTGATTTATTATAGAGACGAGGTCTCGCCAAGTTGCCCGGGCTGGTCTTGAACTCGGAGGCTTAGGCAGTCCACGCCTTGGCCTCCCAGAGTGCTGGATTACAGACTGAACCACCAAGCCCAGCCAGGAAGGGCATTCTATGCAGAAGGAACAGAATGTATGACATTCATGGTACAAGAGAGCTTGACCAAGTAGATCCCACAGCTTGAGTGTTAAGGGTACGTGGGAAAGGGGTCCAGAGAGGGAAAAGCCAGACCCCAGTCCCTGCAAAGGGTTGTGTCTTTTCTCCTGAAGCTATTGAAGGAACTTCAGCAGAATTAGATTTGTGTATTAGAAACAGAACGCCAAAAGTGGTGTGGAAGATCTGCCAGAGTGAGGGAGAGGCCAGGGATTCTAGAGCTGGAGGCCAGTGAAGAGGTGGAGGATATTTTGGTGGCTGAGGCAGAAAAGGAAGTAGGACCCAAGCAAGCCTCAGTGAGGATGGAGGCCAAGGGTCTTCGTGAGATAGAGCTGGGTGAGCTTGGTAACTCGTTGAACACAGACACTGATGGAGTGGGAGAAGTTTACAAGATGCCCAGGTTTCTGACTGGGTCATCTGGACAACCCAAGGTGTCGTCCATAGCAAAGGGTATATGGGAGGAGAAATAGGTTGGGGGTGGGGCCTGGTGAGTATGGGGGCCTGTAGAACATTTCAGTGGCGGTATGCAAGGTCCCCCCAGTGTGTACCAGGCTCTTCCCTGGCCCAGTATCCCTGACAGCCCTGGCTTCCGCTCCTCACCTTCAGTGAAGGCGCCATGCTTACCCATAGCAAGTCCATCTGGGAGACTCCATTCGAAATATCTGGGTAGCAAAACCCATCGATTCAGACTCCTAGACAGTGAGGAGCTCTGTGACTTTCTCGTTGTAGTTGCCTGTGTGAAATAGGTAGAGACTGGCAGTCTGTTTCTCTTGATAGGAGCTTCGGCCTCATCGTCACGCATCCATGTCACCTGGATATGCTTATGTGTGGCCTTCGGTTAGGACAAAAATGGGGTAATTGAAACGGAGGTATCATTTGTAAATAGGTGTGCTGAAGGTAATAAAGAAACCATTGGTTCTGGTAACCTTGACAGAAACATGGTAATGAAGAGCAGACGGGGCCATTGATTGCAAAAATGTATTCAGTCTGCCTTTCCTAAGGAGTCTTTCTTAGATGAAACTTGGTAAGCTTTTCTTTCCATAGCAAAGAATATATGTTGTCCTCTCTAAAATAGCCAGTTCAGGGTTTTGAGTTGTTTCTGAAATGTAGTCCTTTGAACCTCTGCTTCTCTCAGAATGAGATTTTTTTAAATTATTGAGAGGTGATCTTCTTTAAGAAAAAGGAATCTGTCAGAAACCTTGGTAACAAAGGTTGTGAATACAGCATTTCCAAGGGTCCCAAATGTTCAATAGAGTGGCCAGGCATCATTGGAACTAGTCTTTATATTGTGGTTGTTGACTTTCTATCTGCCTGCTTGAATTCATTTAACTTAAAGGCCAGGATGTAATGAATGTGCTTTATTTTTAAATTTCCAAATGCCAACATGTGACCTGCACCGGTGGGTCCTCAAGGGCCTAGAGTCATGGTAACTCTTCTCAGATAGGCTGCAAGCCTTGATGTCTTTGAACAGCAGGTCCCCAGAATACCCCCAAATTCTGAAGTTCACAAGACTTTTAGCCCCCATCCCTTACCGAGCATGTATCTTCCACAGTACCGTAAGGACTGTTCAGGCATATGGAGGGCAGCTTTCTATAAAGAGCACAGCCACTGTGAAATGACACAAAGCAGGCTGCTTTAGAACAGCGCTTAGGCACATCATGCCTCCTGGAAACTGCAGGGAGAAGTGTTGGCCTCTGCATCTGACGCTTCAAAGTGGGCATTTGACTCCAAACAAGACCATTCATGCCTTCCAAAACCCACATAATGCTCCCTCCAAGCGTGGTACCCCCCCCGGAGGCCTCCACCCAGGGTCAAGAAGCAGACGTAGGAGGAGAAGCTGGCTCTGATAGGACCAGAGACCAAGGCTTCTTTTTTCTTCGCTCAGAGGCTGAAAGGGAATTGGGCTGCTTACTCTGTTCTGGCCAGAAAGGACCTTTCAGAAACCTTGACGGTGTTACTAACCTTCTCTTCATTTTGGAAAAGGGCACTCTCCCTCTCGCTTCAGAGTGGAGAGTGGCTCCCTTCTTTCCCCGCTGTTGCTTACCTCTCCTCTCCCTTGGAGACTCAGGATGCAGCCATATCTTGGAGGGAGAGAGCTTCCTAAGCATAGCCCGGCTCTCTGTGGCGAACGGGCATTGGTCTTCCATCTGCACGTGAGCCCTTGCGTGGGAACACAGCTGTTCATGTTTCTCACTTCAGGGATGCCTTACTCCCCAGCCTTCACTCTGCTCTTCAGCAATATTGATCCCGTCTTTCTCCTGGGTCTCCACATTTGTGGGTCGGGTGCTAGATGGCCTGTTGGGCGTGCAGCCGTTCCTACAGGAGGCGTTAGAGAAAAGCAGCCTAAGTTCTAACTGGAGCCCAGCTTCTGTGTGAGCTGTGGTACACACCACAGCCTCCCTATGACTGATTTATCTAAACTCTAAAAAGGAAATAGACATCAGCATGATTTAAAACTGGATCCCGCTGGTTAAGACAAGCAGGCAAATACAGGACACCTACAAGATGGATGTAGCACTGTGTCAGAAATGACCCTGAGAAGCTAAGCTAGTGTGGGCTGCGGCCAGGTCTAGAAGTAGCTTCATAGAGGGTGAAGACTGTGGCTTGGGGCCCACCGTCATGTGCATGAATGGGGATCATTCCTCCCAGAAGCCTCCTACCTGTTGGCATCTCTCCCCATGCCTCCCCCTAAAAGCCCACCACTCATGCCCTTTGCCTGAAGAGTCTCACCCCCTTCTGTGGCTGAAACAGCCCCACCATGAGCTACTGACCAGGCAAGTTGTTGTCCAGCTTTTTAAGATCTCCACCAGTTGACTCCTTCCCCGGATGACCCAAAGGCAGTCATGCCCCGCTGATCTCCAGGGGGATATCAGCATCTTTCTCATCTCACCCTGAGCCTGGATTCCTGTGTTTTCTGTCTCACCACACCTGAATCAAAGACACCATCTCCAGCTCTTTTCCCTCTCTCTCCCTGCTCTTCCCTGATCTTCTTACATCCTTTCCTTCTACCTGCTATGCCTCTTGGCCATCTCCCAAGTCTTCTTTCTTTTGGTGGTTTTTTTTTTGGAGTTGGGATCCCATTCTGTTGCCCAGGCTGGAGTGCAGTGGCACGATCATGCTCACTGCAACCTCATCCTCCTGGGCTCAGGTGATCCTTCCACCTCAGCCTCCTGAATAGCTGGGACTACTACAAGCCCAGCTAATTTTTTTAATTTTTTGTAGAGACAGTGTCTCTGACTGTGTTGCCCAGGTTGGTCTCAAGCTCCAGGGCTCAAGCAGTCCTCCCATCTCGGCCTCCCAAAGTGCTGGGATCACAGGCATGAGCCACCGCACCTGACCTTCCAAGGTCTTCCTGAATCCATGTCCTCACCTCTGCTTTCCCAGTCCAGCCTTGATGTCGACAGCCGTCGTCTTTCTAGCACATTCACCTGATGGTGTATCTGCTGCTCAGCTTGCAGTAGTTTCTCATCATCATGAGATGAAGTCTGCTGTCTTTGTCTCAGCGTGGCATACCTCAGTCGCCTGCCCTGACACCTGTGTGCCCCGCTTTGTCTCTCACCATTCTTCCCAGAGTTACCCAAGCGCTTGACTCTGTCCCAAATGCTCCTTTGGCTCTAGGCTTTGTTTCTCTGCTGTTCCTGCTTCCTGAGATGGCGTCCTCCCTCTGGTCTTCCCGGTGGACTCCCAAGGTGCTGCTACTTTGAAGCTAACCTCACACCTTAAGGCAAACCAAAAGACTAGATTGTTGTGTGCCCTCTAGGACTTGGAGTAGACTCAGAGCTTGTCCTGTAGCCATTATGATTCTGTTGCATGCTCGCTATGGATTGAGAGTTCTCTGGTGGAAGGGACATGTCTTCATAGAGCTGGTCCCCGTGGCATTTAATAAATGTTGAATGAGCAAATGCCAGGAGCCCCACACGTGGCTAGGGAGTCAGTCCAACATATAGCAGAACATCTTTATCTTTCTCACCCTGCCTGAGAGTGACTTTCTCGTTTGAGTCCCCCAATTGGCACGTCCATCGGGAGCACCTAGGTGAGCCAAACGGCTGTGTGCCAGCCAGAGCGTGCATGCCTTCAGTCCCATATCTGCTTCTCTGCTTGTCTGCGTCTTCCAACCCAAGGCACAACTTCAAAGAATGAAAAGGCAAGAGTGCTGAGGCCACAGTAAGTGGTTCTTAGCATTGCACCCAATAGTGTGGTATCTGGACCCTGGGAAAGGAAGTACTTGAGCTTTTAGAGTTCATCCCTGGCCAGCATCTTACAGAATCCCGCATCCAGGTCATTGGCATTCCTGGCCTGAGGAAAATGAAATGGTCAAGGCTCTTGGTTCATTCTCTGTTTTGTTTCCCTTTTAATGGAGTTTTGTTTTAATCCCTGGCAAGGGAAGATTCCTCACCACCAGCCAGGCAGTGAAAGGTTAGTAGGCCATGTTCTTACGAACGAGGGTTTCCTCTTCTTTATTCATCAGTTCTCCTTGCATCAAGGAGAGATCTTTGAGCACACGGCACCAGACTGGGCACTAAGGTGCTTGTCCTAAAAACAGCATCCACATGTGTCTGCCTCAAGGAACACAGGGAGTTTTCGTTTCCCAAGAATGCATCCAGAAATAACTTCAGGAAGGCCTAACTCATCATGTTCTGAGGTTGCACCAGAGCCTTTTCTGGAAAACTGCTCCCAATGGACCCGCAACTTGACTAACTGCGTAAGACAAGCTCTTCCATCCTTCCAACTGGGGCGATTCTAGGTGTCAACATAGTTTTATAGAAAAGGAACTGGCACTGATTAAGCTGAGACTTGCACCCCACACTTCCTGACTCAAAAGCCCACGCTGTCACCTTGGCTTATAAGCACCCTGTTTACAACACACCTCAATAGCTTGGCTTCCGTTTGTCTTCTCATCCATGGGTTTGCATGATGGCGCTGTGGGCCCCCAGTGGAAGTTTGGTCCCTGTGGTGCTCCCTCTTTTGTGATGAGTGGTGTCCGTGTGTGGCATCGTGTGACCCAGACTTCTCCGAAGCATGATACTGCATTTTCTGAGCAGTGACTGAGGGCTTTGAAAGATGTAAATAGCAAGCATGAAACCTGGTGGCCACGTGGTAACATGCAGCTAGCCTGAAAGCCAGAAGACTATCGTTAACGTCACCGCTGCTCCCTCTGCAGAGGCATTAGCCTGTTTTCAACAGAAACCAAAACATGCTGGGGAGTGAAGTCTGGTAAGGTAACTCCAGGATGTCACAGGAGGGAAAGTTCTAAACTTTTGAGCCAGCATGTCCTAGACTCACAGTGCAACTGCCATTTGAGCTGAGGACAAAAGGGGTTCGTACGATGTGCCGGGGAAGCCTTGTCTATTTGCAGTTAATAATGGTCACAGAGGGACTCTTACTGGTCCAGAGGGACTCTCAGGGGTCACAAGAGGATGAAAGGCTTCCAAGCACAGAATGAAGTGACTTCTAGCCTGAGATGATGGAGTCTGTTCTTAAGATGCCCTTGAAAGAGCACTTCTACTTTTCCAGAAATTCCCCTTCATCGACTTTCATGTCACTGCAAATCAAGAAGGAAACCCCAGACCCTCCAGCCCCACCCATGTCCTTGTGCTTGAGAGATCATCCCATACACATATCCCCTAAACCTAGGTTTGGGTCACCCAGGAAGCAGGACCTGATCTCAGTATAGGCCAGGCCCCTTTCATCAGTCCCAGCTAGCTCCTCTAAACACTGAGAAATTGAAAGGTCCCAACTTACTTTGAAAGGTCGGGGGTCCATCAGTGCCTCAGAATAAAGCACTTAACAACTGGCGGTATCTTGCCGTCAACATGGTTAGTAATGGATAATACTTCGTAGAAAACACGAATAACACCCAGTGCTTCAGCACTTCAAAGTACTTTGCAGTCACTGTGGTTCTCAGCCTCACCAGTGATGGGCTGTTTGGTCTTTACTTTATAGGAATTGATGTGATATAGGAAAGAGCTAGGAATCAGGAGATCAGGGTTCTAGTTCCCATCTCACCACATACTTGCTCTGTGGTCTAGAATAAATGACTTAATTTTGCCATCTTTAGAATGAACTCCAGGAGTAGGGGAAGATGATTCTGGAAACTTTCCAAAGATCCTATCAGCTCAGAAACTGACTCAAAAGAATATGGGCAAGTGCTTTGTTCTGTACTTAGCAAGGTAGTAATTCTTTCATGGATTTTCAATACAGTTATAATGTACTTAACCCAAGAATCCCAAATGTGGGGGGTTTTCAGATGCACTTTGGAATTTCCGTTATCCTATGGCCTAGCCAATCTTTGGGCCTTTCAAGTCTTGGTATATTTTTGTTTGGCATTCAAGGAAAAAGTCAAAGACGCACCCAGATACCTCCCATAGCGTGGAGAAATGTTCGGCAGATACACAAGAGATAGTTTTGGGATCCAAGATGCCCTTTCTCCCACTGGGGTATTTGGAAGGATCAAGCTAGGAACTAGGGATTCCACCATGGGGTGAGATAGTCGCCTAGTTTTTCTGTCCCTGCAGGAGTGGCTGAAACAGCATATAGAAATCTGTAATGAGTGTACAAAGACGTTACCTTGAGTACGTAACCTCCTCATGTAGCTTTCACAGTCTTAAGACAGCTCTTTCCAAATCAACAGTGAGGCAGTCTAACTAACGCAGTCACTCTGTGACTTTTTCAGGGCATGAATTCCTTTGAGAATCTTATGGAAGCTAAAGTTGACCCTCTGTCCAGAAAACTGCCCATGTATTCATACACTGGGATATAATTGTAGGGAATTTCTAAATACCCTGAAGCCTATGGACCCCAAGTAAGCAACCCCTAGTCCAGATAGAATAAAGGAACCCGTCGGTAGGAATGTCAGGGCTAGCCCGGACTTCTGCATTTCTGCTGAAATTAAATAAGCAGTAATATAAAGGTGTTTCTTGTTTTTGTTTTTTGCTTTTTCCCTACCCATCACCCTCTTTTCCTTTCTCTGTTCCCGCATTTTTTTTGTCTCCTCCCTCTCATCTCTCTCCCCCTCTTATCTCTCTCCCCATCATCTTTCTCCCCATCTCTTGCACATCCTGCACCACAGATGTTCCAGCCTGGTTAAAAAGCCTTCGCCTGCACAAATACGCTGCACTGTTCTCCCAGATGACCTATGAGGAGATGATGGCCCTTACCGAGTGCCAGCTGGAGGCTCAGGTATGTGCTTGAGAGGGTGCCCCAGGCAGGACCTGAAGTTCAAGGCCTGGACGACCTGGTTTGGGCCCCTTCCTATACCCACACGTAGCTTTCTTTATTCTGGGAACTACCCGGACAGGCCAGCCTTCCGTGGTGAGTAAGGCAGGGTTCTTGCCTTCGGAGTCCAACAGGAGATGGAAGACAGGCTGACAACCACAGGGTCATGAGGGTGAGATCAAGTTGTATGAAAAAGTGTAATCCGGGTGTGCTCTAAAAGATGCTCAGGGGAAATCAGTAGCATCTCCTAGAGTAACATTTGACCAAAACCTCAGAGTGTCTGTGTCACTGCTTTTATTTTTCTCTCTCTCCCTCCTGACCAGGGCTTGTTTAGGATTGTGGAATGACAGATTCATTATCTGTTGTCCAGTTATAAGTCAACTAACTGTTTTTGAGTTGGGGTCTCACTCTGCTGCCCAGGCTGTAGGGCAGTGGCACAACCCTGGCTCACTGTACCTCCACCTCCTGGGCTCAGGTGATCCTTCTGCCTCAGCCTCCTGAGTAGCTGGGACTACAGGCATATGCTAGCTACCACGCCTGGCTAATTTTTTTATTTTTATTTTTTGTAGAGACAAGGTCTCACCGTGTTGCTCAGGCTGGTCTAGAACTCCTGGGCCCAAGTGATCCTCCCATCTCAGCCTCCCAAAGTGCTGGGATTATAGGCATGGGCCACCATGACTAACCACACACATCATCTTGACTTCTAATTGGATTGAGAAGCGGAAACACCAGGGCATGCCCCAGACCTGCCCCCACCATTTTAAAAAAATCATGCTTAACCTGGTCTCAGTTTGAAATTGAATAAATTATACAAAATATTTTTTCTTCTAACCACGTCAACTAAGATGGGACAGTCATTGAGAATGAGATTTTCTCAGGTCTCAAATTTCATTTCCTTTCTGCATGCCACAAAAGAACAGAGGTCTCTTCCCTCTAAAGCATCTTTCCCCAAGGGCGGAAGCCAAAGGCCTGTCAACAGAACCCCTAAAATTAAGCATGTTTCCTACCATGCTGTGCTCTAGTAAATAGATGTAACCAATGTCTTTGTTTCCCTTGTTTAAAATGCTGTTTGCATGTTTCAAATTGACCTCCATTTCCTCTGAGCAGTGATTTAAAAGAATCAATGGTCTGACCAGGCTAATCATATTTCCTGGGTAGGAAAAAGAGACTGTACCACTCGAGCATGGCGGACGGGGACGCACCCCCAGATCCTTGGTCCCCACTGCTTGTTTGGTGGCCTCAGTTAACCCTGCAGTCCTGGCTGAATCCCGGCGTCGAGATACAAGGCAAAACCCACAGTCACCACAGTCTCAGAGCTTGAAAGGCACTAATTTCAACTTCCTAACGTTTCTTCCACCACTTTTGGGATGTTGATTGAGCCTTGAGATCCCAGGGATTGATGAGAATTGTTTCTCAGAGCATTTTTGTGTTTGGGTCAGAATTGAGAAAAAAAATCTAAGTCATTGGTTGTTCAACTTGAGGAAAAAAGGAAAGAAAAAAGAAATAATTGATGCCGAGGGCAAAGCCAGAGGCCAGCAAAAACTTTTCAGAGTAATTTAATTCTCTAGAACCCACAGTTAAGGATAAACAGAAGGAAGCCCCCAGTGTTTCACCTTAGAGACCGGTTCATGAGTCTTAATTTTTCTAAGTAAAGGAGATGTGGCTGATATTCCCTTCTTTAAGAGGAATTCTATGGAGTATTAGAGACCTTATCTGAGAAAAAAAACCTTTAGCAAAAAAACACAGTGCTTAATAAAAGAAAGAAATAAATTTTTAAAAAGAGAAAAGACCGTCTGTTGGGAAATTTGCCATCTCTAGAATCAACAATTGTTTAAATCTTCAGGCTCACCATTGCTACCCAGCTAAGACGATAAAATCCACAGCTCTTGCGGTGAATACTCATGCTTTACCTGAAGTGATGACTGAGTTATGGATTAAAGTTATTTTCTCTTGCAGTTTTCCTTAGCGAAACCAAAAAAAAAGAAAGCAGGGGAGGGGACTGCAAACTAATAAAAACTCTTTCATGTGCCCTCAAGATGGGTGAAAACACAGGAGAAGCTTGAGGAAGCCATGAATGTTTGCATTGGGTTGGGACCTTCAAGGAAACAGAGGAACTGAAATTATAAAACCGGGAGAAAAGGAGGAGTGTATGACTAAAAAATTATCTTTTAAGAGTATGAGGAAATTTCATGCTGGGTAGGATAATTGGCTGTTCTGAATCTCTCGCTAAGATAGTGATAAAGGGCACAGCTAAAAGACGCAGGCAATTGTGTAGCCAGATGGAACTATAATATGCGGTAAAAAGAGGTGTATGACCGTGGGTCTAATGAGAGAGATGAATGGATATTGACAGTATGTGGACATGGAGGAACAAAGAAGACAGAAGACTACGAAGCAGACTTCAAGAGTCTCTAGACTGATTCTTAAAAGTGTGTTGTTAACTGTAACTTGCATTTAATTACAGAACGTTACCAAAGGTGCAAGACACAAAATTGTCATCAGTATTCAGAAGCTCAAAGAAAGACAAAATCTCCTAAAGTCTTTGGAAAGGGTAAGTTATCCCCGGGCGAGGAAACCTTTCGGTTCCAAGGAAAATTCTCAGTGGGAAGTGTCATGGACAGATCTTATACAGCTTCTTGTGTAGTTTCCTTGCCAAAGTCAAAGAAAAGGGAATTTTGAAGTGAAATTTTCTGGTTACATTGCTTCTTTGTAACCTGATGCTGAAATGTTCTTATTCCTTGGGTCTAGGCTGCCTGTGCCCGACCATTTTAGAACCCTAATGAAGTGTTGTCAATGCACCCTTTTTAACTTTTTTTTTTTTTGCAAGACAAGGTCTTGCTATGTTGCCCAGGCTGGTCTCAACTCCTGGTCTCAAACAGTCCCTCTGCCTCCATCTCCCAGAGCATGGGTGTTCAAATGAATATTTATATAACATTTATAGCGATTAGCAGGTGTTCAACCCACAAGCAGAGGCTAAAATTTTACAAAACAGTGTAGGGAATATGCAGTGTGCTTTGTTCTTGCTATCCACCCAGCCAAGGGTCTGGTTTTGAGAAAAGTCACTACCACCACCACCACCAGGTGCACTCCAGGTTTCGATAGAGGGGATCAAAAGCCTTAGCAGACATACTCAGTTGGCTCTCAAGAGAGTAATTTCAGACTTCAACTTAACGACAGAGTGGTCCCCATGACTCTGATAGAACCTGCCTCAAAAATGCTAAACAGGCTGGGCGCGGTGGCTCACACCTATAATCCCAGCACTTTGGGAGGCCGAGACAGGAGAATCGTTTGAGCCCAGGAGTTCAAGACCAGCCAGGGCAACATAGTGAGACCTCATCTCTAGAAGAAATAAAAATTCAACCAGGCATGGTGGCGTGCTCCTATTGTCCCAGCTTCTGGGGAGGCTGAGGTGGGAGGACCACTTGAGCCCAATAGGTGGAGGCTGGGGTGAGCCAGGATAATGCCACTGCACTCCAGCCTGTACAACAGCGTAAGACTGTCTCAAAAAAAGAAAGAAGGAGAGAAGAATGCTGAAGAAAAAAGACTTTATTCCAACATCAGAAACAGTTATTAGCTGCCTATTGCTCATTTTGTTTGCTACCTACATGGTCCTCTTCTTTTTTTTCTAGTTGGAGTCTCACTGTCACCCAGGCTGGAGTGCAGGGGCACGCTCACGGCCACCACAGCCTCGACCTGCTGGGCTCCGGCGATCCTTCCGCCTCAGCCTTCCAAGTAGCTGGAACCACAGGCGCATGCCACAACACCTGACTAATTTTTTGATTTATTGTAGAGACGAGGTCTCGCCATGTTACCCAGACTGGTCTCGAACCCCTGGGTTCAGGCAGTCCTCTCACCTCAGCCTCCCAAAGTGCTGGGATGACAAACTTGAGCCACCACGCCAGGCCAGTGGTATAATTTTTTAGGACATTTTAAGGACTATATGATTTAAGTCTAAGGTCCAGTGGAGAGCAGGCCTTGTTCCACACCCAAGTCGACCAGTGTTGCCTCAGCCCCAGAGTTGGAGTTATAGGGCCTCAGTACTGGGAGGCAGAAGGGGGTGGGTGGGAAGCTCTGTGGGTATCTGCAGCCTGCAGAGCTTGCAGGGTAATTGCTGGTAATCCCTTTGATGCCTTTGGGAAGGGGACAGAGCCTGGTGGGAAGGAGATCAAAAGCACGGTTTGTGAGCACGTAAACATTTGAGTGGACTGAGGATGTTTTAACCTGTATACAAAGGGGTGTATGTGTGTAATTGTATATATACTATATAAAGTTGTATTTCATGCATAGTTCATAATATGTTATATTTATTTATAGGCTGCCCTCGTAATTTGTTTTTGATGCTGCTGTTTTTTGAGTCAGAGTCTTATTCTGTCGCCCAGAGTACAGTGGCACGACTATGACTCACCGCAGCCTCAATCTCCTGGACTCAGGCAATCCTTCTGCCTCAGCCTCCCAAGTAGCTGGGACTGCAGGCTCATGCCACCATGCCCAGCTAACTTTTGTATTTTTTGTAGAGACAGGGTCTTGCTGTGTTACCCAGGCTGGTCTCAAATTCCTGACCTCAAGCAGTTCTCCTGCCTTGGCCTCCCAAAATGCTGGGATTATAGGCATATGCCACCGTACCTGGCTATATTTATAGCCTATACATGTATAACTTGATAAGGAACATTTCTTTTAAAACCTCTGGCCAGGTGGACAGGCAGAGGCTACTTGTATACATCCAGGATAAAAGGCCATTCTTTTTTTTTTAAAGATGTGGGGTACAATTCAGGGTTAGATATACAAATGCAGGTACCCTTGTTGATGAGGTGTGCCCCTGCCCCCGGCAGTTTCCTTCTACTACCAATTCCTTTCTTATAGTATTATGATGATTGTTCAGGGTCTGCTTATGAATGAGAACATGTGGTACTCAGTTCTTTGTTTCTTTGATAGATCACTCAGTACTATAGACTCTAAGTCCATCCAAGTTGCTGCAAAGTTCATAATTTTGTCCTTCTTTGTGGCTGTGTAATATTCCATCATGTGTATGTACCACATTTTTTTTATCCAGTCCTCTTTTCGATGGGCAGCATGGTTGGTTCCATGTTTCTGCTATTGTAAATAATGCTGCAGTAAACATGAGTGTGCAGGTATCTTTTTCTAGAGTGATTTGAGTTCCTTTGGGCATATTCCCAGAACGGGGGATTGCGGGGTCGTATGGAAGGTCGATTTTTAGATCTTTTAGGAGTCGAGGCCATTCTTAATTAAAGTGAATTGCAAATTCCAAGTGAGCTATCCAGCTGGATCTGAGGCGGTTATTGTTTTAAATGTTATAACTCCTTCAGCAAACAGTTCGTCTCACTGAGTGATTATTGGCATTTTTAATATAAAGAGATGTTCTTTTAGGGGGGACATTCAAAAGGCCAACTTACTCCTTATCTGTTAGAACAGAAAACGTTTTACATAGGGATCAGATTGCCCAGCAGTCTGGTGAATGTGTGATTCCCCCTCATTTCTGAGCTTTCCTCAGGATTCCTTCATAGCGTCTCACTCAGGAAACACACCTAAGAGGCAGGGTGGCGAGATTGCTTTTAGCTTTATTCCCTGCAGTCATGGTTGAAGTCCATGTGAGGAACACCTGGGTGCCCAGGTATCCAGGGTGGCCCTGACATGCTGCTTTCTCTCTAGCCTCTGAGAAGTCGGTGATGCTTTCTATGTCCCAGGTTTCACACCTGCAATCACACTGACTCCACAGAGATGCTCTCTCTCTCTCTGGTTCATTGTAGTGCAGAAGTTAAAAAGATGCCAAATGTGGTACAGAGTATGGTAGCAGCTAGCACCCGTGGGGAAAGCAACAGCGAGTTTACCCAGTTGGGCTTCTTGGAGAGAGGAGAGCGAAGTCTGCCAGTCGGCCAATTGTGCTTGCTTCAGAGCGCCCGGATGTTCTGAGATGCTGCGTGCTGTCCCTGCAAGAACCAATGACCTCGGGTGGGAGGGAATCTCTCCCCAGAGTCCACCAAGGACTCCACCCTGGCTCTTCTCTCTCTTCTCGGGGGGCTCCTGCCCCTCCTGGAAGAGGTTGTTTGTAACCTGTTACCACTGATGGCACCAGTGACAGACTCAGATCACCCATTTCCTGGACATTCCCAGGCAACCGCCAACTGATTATGCCTTTGAAAACGCTGCCATCCGCCCTCCCTTCCCTGCCTTGGCATTCTTCCCTCTTGTAGAGTTCAGAAATTTCTAAGGCAGTCGCAGGTACCCCACTCTTAGCTAGTTCATAGCCATGGTAGCTGCAGATGGATTCTGTGTCCCAAGCTCTTCCATTCAGTTACTGGGCGCTCACTAAACAGCTGCCTATGACTGAATATCTCCCATCCACTGGAGGCTCACCATGAGTTAGACGTGGCTCCTGCCCTTGGGTAGGCTGGGACATACATTGGGACAGTTAGCTCTGACACCACATGATGTCATAGGCCAGTCTGATCAATGTTGTCACCAAGGCCAGCGGGGGAACCTTCCTGGGGTGAAATAGACCACTCCGCAGTAGTGAGAAGGGAAACCCTTCTTGGAGTCAGATGTTGGCTACAACACCCTCCAGGATACTTTAGTAAGTCCTTTTTTTTCAGTAGGAATCACCATGCCCAGCTAATTTTTTGATGTATTGTAGAGATGAGGTCTTGCCATGTTGCCCAGACTGGTCTCGAACCCATGAGACCAGGCAATCCACTCACCTCCACCTACCAAAGTGCCAGGATTATAGGTATAAGCCAAAGCACCAGACTTGTAGCAAGTCTTGATGGGCCCTTGAGCCAAAACAGAGGCACTGGTGATGGAGAGGATCACAGAGATCATTTAGAGGGGGTCTGGGGTTGTCAGAGGTTTGGGCTTGAGTGTCATGGCATTTGGCAGCAAGAGATAGGGTTCCACTTGAAGGGTTGAGTCTGAGGTACCTGCTGGACATCCAGGCAAAAACGACAAGTCAGTGACTAGAAGGGCAGGCATAGAGTCCAGGAGCCCCACAAGGGTTTGACAGCCCCAGGGTGGGTCCACTGTGGGTAACTGGTAGTTGACACTCCCTGGAAGGCTGCGTTGATTGACAAGTGCTGCAGACAGACCTGAGAAGCACCAGAAGTTGTGGAGGGACTGAATGATGCTGGAGTGAACCATGCCCGGAGGGCCAGGGGAGAGTCTAAAGGAGGGAGTCCCATCAAGTGCCATGGAGGTGTCACACACAATGGAGACAGAGCCCCACCCCCTGGAGCTGGCCCTCAGCAGGTCACTGTAGCCATGAAGAGAAGAACCGCTGAGGGCTTGGGGAAGCTCTTCAATTGCGTGCTGGGCCATGCTGAGCTCCACTCTGCCACGTGCAATGTCCTTCCATCCTTTCTGGCCTTTTCTGCTGTCCCTCTTTTCCTGAAACACGTACCCCCCACCCCCTCCCACAGGGGTGGGCAAATGTGGAGGGACTGAACGGTGACAGAGACTGAGCCCCACCCAGAGGGCCAGGGAGGGTTTGAAGGAGGGAATCCCATCAGGGGCCATGGAGGTGTCACAGTGGTCACGCACACTAGTAAACACACTCGCATGCGTGCACACACACACACGCGCGCGCACACACACACACACACACACACACAGTCTACTCTGCTCCATTTATTTTTGCTTCAAAAGAGAAATGTGCTTCTCTGTAAGTCCAGGCCCCTGCTTCTGACATATCCAGAGCTCGTGCTCTGGAGTTCAGACCCTGATTTCATCATCTGGTATAGAGAAACAACAGAGAAATATAATGGTATTGCATGTTAAACATTTCCAGAGTAATAAGCCCTTATACTCTCATGGTGCATTTTATTTTATTTTTAATTTTAAAGATGTGAGGTACAAGTCAGGATTAGGTACAGAAGTGGTCATCACACAGGTAAAGTTTGGACCTCCCTTTCGTCCCCACTTTGCCTGGTTTGAGATCAGGTACCCTTATTGATGTTATGTTCCCCCTCTCCCCAGTAATGTCCCACTACTGCCAATCCCTTTCTTATAGTATTATAATAAATTTTCAGGGTCCGCTTATGAGTGAGAACACTTGGTACTCTGTTCCTTATTTCTATGATAGATCACTGAGTATGATAGACTCTACATCCATCCAAGTTACTGTGAAGTTCTTAATTTTGTCCTCCTTTATGACTGCCTAATATTATATCATGTATATGTACCACATTTTTTTTTATCAAGTCCACTTTTGATGGGCAGCATGGTTGGTTCCATATTTTTGCTGTTGTGAATAGTGCTGCAATAAACATGCATAGCACAGTGCATTTTAGACTTTTAAAAAATGTGGTCCTGGCCGGGTTCATTGGCTCAGGCTGTAATCCCAGCACTTTGGGAGGCCGAGGTGAGTGGATTGCCTGAGCCCATGGGTTCTTTGGCGAGACCCTGTCTCTACAATAAATCAAAAATTAGCCAGGCATGGTAGTGCATACCTGTAGTTCCAGCGACTTGGAAAGCTGAGGCAGAAGGATCGCCCAAGCCCAGGAGGTTGAGGCCAGGAGCAGCCACTGCACTCCAGTCTGGGGGACAGAGTGGGACTCCAACTCAAAAAAAAAAGAAAAAAAATGTGGTCCTGGCCAGGTGCAGTGACTCACACTTGTAATCCCAGAACTTTGGCAGGCCAAGGCGAGAGGATTGCTTGAGTCCAAGAGTTCAAGACTAGCCTAGACAACACAGCAAGACCTCGTCTCTACAAAAAAAAAGAAAAGAAAAGAAACCAGGTGTGGCGGTGCATGACTGTAGTCCCAGGAGGCTGAGCGGGAAGGATCACCTGAGCCCAGGAGGTTGAGGCTTCAGTGAGCCATGATCATGCCACTGCTCTCCAGCCTAGGGGACAGAGTGAAACACCGACTAAAAAAAACCAAAAAGCATGTTCCCACAGCTCCCTGCTCTAACATCATCATACCGTGTGGGTCCCAGGAACTGTAAACATCTTAATGAAAGGAAGACAACTTGTTTGTTTTCATATCCCTGACACACAACAGTACCCAGCTGATGGTAGGGCTTAGTGGCTGATGGGTGAATGGGAAGAGGAAAGAGGAAATGGAACAAGGTAGATACAAGAGTCCTGCCCATCATGGAGGAGGTTCCAATTCTCCTTACACAAAGAGAAGGCTGGGGCCAGGGACCTGTTACATAAGTGCTGGGGATACTTTGGCTGCTCAGATCTCTCTTTTCCAGATGGTTTGTGCCTTGTTGTCATCACAGGCCCAGGAAAGGTGCAGGACCAGCCTTTTCCCAAGAGCCACGCAGCTAGGCCAGGGCTGTCATGGTCAAGGGTGACTTTCCTCCTGCTTATCCTCTGAGCGAGGCTGTGGTCTGCAGCGGACCAACCTTCCCGCTGTCTGCTCTCAAAGGCGCTCCTTGGCCCAGAGGTTTTAACTAGCAGAACATTAGTTAATGGGCAGCTTCGCTGTGCCTCTTTGTGTCTGTAATGTAGGATTATATTTTTGGTATGAAGGATCAATAGAGACTTGGACAGATTCCCGATTTTTGTCGACATGAAGAATTAATTCCCACAGTTGGTTAAGGGTACTAGATTGAGTTCCAATCAAGCTGTTTCTTCGCTACCTTCCCAATCTGGGCACTTTCTGGAGTTCAGGAGTTCGTTTTTTTTAAGAATCAGAAATGTGACCTGATGATCATAGTGCCACACCTACGTGAGTAGGGGATTGGCTCGCTGGTTTAGAGCTAAGTATTATCTTTGAGACAGTGACTTGACGTCTATAGGGAAAAATATCGAAACAAAACTGTGTGATTCCTGGGAAGTTCTATTTTGCAGAAGGCATTCAACATTACTCATGTGTCTGTGGCTTCTTTTGTGTGTGTGTGTGTGTGTGTGTGTGTGTGTGTGTGTGTGTGTGTGTGTTTGCCTCCAATAGAAGAATAAGGTAAAATTTGCACATAGAACATGTGTATGTTCCTATTTGAAGGAATTCAGTGCTTCACATAATCAAAACTTCACCATGAACTACAGAAGACTTCTTGTCATGTAACAAGAGCAGGTAGGGTTTGGTGGCAGTTGACAGAGTCACAAGCATACCTGTCTCTCCACAGTGACAGCAGCTACCTGGGGCGGCATGGCAGGGTACATGTGAGGACACCGCTCAGCTTGTCCAGTCCCCCTTCACGGGGAAGCCTCATGCCTCCTCTGTCTTTTCTCTTCCCCTCCTCGGTAGTGGCTGGACAAGGAGGTCAGTGCTCATGCCCCGCATTCCAGGTGCTGTTTGGGCAGTTGGCAGAACGCAAGGTAGGGGCCAAGGCCCTCCCGTCAGCACATCGTTGGAACAGGAAAGGCGGTCGGTACTCTCCTGGCATGAGTCAGCTAGTTAGATCACCAGGTCCGAAGTCAAGGAAGCTAGCCATGCGATGGCATCTGGATGCTGGGAAAGGGCCTATCCCAGTCTGTGCAGCAAGGAAACTGAGAATGATCAGAAACACACCCTAATACCTATATAAACACCCACCATATATACAAGGAGGGTGGTGGACTCTGAAGCTGTCCTCTTTCAAAGAAAACTGAACTTTCCCCTGAAAGAGACCAGCCAAGTTTTAGAATTCTGGTGACTGTTAGAATTTCACTTCCTGTGTAAAGATATAATCCAGGCTCCTCTTCCCACCCCTCCCCATAACAAAGCAAGTTCCTGCCAACAACAGGGTGTGACTTTGCTGCCCACAACTGGAACACACGTGGCCAAGGCTGGTGGCATCACTGATCGCATCCTCTAACAGCATCAATAAGAGACGATCCCAGGAATGCATCAGATGCTCACACGTCAGGCTTTGTAAATGATGTCCTTGCTATTCTGGGCTTTCAGAAGATTAAGTACATCATTAGCAATCAGGGCTCTGATTGTCAGCATCCCTCCTGGGTGCCAGGGAGAGCTTTGTCTGCACAAGCTCTGGGGACAGCTTTGTGGCACCCACTGCTCCAGGGGAGGCCCCAGGCCCCTGACCCCCCAGGCATGATGCCCACCACAGGTGTTTGGTCTCTGTGAGCATCTGGTAGAGATAAATGTCTACAGAGTCAGCTTCCATTCCTTTTTCTATTTCTAATAAGTGACATCAAACTGTGCAGAATGATCCGATTTTATTTGATGGCATCTAAAGACATAAATATGTATTAGATGTATTTCTCTCCAGAATGATCCTTCTAAAGCATACCACTCCCAACCAGGCATGGTGGCTCACTTTGGAAGGCTGAGACAAGAGGATTGCTTGAACCCAGGAGTTGAAGACCAGCCTGGGCAACGTAGCAAGACCTTGCTCTACAAAAAAATAGAAAAATTAGCCAGATGTGGTAACACACACTTGTAGTCCCAGCTACTCAGGAGGCTGAGGCAGAAGGATTATATGAGCCCAGGAGGTTGAGGCTGCAGTGAACCATGATCATGCCACTGCACTCCAGCCTGGGCAACAGAGTGAGACACTGACTCAAAAAAATAGAGATGGAAAGATAGATTTTAGATTAGATAGATTAGATTAGATAGAATAGATAGAAGAAGATAGATGATAGATAGACAGATGGAATCATGCACGGGACACAAAGCCGCCCTAGGAGCCGACTCAGTTGTATAGCTTCTAAAGTGTATGAATGTAAAATATATACATGCATTTTCTGGAAATGCCCTGAGGAAGCTGGAACATAAAAGGCACCGACCCATTTGAACAGTCATCTGTAGACAGTGGCATACTCAGGTGATGTGTGTCTCCTTCACTGTTAGTGTCTGCATTTTCCAGATTTTCTCCCAGGACTGGTCACGTCAGAAGGGTCTCTCTTCCCAAGGAAGAGGCCAGCAGCCACGGATTGGATCTGGGGCCTCCAAGCGGGGGGAGCGTGGGCATGGAGGTGCCGGCCCCTCTTCCCGAGCTTCACAGAGGTCTCTCTCTCTCTCCCCCCTGACTTCCCAGGACATCATCGAGGGGGGCAGCCTGCGCATCCCACTCCAGGAGCTGCACCAGATGATCCTGACCCCCATCAAGGCTTACAGTTCCCCAAGCACCACCCCCGAGGCTCGCCACCGGGAGCCCCCACTGATGGTCCCGGAGAGCCAGAGCCCTGACTGCAAAGAGAGCGCTGCGGCCTCCGGCACCACAGCCGCCTCCTCGGCCGGGGCCAGCGGCGGGCTGCAGCCACACCAGCTGAGCAGCTGTGATGGGGAGCTGGCCATTGCCCCCCTGCCAGAGGGGGACCTACCTGGGCAGTTCACACGCGTCATGGGGAAAGGTAGGGCTCGATTCTCCTGCTTTCCCCCTTTTCTTCTCTGTGATGCCAGTAGCCAGAGCTACAGGTTTGGGGGGGTGTCCCTGGAATGCTGGGTGAACAGCCCATCCAAGGAGACATTTTTAACTCCGTTCTGCAAATCCAGAAAGCACAGTGCAGTGCTTTCAAGGCTGCGTACAGTGGTTCACGCCTGTAATCCCAGCACTTTGGGAGGTCAAGGTGGGAGGATTGAACCTGGGAGTTCCAGACCAGCCTGACAATATAGCAAGACCTTGTCTCTACAGAAACTAAAGCAATTAGACAGGCATGGTGGTGCAGCCTGTAGTCCCAGTTTCTCAGGAGGCTGAGATGGGGGGGGATCATCCAGGATGTCACGTCTGCAGTAAGCCGCATCCCTGACTCAAAAAAATAAAAATAAAAAACACAACTCAGAGAGGTTAATCCATTTGGACTTGAACTCTAATCGTTGTGACCCCTAAAGTCCTAGACCAGGAGGTGTAGGGCCCTCCTTGTAACAATGCTGATTGGGTCATGGCCCTAGGGGAGAAGGCAGGGTGGACTCTGAATGATTTCAGGACAGAGCCACCCATTCAGGGGCGGATCCTCTCCCCAAAGCAAAAGTGGCAGAAAACAGGTGACAAGCGGAACAGCACAGACACCGAACCCACAGATCTCCCTGTGCGGAAAAAGGCCAGGCCTTCACAGTGGCCTCTCCTCACCACTGACAGTAATCTCAGATGTGGCAGGGATCTGGAAAACTCTCAGCAAGGAATCGCTTGGCTCACGTTGTCCAGTGTCTGCGTTTGCGCTCTCTCTTCAGGGTTGGTCCTCCGTACGAAATGCTCTAACGCCGCCAAGCCCCCATGGCTACGTGGTACACACCTCCTTCCCAAGGGACCCACATTGCCCTGGCGCCGTTCTCAATATTTTCACTACTTTAAAAGAAATTATAAACCAAGTCATGCTTACCACCACAATCCAAATTAAACAAAATAGTGGAAAGTAAAACACTGCCCTCCCCCGTGCTGTCCCAACAAGTCCTGCCATCTTCCTCCACAGGGATGGTCACTGTGGTTTGGGACACCCTTTCAGAAATCTTACCGCCCACTACCAGCACCTGAAGTGAAGAGTCACTGTCACAAACACACAGACCTCATTGGCATTCTCTTCTGCAACTTGGTGGGGGTTTTAATATTATATCCTTCCACCATTTCTATCAATACAGATAGAACCTTCTCATTGTGTTCTAAAGATTGCATATTGTCCCACTGTGGGCACAGACCATCATTTTTGAACAGGGTCCCAGTGAACAGACTCGGAGGAGATTTCCAAGTTTTGGTTGTCACACACGATGCCACACTGAAAATCTTTGTGTGAAGACAAGGAATGAGTGGGATTCTGTGACAGTTCCATGCAGGGTCTGGGGGGGTGGAGAATCAGATGTGATGCCCTGTCTTCAAGTTGGTCTACTTGACTGTCAGAATCTTCACTCTCGGGCTGACTCCTTTTGTCTGCCCGTTTCTACCATGGCTTGTATGTATGCATGTATGTATGTTGGGGTCTCACTCTGTTGCCCAGGCTAGAGTGCAGTGGTATGATCATGGCTCACGGCAACCTTGACCTCCTAGGCTCAGACGATCCTTCCACCTCAGCCTCCCAAATAGCTCGGGCTACAGGCATACACCACCATGCCTGGCTAGTTTTTTATCTTTTTGCAGAAATGAGATCTTGCTATGTTGCCCAGACTGATCTCAAACTCCTGGGCTCAAGCAATCTTCCCACCTTGGCCTACCAAAGTTCTGGGTTACAGGCGTGAGCCACCACCTGGCCACTATAACCATTTTTTTTTTTTTGAGTTGGCGTCTCACTCTGTCGCCCAGACTGGAGTGCAGTGGCACACTCCTGACCACCGCAGCCTCGACCTGCTGGGCTCCTGCAATCCTTCTGCCTCAGTCTTCCAAGTAGCTGAAACTACAGGTGCGCGCTACCATGGCTGGCTAATTTGGGATTTATCGTACAGACGAGGTCTCGCCAAGTTGCCCAGGTGGGTCTCGAACCCACAGGCTCAGGCAATCCACTCGCCTAAGCCTCCCAAAGTGCTGGGATGACAGGCTGAGCCACAAAGCTTGGCCTCATTATAACCTTTAAGCACCACCAACAAAGTCACATCATGGCCTCCATGATGACAGCAGAACGGGGCACACGGACACGGCCCTGAGAAAGCCTGTGCGTGTGCCCACTGCCCACAGACCGACTCTGTACCTTCCTCATGAGCGCCGACTCGTGTGTAGGTGGGCCTGAGTGTGCAGAAATGTGCGCCTCCTTGGAGGAAGTCATCCTACGAGGACTGAGCAGCAGGCTTCCTGCACATGTCACACCCACACAACACCCAGGCTAGAGAGGTGCCAGCTGGTTCCTCCAGACACAGTCACCACAGCCCGCCTCCCCACCTGCAAGAGTGCACGGTTCATTCATAAAATCACAGAGGCTGCTGTCTGATAGCGTGGGTGGCCTTGGTGCTTTTGAAGCCCCTCATGCACGGCCACTTTCCAAGACAGGGCTCGGGCCACTGCTGTTGGCCGCTGTGCCTCTTCTCGCCAAGTATCTTGTTGCAGAGACTTAATATAGAATGGTATGGCTGGAATTAACCCAGGGGCTAGCAAGGTGAGGGCTCCTGTGGTGACCAGGCCTTTGACCTCAGTGGAATGAGGCTCCTTGTAGCCTTTTGTGTGAACCTTATGTCAAGCCACAGACACACATACTTCTCCAGAGGTTGATCCTGAAAGGAAATCGGAGGCAGATCTCAGAGGTGGGCTTGGGGCTCATTTTTCTAACCCATCATCTTTTTTTTTTTTAAATTCACAGTGTGCACACAGCTCTTGGTCTCCAGACCTGATGAGGAGAATATAAGTTCCTATTTGCAGCTCATAGACAAGTGTCTCATTCACGAGGTGAGTAGTGGCAGGTTTTACGAGACTGTTTTTCTCATTGCTTAGAAGGGTTTTCAGAGTTTCCAGGCTGTGGTAGTCTTGGTGTCCACCACCTTGCTTTTGAGGGTTGGACAGTCATTCCTAATAGCTCAGGCAGAAAGAGACTATGACAACCTCAAACCTGAATGCAGTTCACAGGTGACTTTGGAGTACAAAGATTCGCGCAGATGGAGAACTCTCATGTGACGGCAAACACCTGGGAGAGCCTGACTCCAGAAGAACCCCTGAGTGACCCAGCCTGGGGATGTTAACTTTAATTTATTTTTTTTAATTTTGCATTGAACTCTTTTGCCTTTTAGCTCAGGGATACTGGAGGGAGAGTGGGGAGAAGAGAGAAGAAATGGTGAACGTGCATCTGTGTGTGGACCAATCACTGTTCTGCTGTGTTTGCTTTGATCAGTGATTTTGAGAGGAACTGTATTTGCCATACAATCTTTTAGAAAGCCCAAGGCAAGCTTGGAGGTACCTAGCACCTTCTCAAGCACAGTCTTCGTGTACAGAGTGAGGAAGATTCCTGGGCACAGCTGGGAACTGTCCCTGTGGGACATGGAGGGGGAGGGGGTTACATCTCAGAGACAGGATTCCTGTGGCTTCTTGGACACATGCTCCCTAAAGAGTTACAGAGACAAGATCTGGGCTAGTGAAAATTTGGACCAGATAGGCCTAAGGTGGTGAGGTTTTTCTATAGGTCTTTTTTTTTTTTTTGAGTTAGGGTCTCACTCTGTAACCCAGGCTAGAGTGCAGTGGCACACTCATGGTTCACCACAGCCTCAATCTGCTGGGCTCAGGTGGTCCTTCCCCCTCAGCCTCCCAAGTAACCGGGACAACAGACACACATGCCACCATACTCAGCTAAATTTTTGTAGAGACCAGATCTTGCTGTGTTGCCTGGGCTGGTCTTGAACTCCTGGACTCCAGCAGTCCCCCTGCCTTGGCCTCCCAAAGAGCTGGGATTACAGGTATGAGCCACTCTGCCCAGCCTAATCTGTAGGATTTTTACGTGAAAGGCAGGCAGGAGAAGCCCCAAACCTCCTCCCCTCTGCTGTGTTGACAGCTGGACCGCCAGGTCCAGTGGGCGCCATTGAAGGGAGACTTTGAGCACAATGACCTGGCCTCTTCCCTCTCACGTGGCCCCACTGGCCGCCACCGCTCAGTGGCCCCATGGACACCAGGTTACGGGAAGTCTCACTCAGTTAGGGCCTCTGGCGTTTCCGGGTCTGATGCCCCCATCCCTCACATATGAGGGCATGGTCCCACTCTGGGATTTCATCCCGGCCCCTCCTTCCTCCAAACCCTCATTTTTTGTGGTTTCTCCTCTCGACAGTGTGAATTCTCATATGCCCCAGCTGTTCCAACCAAAGTTCCTGTCACAGCAACCAGCTGCCTAGATTGGGAACTCAGACATGCCATTCTCTGAAATGTCCAACTGTTCCAGAGCGCTGGATCTTCCAACTGTTATATTTTCTCTCTTTAATGGTTTCCCCAGAGTAACCGTGCACTGTCCTAAAGCCTGTATGGAAGGACTTATCTGTGTATTTGTTTCAGAAAGGGACAAGGCCTTCTCCCCACAAGCCCTGACCAGCCCTTTTCTATTTTCGGTCCTGCCACTGCACTTGTTCCAGCCAGCTAAAAGCGACAAAAAGAAGAGAAGGCAACTGGCCGGGCGTGGGGGCTCACACCTGTAATCCCAATACTTTGGGAGGCTGAGGCAGGAGGATCACTTGAGCCTGGGAGTTCAAGACCAGTCTGGGCAGCATAGCAAGACCTCATCTCTACAAAAAAATTAAAAATTAAAAAAAAAATTAGCCAGGCATGGTGGCACACACCTGTAATCCCAGCTACTCGAGAGGCAGGGCAGAAGGATCACCAGAACCCAGGCTGGGGAGGCTGCAGTGAGCCATGATGGTGCCACTGAGCTCCATCATGAGCAAGAAAGTGAGACTCTGGCTCAAAAAAGAAGAAGAAGAAGAGAAAGAGAAGGCAAGACCTTGTGAAAGAATGTTACCACTCCTTCGTTCCACAGACATTTCTTGAACGCTAGGACCTGTCCCTAATGAGGTAGCATATGATGTGAGAGTTAGTGGGTGAGACAAAAAGAAAACAACTCACCCCGTCCAGGATGATAAACCCTCTGATGAGGTCATCCTCATGGGCCAGAGCCCAAAGTGGGGCAGTGGACCCCCAACCTGGAGCCAGAGCAGGGCGTTTGTGCGAGCTGAGATCTGGAAGACCAGCGAGAGCCTCCAGGGTCAAGACTCACTTCATAAGGAGGCAGCAAAGGCTTGGGTCACAACACTGGCATCTGTGGGACCCTGCTGGAGAGAAGGATGTTGGTAGGTGGGTTGGGGCCGATCGGTGGGGAGGACTTCGGCTTCTAAAGAAGTAAACCACAACCAGCTTCCTCTCCCACAACTCCTCAGCATCGAGGCTTCGAAGCACTGGAGGACGAGGTGCCTTCTACCTCATGCCACATCAGCTGGAGCCCATGAGACAGAAGTAGCGCGTCCTTGAGCCGGACACGCGGCTCACGCCTGTAATCCCAGTACTTTGTGAAGCCGAGGCAGGAAGACTGCTTGAAGCCAGGACTTCGAGGCCAGCTTGGGCGACATAGTGAGACCTTGTCTCTACAAATAAAAAAGCTAGCCAGGCATGGTGGCATGCGCCTGTAGGCCCAGGAAGACTGAGACCATGGTGAGCCATGAGCATGCCACTGCCTAGGTGGCAGAGTGAGACTCCAACTCAAAAAAAAGTTAGAAATAATAACTTCTCCAGCCGCCTCTGCTGCGAGGCGCGCAGGCATCCTAATTGGCCCATGCCAGCCCTGGCGCTCAGGCCTGACATGTCTCACTGCCTCGCCATTCCACCTGGCCCTCCCTGGACACCCCAGCTCTGGGGTTTCTTCTTTCCCTTTGATCTCTGCGGCAGCCCCAAGTGGTTCAGTGCAGAGATGGCATGAAGTGGTCTCATCTCCTGCTGGTGGCTCATGGACAGGGTCCTGGGCTGGAAGGAGCTTCCAGTGCTCTGCTTGCCCAAGTTCGTGTCAGGCTGGAGGGGCCTGCGTGCTGCTTGGGAAGAGAAAATGTTGTTCGAGGCTTTTGTGACTATTTTAGCTTGAGAAAGAGGAAAAGTGTCTGAACCACTTTCCACAGCCTCGGGCTATTCTATGTGGACAGAACACATCCTGCCTGTGAGGCCCTGTGGAGGCTTACAGCCTCCATCCTGGATGAAGAGTAGCCGGGCTCAGGGAACAGGACTCCCTTTCACAGCCCGAACATACCGTTCTCCGGTGGCTGGACGTGGGAAGGTATAGGCGAGCCAAGACACCTCCCTTCCTCCCCGGGATGAAGCGACCGGCTCCCCAGGGTAGCCCAAAGAAGGACAGAAAGTTCTGAATGTTGCTTCTGAGACCCATCACTTGGACTCCCGGATTAGAATCCCTGGCCCCTGGCCACTTGATGGTATCTTATGGTGGGAGAAGGGGTTCTTGTCACTTGTAATTCAGCCACATACATACCACATCCACCTTCCTCCAGACAGACTTGCTTGTTTAGGCCTGTCAGAGACCGGACTTCAGAGTGGTGATGCGGGGTGTCTGGTAGTCTCTAGACACAGCCTTCCCTTCCCATCCAGGCCCCCAAAGACGCTGCTCCCTGGCCCAACTGGGGGCTTCCCAGGCATCAAGCCAATAGTGGATCCCCCAGAACAAGGCGCTCCCTTTCGGGTCCAGGAGCTGGTAGGTTCAGAAATCCCTGGGGCCTCTGGGGCCGAGCCCCCGCCCACTCGCCCCACGCCTTCTGCGGGTCACTCAGCACTGCCAGGGGCCGCTCCCATCTGGAGCCCTGGGAAGAAGTGAGCTGCTGCCCGGGCATTGAGTGACTGCTCTGACTCTCCGTGGGAGCGTAAACAGGCCCATCTCCTCAGAGGCTCTTTGCCACCATGGGAGATGTCACGCCTGTAGTGACATCCTTGGAAACACATCTGTAAAGAGAACCACCTACTGCTTTGTCCCTTGGAAACTCGGGCCAGTTGTCCTTCAGGCTGGCTCTAGACCAGCTCAGTAGTGTAGCTTTTTTGAGACCCTGAAGTCATTTGATCGGTGCCATCGCTGGAGCTTAAGGTCATGGTTGAAGGCCAGATGTGACGAACAGTCATAGACTACCGCCAATCGGCTGGTCTGTCGACCAAGAAAACCTGATTAGAGCATCTGTGAGAGTCACATGTTGAAGCATTTCTAAGAACTGGCACATTCTAGGCATTCTCAGTGCTTTTCATGTGTCGTTTTATTCTCACCACATCCCTCTGATTATTATCTTATTATCCTCAGCTTCTAGAAGGACCCAAGTCTGGGATCAAGAACTTGCATAAGGGTGTGCAGGGCTCAAGCTCTGCCCCTCTGCATCCAGAACCCTCCTCCGGCCCACTGGGCTGGACTGTCCTTCCCCAGTCATCTTGACCAGCCTGTCCACATCTTGTGTCCTCACTCAGCACAAGTGAATAAGCCACCCAAAAGCAGAGTCCATCCCCTCTCCTTATGAGTCCAGCAGAAAGGCTTGCCTTTTGCCTCATTTTCAGAGGTATGTGTGTGTTGTTGGACACTCAGAAAACAGCAGCAATGAGAGTGGAGCCGTGGGGGAGAGTCACATCCTCACCCTCCAACCACGAGACCGCCCACCACACACCAGCCGGGGGCACAGAGCCCTTTCCTTGAAGAATACTCTCATGGTATCTGACTAAGGCCCAGGAGCAAGGTGTTTGCAAGTCATCCATAGCACTTCCCCTACAGGATGAATGTCCTTTTGCTTTTGTCCACAGAGTTCTCCTGGTTTTAGGTCATTAAAGGTGAAGTATCATTGGGAGAAAAGCTGCCTTTTTTTCTGTTTCAGAAATCTATTCCCTTTATGGGAACTAGTCATCGAGTTCGTTACTCTAAGTGATATTTTATTACTACTTAAAGGATGTCACGCCTTATTGACAAAACTACTTGGGAAGCTTACCTTACCTGCATTGTTGCTACTGCAGAATCGACCCAGTTCAACGCATCTGCCACCACCCAGGGTCTCGGCTGCAGTTCCAGGCACTTACCAGGGGATCCGTCTGTCGTGGGGTCCTCACTATCTATACCGCGTGTCCACGCCCTACCTGCAGCAGTCACCAAGGCACTTGCCACAAACACAGACTCTCTGGACACCCTTCCGAACTGTCAAATCAGGCCCTGGGTGTATGGGAGGAGGCCCCAGAATCTGCATAAACTGTCTCCTTGAGGGACTCTAATATATCGGGACACAGACATCCTGAGCTGTCAAATCAGGCCCTGGACATGTGGGAAGGGGGACCTGGAATCTGCATAAGCTATCTCCTTGAGGGCCTCTAATATATCATGAGTTTGAGAATGCCTGCCTTGGGGACTCCTAACCCGTGTTGCGTCCTTCCCCAGGCTGTGATGAGGTCAAAGGCTGGATGTGAAAGGGTACACAGTTGAGTCTGTGACAGGGCAGCAGACAAAACACACACGCCACATTTACTAGGAAAGACTTGAGAAGGTATCAGATCATTTTCCTCAACTTTTGACAGGCAGGGCTGGTATACTGGGGTCTTTGTAGGACACAGGACCCCTTAACTGGAGATTTCTCAACAAAGCCCTGAAACAGAGAACGCCTGCATTCTGTGGCACCCTACAGACCACTCTGGAGTGACCACACACCATCAAGCAGATTGATTTGTGGAGTGGTTTACAATTTCCATTGATTATCTCAATGCAAAAGCCAACATATTCCACAATGAATCTAGCAATTCATTCTTGGTTACTAAAAGTCCCGATTGGAGTCAGGAAGAGGGGGACAGTGGGCACGGATCTGCCAGAAACGAGGCTCGTCAGAAGGTTAATGCACGTACCTCACCAAGCACCTCCAATGTCAGATAACTGGAATTTTCAGTGTGGGCAGCTCCCAAATTAAACTAGCTGCTGTTGGGACCAGGTTGGAAACAGGCAAAGAAAAGGCCACTGCAGAGGCTGCGATGTTTTTCCCTATTAACTGCATGTTCCTCCTCCTCATGCCAGGCCACGTCACCCATTTAAAAGTCCTGTTTGTTTTTGTAGGCATTTACAGAGACGCAGAAAAAAAGATTGTTGTCATGGAAACAGCAGGTGCAGAAGCTCTTTCGGTCTTTCCCTCGGAAAACCCTCCTAGACATACCAGGATATCGACAGCAAAGAAAGTACGTCGGGCTTTCATTCCTTGTAATACACGAGGGGTTCCCCTGACACCCAGCTGCCTGCCTTGGTTCCTGGGGCGGGAATTGGACAGGGCATCCTTCCTGATTCCCAGAGATGCCCTGTGGCGAGTTCCAGGTCACATCCCTTAAACAAGCGGGGCTGAGAAAAGGCAGGGGTGGGGGGGTGGGGGAGCACCAGCTCATCCCCAGAGAAAAGGCTGGAAAGCTTTGGTCACTCGGTTTGCATCGTCAGGATGATGGTATGAATCTGGGAGGACATCACAGGGAAGAAGAGGGGTATAATTTCATAACTGCCAGCAAAACACTTGGTGGCTTACCCGCAAAAAAGGGGATCTCAGAGGATAAAAATGGGTTGTTCTATCAGCACCTGAAGTGGTGGTGTCATTTTTTTCCTCCGGTCTAGCTGCAGACAAGCTAATTATAGTTGGTGGCAGGGTGAGGAGCCCCATGCTAGTCTATTTTGGTCTGAGCTGCAGTCTCTTCGTGGAGCAGTACCATTCTTGATTTTGATTTCATAGTACTTCAGCATTTTGGTCATAGTTACAAATAAGCCTGGTTGTACTTTAGAACCCATTACCTTAATATGGCTTTAAGTTGAAGAATCCAATTGCATATGAAAGGTGAACAGCAGTGAAAATTTGCAAGAGAAATTAAGGTGGGGAGGGTTGGTGAGGCCTTGAATTGTTGGGAAGTGGGGGTGATAATGCAAACATCCTAAAAAATCAGCATTCTGCCTATATTTTAAAACGTAAGCTGATAAATAACATCTTCACTTGCACCTAAAAGGTTCTGAATTTGTTTCTTTTCTCAGTGCCTAGCTAGAAGCTCTCTGCCAGTGTTATTAAAATGCTTGGCATTGATTTGCATAAGCGTGCTTTAAATCATCACTGCTTTGTATTAAGGATGATAAGACCACTTGGAGTTTGAGGAACATCTTCATGAAAGATGAATTTTTAAATTGAAATGTGATCGCTTCCAGCATATGAAACAGTTGTTTGTTAAACATTTATTTAGCACTTACAGTGTGTCAAGTGGGTTTCCAAGCACCTCAAGCTTATCAACACATTGAATCCTTGCAACAATCCTGTGAGGTAGGGCTGCTGCTATCAACCCAATTTACAGATGAGTCGGTAGGTAGTGGCATCTGGATTTGAACCAGCAGATTGACACCAGCTCTGGCTCTGTGGAAGCCGGTTGACTTGGATGGTCTCAGGTCAATGGCAGAAAAGATGGCCCAGGCACAGCAACACTCTTCCTTGCCAGTTAGTTCCCTGGCCCCAAACCCTCTGGGATTGCTGACCTTGGAGGGTGGTGCTAGAGTGCCTCTGCACCCTGAGGACTCCCCCATGGCCCAGATGAAAGGCAGGGCCTGCTCCTCCCCCAACGGAGAAAAAAGAGAAGGCACCAGGCTCCTCTGGTAACATCAGGCCTTCAGGAGACATGTACCAAGAGGAAGAAGGCATTCCGAGGCTGAAGATGAAAACAGTCCCACCCCAGTTGTCTCTGGTCCACATCCGAGAGCTCTGCTCAGGCCTCGGCCTCTCCAGGGTATTAACAGCCACTTGGGTGGGGCTAACCCAAGGTTTGCCAGGTTGGATGGAGTCTTGATGGATGTCTTTTTGTCGATCCAACAAGAATGAGTTCAGTCATCGATTGTGGATGTTTAACTGGATGTTGCTAAACACTCGAAAATATCTTGTCCTCATAGCTCTTCCCTCTGGGACCTTTTTAATGCTGTTAATTGGCTTTGAAGACCTGTTTCTCCGATGATACCAAAGGTAACTGGCCCAGCCCTGCCTGAATTACCACAAATCCCCAATTAATTGGTTCTTATTAACATTATTTCATCAAAGACTTTCCATGCATTTCAGTGTAATGAAATCAGCCAGCTTTAGAAAGGCCAAGCGAGGGGATGAGGAGGGAAGACTTACTTTTGTCCTTTTGTTCTCTCCCCGGAAAGCATGATTTCATTAAGCCTAACCATCTTAAGTAACCCGGGCATTCTGTCCAGTGCCAGCAGTGGCAGCCCTCAGCAAAGCTGGCTTTGAAGTGACCAGCAGAGGAAACCGCAGCAGGGTCCCACCATCAAGGGAAAGATGGCCTGGCTGCACCCCGCCCCGTCACCTCCCACCCCCAAAATGTTCCGGGCTCCACCCCCATCCCCTGTACTCCCAGAGTCCTGAACCCTGGAGTCTCTGGCCCCCTCTCTTCTCCAGTGATGAAATGTCCCATCACAGGCCCCTCTGCCCACATTATATTGCTTAAGAACACAGTCTTGCCTTCCTGGAAGCACACATCACTTGAGCATGGCTCACGGGCTCCATATTCTGCATATGAAATAACTTTCTAAAAATCCAACCAAAAAGGAAAGGAGAAAGTACTGTCTACTCTAAATAAGGAGGAATCATAGCAGAATCCTGAATTATCTACCAGGTGGCCAACATTTCGACTTCAAAAGCCACAGGACTCATTCTCATAGTTAAAAAGCAAACAAAATGTGCTCGGTCCCTGTCTTCACCTGCCCCGCATCTCAGACCGTCCTTCCTCCAACGGAGTTCTTTCTGATCATGTAAAATTCTCTCGGCCCCTCCCAGCTTTCGTTTCTTCTTTCACACCAAAAATCTTAGATCTTAGCGAAAAAGAAGGAAGGAAGGACGAGATAAGCAAAGAGGCCAAGACCCTGTGCGTGCTCTCCTCCTGGCCACGTTTGGATGAGCTTCTGACCAGAATCTAGAACTCTCCCTGGCCACAAAGGCACGAGCCCAGAATTCTCTTTCCTGCCTTCTCTTTCCCTGAAGAAATTTGGGAACTCCGGGGAGATGAGACGCATTTTCTAAGGCTTTTGCACTGCCAGCTCCAAGGCCCCTCCCCCTGCACACACACACAGCTCTCTTTTTCTCAGGAAATGACTGTTTTTGCAGGCCCCCTATCATCCTCCACTGGTTAAACTACGTCAGCCCTGCTTCCCGGAGACTCCTCACAGGCTTGCTCCAAACCTCCCCGCATGGCAGAAAAAGCAAGTCTCTTCCATCTTGTGGCCACTGAAGGTAAAACATTCAGCTTCCACATCCATGAATGACTGAAGCTGACGCTTCTTGGAAAGAATGTGCTGGTTCCTGAAACCCTGCTGGCTGCTGCGTGACCTCCCAGACCTGAGGCACACGGGACAAAATGAGCTCTTCAAAGTTGAGGTCACCCCGCCCGGCAGGAGCGCAGTGGCCTCCCTGCGTGGACCCAGGAGAAGCACGGCCCCCCTCCTGCCTTTGTGAGGCCCATGCCTCAGGGCAGACTTGTGGAGTAGGGGCAGGCATGTCCTAGGTCCCCGGCGCTTGGCGGGTGCCGTCATCCCCATCCTCACAACCCTGCTTTCAACCCAGGAGTCAGAGCCCCACAGATGAGGTCGGGCTCGCATTTGGGGATACATCATGATGGCAGAGACCCATTCATTCATTCATTCTCCCTGCATTCACTGTGCCGAGGGTGATTCAGACTTGGGACATGCAGGATTGATGAGAACACGTGGAGCTCACGTCCCCATGCGGCCCACAGGCCCCTCTCTCCAAGTCAGCCACACAGAGGGACTGGTCAGAAACTCTGGAAGGATGGAAGGACACGGGGACAGGAGTCAAGACCCACGGTTCTGATTTGGCCAGGCCACTTTCCTGCTGTGTGGCCTCTCGAAAGACGCACGGAAACTCGGGGCCCCTGTCCTCCTCTGCATGCCATGGGCTGGACAGGATGATAAAGGCGGCCGAGGAGCAGCAGGTCCACCGCTGGGGAGCGTGCTGCAGCACTGCCTCCTGCTGGCCACGCCCCCTGGTCAGGATCCAGAAGGGCTGTCTGACTTCTCCTCCTGTGCGGGGCGGAGCACCCACCTCCTAAGGCTGTGGGGATGATAGAAGAATAACTTAAAAGCCCTGGGACGCCGCGTGTGACGCACACACTCAGATGTGAGCTTCTGTTTTAACCATAGCCCTTTGCAGGCCCAGCACGGTGGCTCACGCCTGTGATCTCAACACTTTGGGAGGCCAAGGCAGGAGGATTTCTTGAGCTCAGGGGTTCAAGACCAGCCTGGGCAACATAGCAAGACCTCATCTCTACAAAAATCAACAAGTTAGCCGGGCCTCGTGGTGCACACCTGTGGTTCCATCTACTCGGAAGGCTGAGCCGGAAGGATCTCCTGAGCCCTGCAGGCCAAGGCTGCGGTGGCCGTGAGCATGCCCCTGCACTCCAGCCAGGGTGACAGAGGGAGACCTTGACCCAAAACAAAAATCAAACAAACATAGCCCTTTACTGGTGCAGAGCTCCCCACAGGCCTCACAGCTGTCCAAGACCCCAGGGAGGCCTCCCAGTGGCCCCTGGAGTTTGGGGAGGGCTGAGTAGGGACTGACGGCCTCTCGCTTCTTCTCTCTGCTCTCACAGTCGTGGCTTTGGGCAGTCCAACTCCCTCCCGACGGCTGGCTCTGTGGGTGGCGGCATGGGCAGACGGAACCCGCGCCAGTACCAGGTCCCCTCGCGGAACGTCCCTTCTGCCCGCCTCAGCCTCTTGGGCACCAGCGGGTTCGTCACCGCCAACCAGCGCAGCACCGCAGCCAACCCCACCATCATGAAGCAAGGGAGACAGGTGGGTTCTGCCCCCAGGACGGGGGGCATGCTCAAGGTCTGACCTTCACACGTTCCTTCTGGGTGACCCCAAGGTGGGGGGAGAGGCCAACACCACCATCATGAAGCGAGGGAGGCAGGTGGGCTCTGCCCTGGGGAGGAGAGGAGGGCCACACTCAAGGTGACCCCAAGGGGGAGGGAGAGGCTGGGAGGAGCTAGCTGGGCCCGTGGTCCCCATGCCCCACTGCTGTCTGCTCCCAGGGGAAGATCTCACTCTGTTGCCCAGGCTGGAGTACAGTAGCATGATCATGGCTCACCATAGCCATGACTCTCTGGCCTCAGGCAATCCTTCTGTCCCAGCCTGTGGAGTACCTGGAACTACAGACATGCCCACTTCCGGGTTTGTGTGTATGTGTGTGTGTAGAGTCAAGGTCTCACGATGTTGCCCAGGTTGGTCTCCAACCCCAGGGCTCCAGTGACCTCAGCCCCCCAAAGTGCTGGCGTTACAAGTGTGAGCCACTGCGCCAGGCCAGAAAGGCACATTTCCCGACCAATGTCCCCAGCCCCCAGATCAGTCCACGAGGACATACAAGCTGAGTTGTGCCAGCCCGTTGCCAGCTGAGAGAGGTTCTTTTCTCTCCCCCTCACTCTTGAGTACATTGTAAGAATCGCCAAAAGAAAATCAAATGAGGGCCCTGAAGTAGGGAGTGCTCCTTGCCGCACACATTTATAGAACTCCCCCACTTCCTAGAGAAGTGACGGGAAACAAGAGCAGCAGATGGGCTAACAAAAGAGAACTGGAGGCAGTGGGGGAGAGAGGTGTCCACATAAAGTGAGGCTGACTGAGAGGCAGGGCTGAGGAGGCAGGGAAAAACAGAAGGTGTGGACCTAAACGTTCTCCTTACAAATACACAGCTGGGGCGGCTGGGTGAGGCGCGGTTCAGGCCCGTCATCCCAGCACTTAGGGAGGCCGAGGCACAAGGACTGCTTGAGCCCAGGAGTTTGCGACCAACCTGGGCAACATAGCGAGACCTTGTCTCTACCAAAAAAATTTTTTTTTAAGTAGCCTGGTGTGGTGGTGCGGGCCTATAGTGCCGTCTGCTCGGGAGGCTGAGGCGGGAGGATTGCTGGAGCCCACAGTTCAAGGCTATGCTGAGTCAGGATTGTGCCCTCCAGCCTGGGCAACAGAGCGAGACCCTGAGTTTGAAATAAATAAATAAATGAATGAATAGATGGTAAATAAGAGAAGAATGAACATGCAGATGGGAGCACTAGCCTTCAGGAATCCCTCTTCTAGAGGTTGGCAGAGAGTTCCCTGGGATATCTGCCTCCAAGTCCTGGCTGGGGCACCTCTCTCAGCCCCGGGGCTTGGACCCGGACCACTGAACTCATGAGTTGCCCCTTTGCTTCCTTTGCTAGAACCTGTGGTTTGCCAACCCTGGGGGCAGCAACAGCATGCCGAGCCGCACCCACAGCTCCGTCCAGAGGACCCGCTCGCTGCCCGTGCACACGTCCCCACAGAGCGTGCTGATGTTCCAGCAGCCAGGTGGGTCATGTCCCTCTCTCACTGCCACTCCCCCAACCCGGAGGGCAGGCCAGGAAGCCAGAACAGAGGCCCCGGTAGACCCAGCCGGAAAGCACTTCGCCTTGACCGTGGCCACACATTCTTTGGAGCTCACAGAAGCTTTCCTTTTTTAAACCATGCCTTGCCAGCAGGAATCGCAGCAGCCTGGCCGGGAGCCAGTGCGCGGAGCCCCGCAGTCGGTTGCAATCTGATGGGGATATTTTTGATACTGTCACATTTCCAGGTTGATTAAGCCAGAGATATCACCAGAGGGCTTTGGAGGGTGGTAGACGGCGGGGCGGGGATGGGGGGTTGTCCATGGATAGTGTGTGTGTGTAGAGAAAGAGTGAGACCAAGAAAGAGAAAACACGACGACTGTGTGGACGCTGAGACCTACCCCAGCTTTGGGCCGGCCTTGCCAAGTGCTGACTGCCTGCAGCCGCCATTTTTCCTTGACTTGCTTAAAGAGCAGTTCAGCACACTTCACGTCCGTTTCAGCATCACCCTGCCTCCTAAAGCAGAGCTGTTTGGCTTCTGTACCACTAACAATTACTTGAACCCTTTCTCTGGGTGGGCAGTGACCCCTTAGACTCTGAGAGTTATAAAGCCACATGGGTATGACTACTCCTGTCTGAATGACACAACCCCAACCCAAGACAGACAAGCAAGAGACAGGTTTCACCTGTAGGAAAATACCGTCCCTAGATGGTAGAAATGCTCTGTACAGTAAGTTCCACCGAAATTCAAGGAGGGCCAGGTGTGATGGCTCGTGCCTGTAATCTCAATGCTTTGGGAGGCCAAGGCAGGAGGATTGCTTGAGCCCAGGAGTTTGAGACCAGCCCGGGCAACATAGCAAGACCTTGTCTGTCTAAAAAAAATTGGCCAGAGGTGATGGCGCATGCCTGTTGTCCCAGCTACTCAGGAAACTGAGGCAGAAGGATCGCCTGAGCCCAGGAGATTTAGGTTGCCATGAGCCGTGATCGTGCCCAGCCTGCATGACACAAGTGAGACCGCAACTGAAAGGAAGGAGGGAGGGAGGAAGGATATTCAGGGAAGGGAAATGGTCCCTGTGGCCTGGGGTGGGCAAGGAAACTTCTTGGAATTGAAGCTCAGCTTCAGGTCGCAGAGGGTGAGGAGATGGTGAAGGGGAGGATGGAGTTGCAGGCAGCAGCCTCGGGAGCAAGACGGCAAGGGTCAGGGGTGCTGCCACGCAGCCTGGAAGCCGTGGCTGGGCTGACGAGTCTACTGCGACAGCAGAGGGTGGACCCAGAGCTGTGAAGGCTGCAGCTGGTGGCAGAACTTGGAATCCAAAGTCAAGAGCCTTGGGCCGGGGCTGTGCTCCACAGGGTGATTTTCAGCCGGATCCGGGCAGGAGTGTGCATGGAGGGTGAAGGGGAGGCAGGCTGGAGGCTGGAGGCCGGGGAGGAAGACGGGGCTGAAGAGGAGGACCCGCCCCAGGGAGAGGCATGTCAGGCAAGGAGGCGACAGCAACTGGGTCTGGCGCCTATTCCAGTTGCTTCTTGACTCTGCAGGCCTTTTTTGCTCTTGTGTGCTGAAGCTCCTTTTCTCTGTTTCTCTGCTTGCAGCTATTTTTCTTCCTGGGAAGAAATGCTGTAAGACATGGGGGTTGTGAAGTCTTTCTCCTGGGTCATTTCATCTCATCCTCTGTTTTCTTTTTCTTTTTTTTCTTCTTCTCTGTATGTGTGGAAGGTACAAGTAGGTTTTGGTTCCATGGTTGCATTGTCTCATGGCGGAGCAGTCTGGGCTTTTTAAGTGCAGCACCACCCCACCTGTGCACACGTCCCCGACGGGTGATTTTTGTCCCTTCCCCTTCCCCCTTCTGAATCTCCAGTGTCCACGGTACCATTCTCTGTGCCTTTGCAGATCCTCAGTTTAGCTCCCGTGTATCTGTGAGCTCATGCGTGTTGGGTTTTCTGTTCCTGCGTTAGTTCACTTCGGAAGATGCTCTCCAATTCCATCCAAGTTGCTGCATAAGACATGATTTCACTCCCTCTGATGGCTCTGTAGTATTCAATGGGACAGACACCACATTTTCTTAGTCCGCCAGTCGGCTGACGGGCATTCGGGTTGGTTCCACATCGTCCTGTGTTCGTGCAAGATGAGGTGCAACCCATTCCCAGTCAAAGAGAAGGGGGCACGTCTGGGCATGAGGACACCCTTCACCCCACCTCAGTCCCAGTCCCGCCACCTCACAGGAGCCCAGGCAGAGACCCCTCTCCTTCGATCCTTAAGGCGCTTGGGGCCACCTGGACTTCTTCGACCCTGTATTTCTGTCCCGCGGCTTTTTCCCACGTTGCAGTCCTCATCTGTGCTCTTGCTGTACCTTCCCTGAGTTTCCCCATTTTATTCGGGGAGACCAGGCCCAGACAGTCCACTTTCCAAAAACCGGACCATCCCTGAGCACTGTGGGTCAGCTGATAGGCTCCTCGACCAACACCTGTGTTTCACCCCTGCCTCTGTCACAGCACCAAGTGGCTGGCTCATGCTCAGGGCCATTATGAACCTAAGATCATTTTCACTCCCTTCCTATGAAGTCTCTCATTCTGAGGCTAAGGAATCAAATAATACAGAAGGAAAGGTAACTGTCCCTCTCCCTGGCTACAGTCCCCCACTCCAGAGGCAGCCACTCATGACAGAGTTCTGTTTTCCTACGAAGTGGTCACCTACAAGTCTCTAACACGCTTTGCACTCTAGACTTAGAACAATGGAGCCCTTGGGGTTTGTTTAGTTGGTTTAATTTCTCTCTCGCCCAAGCATTACAAACCCACCTCCGGCAGGGCCTTAGTGGGCCACAGCATCTCTGGCAGCAGCCAGAGCATGGCCAAAGCCCACTCCAGAGCTCCTGACTCTGAATAAGTGGGCGAGTGCTTGAGGTCCGGTCCAGCCCGCTCAGCACTGTGCAGGAGGACTCTTCCCAGATGTGGTCACAAAGGGCGAGGCAGGGCCAGCCAGGCTCCAGGCCCCCTGGCTGAAGGGAGAGGGGCCTACAGCATGTCCCTGCTGAGGCCACAGGGTCACTGCCCCCAGCCTTTGCCCAGAGCACCAAGTGAGTCTCCTGCCCTTACCAATCAAACACAGGCTGTCGAGACCACAAGCCACTGTGAGGACTTCTCCTTCCCGGGGGGCAGCCTCCTTCACGGAGACAGCACCGCTCACCTTCAAGCCCGGTCCAGACGAGGCTCACCCAGAGGGCTGTGGCCTTCGCACAGATGGGTCTTTCCTTACCAAGCAGTGTGGCACAGTCAGCTACAGAGAGTTCTAGGGGCCTGTGGCCAGGCATTGGGGCTGGACTAGAAATATATAAGAACAGTGGGAATCAGGATGGCAGAAAGCGGCTCTCCTCCTTACACAAGCAGGAGTAAGAGCGAATACATGATGAAACAGAGAGGTGTGACCAACAAAAGAGTAAAGACAGAAAACACAGGCCAGGCACAGTAGCACACGCCTGTCATCCCGGCACTTCGGGAGGCCAAGGTGGGAGGATTGCTTGAGCCTAGGAGTTCAAGACCAGCATGGGCAACATAAAGAGACCTTATCTAGATAGATATAGACAGACAGAAAGAAAAGTATGTTACAATACACTGTAGTATTTTTCTCTTGTCTTCAAAGAATCTATTTTAACTGTACAGGCAGATCTTGAAGACTACAATGCATTCTAAGGCTGCTTCCATTCTGTAAACTTAAAATAATTTCATTAAGATGATGAAAGACTTTTTTTTTTTTTTTTTTTGAGTCCAGGTCACACTCTGTTGCCCAGGCTGGAGTACAGTGGCACTGTGACAGCTCACTACAGCCTCGACCTTCTGGGCTCAGGCAATCTTTCTGCCTCAGTTTCCCGAGTAGCTGGGACTACAGGCATGCACCACCACACCTGGCTAATTTTTTGTAGAACCGAGATATGGCTATGTTATCCTGGCTGGACTCCAACTCCTGGGCTCAAGCAATCCTCCCGCCTCAGCCTCCCAAAGTGCTGGCATTACAGGTGTGAGCCACAGTTCCTGGCTGAAGATGATGGAGATTGTTTTTTTTTTTTTTGAGTTGGAGTCTCACTCAGTCACCCAGACTGAGTGCAGTGGCCGCTCCCGGCCACCGCAGCCTCGCCTCAACCATCTGCCTCAACCTTCCGAGTAGCCGGAATTACAGGCATGCGCTACCACGCCTGGCTGATTTTTTGATTTATTGTAGAGATGAGGTCTCGCTGCCCAGGCGGGTCTTGAACCCGCAGGCTCAGGCAATCCACTCACCTCAGCCTCCCAAAGGCGCGGGATTACAGGCTGAGCCACCGAGACTGGCGATGATGGAGATTTTAAACATCTCCAAAGGATACAGATAAGACTGGGGACCAGAAGCAGCCTCCAAGTTGCTCTCAATCACTCAGGTTTACAAGACTCTTCCCTCTCTCCTGGGTCTCCATAATCCACAGGCCCCTTAGAGGTCCTCTCTGGGTAAGGTTTCTCTCTTCATTCCCACACGGACAAATGTAAGATGTTTCCTAGAACCAGCCAGAAGAGCCATTGGGTGATTATTGCCTCTTCCTGACCTCTGGGATGAGTCAGAAACACTAAACAGGTCCCCTCAGGATACAGGAAATGATCCTCACCGGGAAGGTGACTTGAGCTCAAGACAGGGGTGGCACCTGGTGAGAATGGCCATGGTCCTCCCAGGGGCACATTTTGCCAATTAGCAAGTTCCTTTGGAAATTGCTTGGAGAGTGAGCCCTGATCCTGGAAACAGCTCTGTGCCTGCGGCCCTGGGGTCCAATCAGAAAGGATCTTAGAGTGACCCTGGCACAACACAGGGAGGTTGTGGAGGTTCTCACCCTCCAGAGGGCCCAACAGGAAGGAACAGGGAACCCCGGACTAGGCTCTCAAGGGCAGCCTTCTGGGAGTCTCACCCTGCCTTGCACAAAACCACAAGCACATGACCCTTGGTGCTGGACCGCCTGAATGTGAGGTGGATTCGGTGTCCCCCTGCGTGGCAGCACATATCTGTTCACTGCAGCACACACCTCCCTGGGCATCAGCTCACAGTGGGGTCAGGATCCCTCCACCCTTAGGGAAGTACCCCCCTGGGACAACAGAGCTCTAGGCTGTTATTCATTTCCTCCTTCCAGGGAACTGCCTCTAGGAAGAGTGGGGAGAGGGAGTATCATCAGTGCCTGGGGCCCCTTAGGGGAGTGGGAGGGACGGCCAGGCAGAGGCAGAAACCAGAACAGGGTCGCATTTCAAGGACCAGGTAAATATTTCCTCCTCGTCTTCTCATAAGCCAGGGCAAAGAGCCCTTCACAGGACTGGTGGGCAGTGGGCAGGGAGGCTAGTCGATGAATTCTGTCACAGCCAGGAACCCAGCATGGCCCAGGCAGCCCTACCTCTGAGTGCCGACTCAGGGCGAGACAGGACGATGTCATACCATATGCTGCCCAGCTCTTTTCGTGAAAATGTGGGTCCCCAAGGACTCCACGGCACTGACTTCCTTCAGGTTCAGGAGTGTGTCTAAGAGGCCCCCAGAGGAAAGCCGTGTTCCCATGGCAGAGTCAGGAGTGCCATCCCTGACACTCTTCTGCCACCTGCCACGGCCTTCCCTGCCGTCGTCTGCATGCTTGTCGTGCTGGCTCTGTTCCCCGGCCCCTTCCTCCTCGGTTCCCACCTTTCCTATCTCCTTTCCTTCCTCACCTGTCTCATCTCAGCAGTCAGGTCCCACCTCTCTGCCCTCTTTCCCCTTCCTAGGCATCTTGTCTGCCTGCCCTCTCTCCTTCTAGCGACCCTGCTTCCCACCCAGCCAGACTCCAAGCATCTCCAGTTATTCCACAGAGTAGCCCCAGCTGTCCTTGGCACCGTGGGCTTTTCTAGAAGTGTTTTCTAGAATGCCCGGCTGGCTCTACAGCCTCAGTGCCCTGTAGACAGAGCCACAAATGGTCCTGAGATGTGAGATTCAGGAGGGATGACCAGTTACTGCCAAGGACAAGCCATGTGGGCTCCTCGGGGGGATCCTGCAGCAGCCTCTCAGTAGGGGTGGGTAACTGCTCCCTTCCAGAATCTTCCTGACCCTGGGCCCGAGCTGTAGACTATTCTGTACCTGTGGGACTTCTGAAAAGACACAATTAAAAAGTCTCAAGTCAGCCTAGACCCTGGGGATCCCAGAACTGGGGAGCCTCACTAAATACTGGAATGAGGTAGTGGTGAGAAAAAGAATTCCTGGTACTCAGAGATGTCATCTGAGCTGAAGAAATAGGCCAGGTGTGGTGGCTCATGCCTGTAAACCTAGCACTTCGAAAGGATGAGGTGGAAGGATTGCTTAAGCCCAGGAGTTCGAGACCAGCCTGGGCAATGTAATGAGGCCCCATCTCTACAAAAAAGTTTTACTGATTAGCCAGACATGGTAGTGCACACCTATAGTTCTAGCTACTCGGGAGGCTGAGGCAGGAGAATCGCTTGAGCCCAGGAGTTCAAGACTGCAGTAAGCTGTGATCATGTTACTGCATTCTATCCTGGGTGACAGAATGAGACTTCATCTCTTAAAAATAGAGTTAAATAGTTAAATACACACACACACACACACACACACACACACACACACACACACACACACGCCTGCTTTGGCTACAGCTGAGAAGGTTCAGAGAGGCATCTTTCCCTTTGGACTTAGTGAGGGCTCGCCTGCCTGGCCTGTGACAGCGGGAGGCCCAGGATATATGAGCCCCCAGGGCTTGCAGGAGTTGGGCTGGTGATGTGTGTGGATCTGCGGGACAGGAACTGCCCAAAGGCCCCCTGGAGCTTTGGAGAGAGCCCTGCCCCCCCAGCCCGGCACAGCTGAGGTTTCCAGCCCAAGACGAGAGCTATTTCCTGCCCAGCCGGCCTCCCTCTGTCTTCTGTGTGCGGCGAGATGCCATGGATCTGTTTTTATCAAATACACAATTAAAAAGTCACACTATTAGGAAACTCTGCAGTGTGAACATATGGGCTTCTCCCAAGACTTCGAATTTTTCAGCACCGCTCTGAGCGTGGTTGAGGTCACGCTCCCCGAGAGCATCACAGCGGAGGGCTGGGGAGAAGGCGGCAGCACCCCCACTCCCCCCAAAAGAGCAGCCACGAAGGTCTGGGGATTCTGGAGCGAAGAGGCCTGCATTTCTCAGCCCCCTTTTTTGGAACACGCAATCCCAGGCTTGGAAAATGGCATTTTGCTGCGTGTTGGCAAGAAATCCTGCAGCTGAAACACTTCTCTCCAAATGTCGAGCATCTTTATTTATCCAAATCTCTCCACAGTGTTTGTTTAAAGGGGAGCACTGGAGAGTAAACTAAATCTTACAATGAGCATATGGATGGCTATAATTGCTGAGGTTTGTTTTTTTTCATATTTGCTAACTTGCTATATATAAAATTGTGTTTCTATTTTATAGATTTCACACCCTGAAGACTGCTAATTTTTGCATGCATATGATTTTCACATGAATGGATGAAAATACTAAACTCTCTTCCCTCTGGGATTGCCTAATTGCCCGACCCTACTCAAAGAGCCACCGGTGGGTGGGGGCGGTGGGACTCCTGCCATCTCGCGAGGCTCCTGCGTCCCTGGAGCTCGATGGGGCTCCGTCTGCCAGTGGCTGGGCTCGGTTGTCTCCCAGACCCGGTGGTGCTGGAACCTGGGTCAGAAAGAACCGCCTCCTGCCCAGTCCAGTGCCTTCCACACGGACCTATTTGTCAACCTTCTTTGAGATTTTTAAATAACAGAAGCAGCATCTGCCTCTGAATTCGCTGGTAATGGGAAATTCGCGGGCAACCTGCAGAGACGATCTTGCTGTGTGGCCAGTCAAGGAAAACAAGCACTTAAGTTTAGGTTTAAGTTTAGGTTAGGAGGATTTTAACTTCCCCTCCCACCCAACCACCAACCCCCTTGTCCTGTCTCTTCTCCCCCCGCCTCATCCCGCCACGTCCTCCCTCCCTCCCGGGCGCCCCCTGGCGGAGACGTGACGGACCAGGGCCATGGCCCACAGCCTGGGCCCCGGGCTGCTTTCCCCACGTGGCAGGGAGCAGAGCCTAAGGCCCCCAAAAGGGACTGCTTCCAGGGTCGCCTAGGAAGGCAGCAGCAGTATGGAGACCTTCCACTCGCCAGGAGCACGCCCCTCGGCCAGTATCCCTCCAGGACTCTTCTCCCATAGGATCTGCTTCCTTCTATCTCTCCCTCCATCGTCCCTTCACTGGGTAGACAGGTGTGAGGTGTGCACAAGGCAGGGCTGGGTGCCAGGGGAGACCCAGACCAGGAAGAGTGGTTACAAGGGCATTCCAGGGTGCCTCAGACGAGGGAAGAGGAGGTGCTGGCAGTAAGGCCTCCAGCAGGAAGGGGGAAACTGCCTCCCCAGGGGTGGCCTCCCACTCCAGGGAGGGGAGATTGGCGCCTGGGGCATTGGAGCAGGCCCTGAATGGAGAGGGGCATTGACATGGAGAGAAGGTACACAGCCTTGTCTTAGGCAGTGGGAGCCAGTGTCTTACTACCTATGGAATAAGGTCTCAGCTCTTCCTTTTTTTTTTTTTTTGAGTCAGGGCCTCACTCTGTCACCCAGGCTGGGATGCAGTGGCATGATCACAGCTCACCACAGCCTCCACCTCCTGGGCTCAGGCAATTCTGCCTTGGTCTCCAGAGTAGCTGGGACTACAGACATCTGCCACCACGACCAGCTAATTCTGATTTTTTTTTCTTTAATAGAGATGAGATTTTAAAAATGTTTTTATTATTATTTTAAAGATGTGTGGTACAATTCAGGATTAGGTATACAAGTAGACATCATACAGGTAAAGTTTGGGCCTCCCTTTGGTCCCCACTTTGCCTGGTAAGATCAGGTACCCTTACTGATGTTGTGTCCTCCCTGCCCAGAGATGAGATCTTTCTATGTTGCCCAGGATGGTCTGGGATTCCCAGCCTCAAGCAATCTTCCTGACTCAGCCTCCCAAAGTACTGGGATTACAGGCGTGAGCCACCATGCCCAGCCTCAGTCCTTCCTCCTAAAGTGCTTGGTGGCTGAGAGCATTTGGCAGTCACCTGCCGTCGAAGTGGCTAACCTTGCTTAGTGACTTGGCCTCTCTGACCCCCACTTGGGAATGGAGCTTGTTTAGGCCGATGCCGGAGCTAGCATGGGCTTGCACTCAGAAGAGGAACCCAGTGCTGTGGGTGTCCTCCCTGGCTCCTTGTAATGAAGCAGGAATAAGCCAAGCCAGCTCCAGGCATGGGCACAACCAAGTCCTACTGGATGTGAACACTCAACTGAGGTGGGGCGGGGGCAGCTGGAAATAAATATGTAATATGTTCGCTGTTGGAGAAGGCTGTGAAGAAAAATAAAACAGAGAAAAAGGACAGCTCTGGAGGGAGGTGCTATTCTCATTCAGTAAGCACAGTCCTTTCCAAGGAGGTGAAGAGTCAGAGGTGTGAGGGCATGGAGCCATGAGACCCACACTGGGGATCAGCATTCCAGGCAGAGGGCAGCAAGGAGTGCAAAGGCCCCGGGGCGGAAGGGGACTGGGATGAAAGGGCACGGGAAGGGTGAGGAAGGGGGCCGCAAGGGTCCGGATCCCATGGGGCCTTGGGACTGTGGCAGGAGGTTGGCTGCCCCTCTGACCGGAGGCACTGGAGGGCTCTGAGCAGAGGAGGGACGGACTGTGACTCTGACTGGCTATTTTTAGTCTCCGTTTTGCTCCAGCTGCCCAAGTTCATGCTGGACTCTGTGTCCGACAGGCCTCAGAGGGTGGTTAAGCCCAAGTGGAATGTTCCCTCCATGCCTCCTGATCGGCCCCGCGTGCCCCCAGGGTGACACGCCAGACCCCCATGCTGCCGATGAGCCAGGTGGCACTTCCGCTTGTCCTTAGAGACCCCATCACCAACAGAGCCCTTTATCCCCTGCAGAATTCCAGCTTCCTGTGACTGAACCTGACATCAACAACAGGCTGGAGTCTTTGTGCCTCAGTATGACGGAACACGCCCTGGGAGGTGAGTGTGTCCTGTCAGCATGGCCTTGGTACCGTGCGCCCGGAGGACTGCTGGTCGTCTGCGTGGGCAGTAGCTCAGGAGGATGGAAGGGAGTGAGGGGGGGCAGGCAGGTGACAGAGAGAAAGGGACCCTCCCCGCCCTTTTCTGGGAGGTGAGTCAGGGACCTGAAGACAAAACCGTCCCTCTGTCCCCAGAAGCCCTGCCACCCAGTGCACACTGGAGGCACACCACAGCAGGTTGTCACAGCCAACTGCCACAGCCAGGGGAGTCAGAAACACGAGACGTGGCTATTAACGGGAATGCTCCGCACAGCGTGGACCGCCTCCCCGCCTGGTCCAAGCACATTCAAGCTCACTCTAAAAGCAGAATTTAGGAAACAAAAATCCCTGCTTGTTTTTACATCTCCCCGTGGCGAACAGCTTCCAGGATGCCTGGAGCCCCAACAGACTGCGGCGGCCTTTGCCATGACAGGAACTGGCGGAGTTGGACGCACCTGCACGAGCTCAGCCTCAGCCAGGAGCGGGGGTGGTGGTGTGTGGGCTCGGCCCCCCAGGCAGCTCACAGAGGAAGTTGTGCCTCTGTCTGTCGGTCTGAAGCCCGCCTCTCCAAGCAGCCCGGAGAGGCCCTCAGCTCCCTCCTGGTCCAAATGGGCACCCTTCTCCAGGCCTGAATATTTGCAGATATTTGACAGGCAGGAAGGGGGTGAGAAGAGGTGTCCGTCCCTTTCTGCCAACTTCCTGGGAGGCTCTGGACCATGGAGACCCAGCAAGGCCCCCGTGAGCCTTCCGCATAGCGCTCTGCAGTCTGGGCGGGCTCTCCCACCCTGAGGAAGGGCTACCCACGCACCCAGAGCCAAGACGTGCACCATCTGCCGGTGGCAGGCAGGAAGACTGCCACCAGCCGCTGCTCCAAAGAGCCTTGCCCTCCAGACCTCTGCAGACACAATTGGATCCTGAAACCAAATCCCTCTGCATGGAGCAGAGCGGAGGGCCAGGACTCCCCGTCGCCCTCAGTCCCAGGAGTGCCTGAAGGCCTCCCACACCTCTGTGACATCTCAGGGCTTCAGAGTAAACAGCTGGTGGGAAGCACGGCCCCTCTTCTGTGACTTCCCGGGGCGCTAGAGAACCCCATTTGCAAACCGCCACTCTCCCTTGGCTGTTCCGATCCTAGCAGCTTCACAGCATCACTGGGCCGTCGAGTCTCCCTGGCCACACCTCCCCTTCACCTGACGGAGGAGACTGGGTCCGCCATCCCCCATGAGGAACAGGAAACAGCCCGGATGTCCACCACCGGTGAATGTGGGTCCACACGGCATGATACAGCCACGGCACAACAGCATTCAGCCTTGAAACGGAAGGAGGTATCCACACATGCCATGGCGTGGACGAACCTTGGCCTTAGCTAAGAGAAACCAGACCGACCCCAAAGACCACATCGTGTATGGTTCCATTTGTGAAATTTCCAGAACAGGCTGATTGACAGGAACAGAAAGCAGATTCGTGGGTGCCGGGCGTGAGGGACGTGGGAAGGGAGCTCCTGTTGATGGGTGCCAGATCCCTTTGGGGAATGATGAAGATGTTCTGGAAATTGATAACAGTCATGGTTGCACAATTTTGTAAAATATACCCCAAACCACCGCATCGTACACCTGCAAAGGATGACATTTACGACATGTGAGTATCTCAATATTAAGAAACATGAGGCCGAGCACAGTGGCTCATGCCTGTACTCCCAACCCTTTGGGAGGCCAAGGCAGGAGGACAGCTCGAGGCCAGGAGTTTGAGATCAGCCTGGGCAACATAGCGGGACCCTGTCTCTAAAAAATGAAAATAATTAAATGAAATTTAAAAATTATTAAAGAAGTAGTGAGGGTCTTCATGGGGCCAGAGTTAGGACGGCAGCTGGTGAGTACCCTGAGCTGGCTCCCGCCCAACCAGGAAAGAAGCTCCCGGCCCTGAGCTGCCAGGCAGGGCCGGCAGGGTGGGGACTTCACTCACTGCTTTTGAGAGTCAACAGGAGAGCTGACCTTTTCCCCCAGGGCTTGGTATATCTCAGATCGTTGGCATTTTGGAAGCTCTTATCGCTGCTAAGTACTAATATCATCATCATCAGAGGCAAGAATGCCCAACGCTCTTTATTAAAGGAAAACTTTCATTGAAAAGACTTTATTTTTTTAGTCCATTCTTTTTTTTTTTTTTTTTTAAGCAGAAAACCTCTCTGAACTGCTGGGGTTTTTGCTAATGTTTTCATCTTGTTAATCTCCTAAGCCTTTTTATTGCTGTGTTTTTTTCTCAATAATCCCCTCTGGTGGGAAGCCTAGTAAGCAGTTTCCTGAGCAGAGAATGCAAATTAAGTTCAGGGTGGCCTAGCTGGACACAGTGGCAGTGTGCCCTCCCACTGTGACAGTGCCTCTCTGCCGGCTGACCCCTCCCAAGCGCCAGGGAGGATGACCTTGCTAGAGACCGAATGCCAACGAATTAAGTCATCTTATGGGAGGACAAATGAGTAGAGAGGAAAACACCATCCAAAAGGCTCCTCTGCTTGCGACTCAGGAATGGAGAAGGAGGGTGTCCGAGTGCCTGGGACACCGCCTCCCCAGAGGACCTCCTCACGTGACTGGCCCCAGGCCCTGGGCGCCCAACCTTTTGTGCTGACGTCTCTGCTCCCTCAGCCTCCTCCATCAGCTGCTGCCCCTCTCGGTGCCAGTCTGAGCCACTCCTCTCTTTGGCCTTCCCTGTCTGTCCCTCCTCTCTCCCACACCCCTCCCACGGAAGTGCTGAGGAAGCCCGCGTGTGGGGCCCCTTGCCATCTTGCTTTGCAAGTCTATGTAAGGCTTTCCTCAAGCTCTGTTGGACTTGTTCCTGTGTAGCAACCCCGGAAAGACACAAGGCCAAGCGTGGCTGTTCTTGTCCTCCTGCAGGAGGACTCCATGGGCAGGAACATTCAAAAGCAAGGCTCTTTCCAGCAGCATGGAGTCCACGGTACATGGCCAGGGAGAAGAACACACCGTCCACTCTGATGTTCTGGGCTTACTCTGAGGTGACCGCTTGCTATTCTTCCTCACCTCAACCAGCCCTACTGCCAGCCGATATGAAGGCTTTGTACGGATCAGAAAAGGCTCGGCTGGACCTCATGGCCCACGCCTGTAATCCCAGCATTTTGGGAGGCTGAGGGAAGAGGATTGCTCAGGCCCAGGAGTTTGAGACCAGCCTGGGAAACCTGGTGAACCTCATCTCTACAAAAAAGTAAAATGAAATAATCAGCCAGGCATGGTGCCATGTGCTGCAGTCCCAGCTACTCAGGGCGCTGAGGTAGGAGAATTCCTTGAGTCCAAAAGGCCGAGGCTGCGGCCACTGCATGCCAACTTGGGTGACAGAGTGACCTCTGATTCAACAAAATTTTTGAAAAGGAAAAAGACTTTACTGTTTCAAAACGTTGTGCTGCCGTTTATGGGAAATGTATCCTAGTGACCCTAAAACCTCTGATGGGTACGTGCGACTGGCACCCGCACAGTTGCCGGTGCGCAACTCACGCAGTGCTCCATGGTGAGCCTGGACTTGGCTGTGGACACCCCCCTGCAGAGGACGCCGTCACGCTGGGAGGATGTGAGACACGGAGCTGGGAGTCAGGGAAAGCGCAACCTGGGATTGGGGCCGTTGTGCGGCGTTCGTGTTGCCAGCTTCCTACTTCTGTGCCGACAAAGGCGCAGCGTTCGTGAGTGAGCCGGGAAGCCCCAGCAAAATGTCACTCATTTAGGGATGACAGAGGGACCCCTCCAGACATTCCCCATGACAGAGGGACTTCTGTGACACCCGCATGTGTGTACACACCCCCTGTCCTCCCCACGGTCAGTACCCCTGCAGAGCCCCCACGGAGAGAGCGCAGGTTGACCCCCCAGAAGGGAGGAGAGGCTGTGGATGAGACGCTCACATCTGTGAGCCTCTACAGTTGACAAGCTGACACCACAGGCACTGCCGTGACCAGTGCCTCCTCTCCTTAAAATCTCCCCTAAAATCGGATCTCCCCAAAGGAAAAGAAATCAAGATCTTTAAAAAATACCCGCACTCGTATGTTCATTGCAGCACCACTCACAACAGCAAAATCATGGAACCAACTAACTGCTCGCCAGCAGTCGACTGGCTCAAGAAAATGTGGTGTCGATACACCATGGAATACTACGCAGCCATAAAAAAGAATGAAATCCTGTCCTTTGCAGCAAAGCGGATGGAACTGGAGACATCATTCTAAGGAACCTGACTCAGAATCAGAAAACCAAACTCCACATCTTCTCACTTATATATGAGACATAAGTGACCCCAAAGAGGGAAATAATATACACTGGGCATGCCAGTAAGGGGGGAGGTGGGGAGGGGACTGTGGTTCAGAAATCACCCATGGGGCACAATGTTCACTGTCTGTCTGGGGACTGGGCCACCTGAGACCCAGTCCCCACCACGATGCAGTATGTCCATGTCATGAGCATGCACGTGGACCCCCAAATCCAAAATAAAGCGGGGGAAAAAAATCTCCTCTAAAATGATACAGAACTTCACACACACACACACACACACACACACAAACACACACACACACAGGTACAGATAACTGAACGAAATCAGTGAGTTGTAACAATATCAGTGTCTTAGTTGTATGTTATGCTGCAGTTTTGCAAAATATTACCACGATGAGAAACCTGGCAGAGTATCCACGGCATCTCTGGACTATCTCTTACATCATCTCCAAAAGCCTGTGGACCTGCAATCATTTCAAAAAGCCCAATTCAAGCAGTGTGTCTCCTCCAAGTCCCAGTTGCCAACCTGTCACCACCCATGAGGCAGCCGGGAGCCCCCTGCACGTGAGCCCTGAGCTCCATTGGGTCACTTGGGTCCTCCAGTTTCCCCTGAACATGGAGCTACTCCCCTCTCTGAGTTCTGCCCGGTGAATAGAGATGCTCCACCTGGTGGACCAGGTCTGAGCTGCTGGGGCTGCGACCGGGACACCTAGGGAGCCAGGGAGGCCCCTGTGTCCCCCCTCATCCTCACCGAATTGTTCCTGAGGCCGGTCATTTCTATACCCTGTGATGGCTAATCCATGCTACTCTCTGCTCAGTGGATACACCTCTTGTCAGCTCTGGCACGGACCACTGCAGGGGCCTCTTAACTGGTCTTCCTGCCACCAGCCTCGTCTCTTCTCAGGTTATCTGATATGCTGCCAGAGAAATCATTCTAAAATGAGGCTGAGACGGAAAGATTGCTTGAGCCCAGGAATTCAAGGTCTGCCTAGGCAATACAGTGGTACCTCATCTCTACAAAAAATTAGCTGGGCATGTGCCTATAGTCCCAGCTACTTGGGAGGCTGAGACGGAAGGATCCTCTGAGCCTAGGAGGTTGACGCTGAGGTGAGCCGTGATAGTGCCATTGCACTCTAGCCTGGGCAACAGAGTGAGACCTTAGCTAAATATATATATACATTTCTTTTTTTTTTTGAGTTGGAGTCTTACTCTGTTGCCCAGACTGGAGTACAGTCAGCCACCGCAGCCTTGCCCTGCTGGGCTCCGGCGATTCTTCCGCCTCAGTCTTCCAAGTAGCTGGAACTACAGGCACGCGCTACCATGCCCGGCTGATTTTTGATTTATTGTAGAGATGAGCCAAGTTGCCCAGGCGGGTTTCGAACCCGCGGGCTCAGGCAATCCACTCACCTCGGCCTCCCAAGGCACAGGATTACAGGCTGAGCCACCGGGCCCGGCTTATATGTATTTCATTGGTTACTCTACTGCTCATAACTCCCCAGTGACCTACCTCCAAGTAGTTGTTCATGGTCCGCTCTTGGGAACTCTCCTGGAATCCATGTTTAGGCAGACAAACTGCAAGGGGCCTAGCAACCATCCCCTGTCTGTCTCACTCACAGCCTCTCGCGTCTGATAGGCCTGTGCCCAGGTTCTCTAGTTTTCCTAAATGTAGGAGGCGGATCCTGGGTAGCCTCGATACTCTACCCCAACGAGATCCTTCAGCTCCAAGTGCCCACAACATCCACCTCTGACATCCCTGCCTCTGATCAGATCCTTCAGACAGAGAATCCATATCACCTAGGGTCAGACGCATCCATCCCCCGATCTGCTTGGCTATGGCCAGGCGCAGGGTCACAGCCACTTTGCCCCCAGTCTGTCATCAGGGACTTTGGGGTGGGGGGCTGCCCAAGACAGGGATGAGAGCTGTATAGGCCCTCCTGCGTGTGTCGATGGCCGCCCACGTCCTCACCCCATCCCCCACCCTCTACCCTAAACCTGCCCAGCCCCCCCAGTCAGTGACCCGCCATCAGGCCTCGCGTGTACCTCCCCAACCTCCTCCTCCTTGTGCAGCACGTTCTTTCTTCCCCTACCGGCACCAGCTAAAAAGTCTTTTTGTGTCTGTGAAACTGTCCTTGACTTCCAAGGCTAAGGTAAACGTTCCTTCCTCCACATTCCTGCTGCCTTGGTCCATACGCCATCATAGCAATGACCACTCATGGCATGACTGTCTGTGCTCATCCTTGAATGTGAATACCGAGAAGGCGTGGATGCAGTATTTCCACTTTGGTTCTCGAGCCAAAAATGAGCTGCTGCCCGGATCTTGTGTGGTGCGTATGTAAATGAAGGAATGGACGTGGACCTCATCTGTCCCCCAAGACTGGGGGGCGCAGTGTGCCCGTGTGGGTGTGAGTGGGCCGAACGCGATTGTGTAACTCACCTGTGCCCACCATGTGCTTTCTCTCCCAGACGGGGTTGACCGGACCTCCACCATCTAGAAGCTGGGGATGAGCATGACCGCGCTGGCCGTGAAATCGACTGCTGCGGGCCCAGTGTCAGCCATCTTCAGGGCTGCACAGAATCCTCCAAGATCCTTTGCAGCCTTTTCCCCTGGTCCCTCTCCCGTTTTGATTTTGTGAGAGCGTAGGTCATCCTTGTAAACATTTCAGTAGACCTGGGATTGGTTATTTTGTCATTTGCTTCTGTCATGAGATGGCTTGGTGTGTGGGGTGGGGAGGGGTCTCTAGGGAAACCTGGGACTGGGAGGGGGGTGGAGGGAAAGCAGGTAGCTTCCTGGATGGAAAGGGGGGAAAGAACTGCCGCGAAAGAGATGCAAGAGACACAGGCAGCAGCCCCGGCCTCGGGGAGGCTTTGCAGAAGACCTGGCTTCACGGCCAGGCCCCACCAGGCGATCGTGGGCACCTGTGCCCAAAGCAAGAGGGCGGCTCACCTTTTGTATCCAACCCAACCCAATCCTGATTGGATTTCCTGGAGGCCCCTGCTTGTAACAGCCACAGGAGACAGGCCTGTGGCAACAGGGGGGGCAAGAAGGCAGAAACTCCAGCAAAACTTCCACTCAACTTTGGTTTGTGTATTGTTTACATAATAACTTTAAAGGGTACATAATGTGTAAAGAGTTGGGGTAGAGGTTCTCTTCATACTATGGTTTTTGTAAAGGATTTGTTGTTGTTACAGATTCATTTTTCCCCCTCTATTTTTATACTAGCGGCAGGGTTGTCTTTAAAAACGGCTGCCAAGCTCTGCTTCTTGGGAAGATGCACGTGGCTATGTAGGCCCGAGTTGTCTGTCACCCTTAGGTGGGAGGGGCGTGTGGGTGGACTTGAAGGTCACGGATGTGGCTGGAGTGAGCACAGTGCTGAGTGAGGGCACAGGATGATGGCACCATGGGATCAGTCATGGGTTCGCTCATGGGTCAGCCGGAGATTCTAGAAGAATCCCGAGGCCTCTTTCTGGGCTGGATTGCCTCTCACCGAAAGGCTTCTCTGTCTCTCACCCTTCACCCTGCCACCCCCAGCCTTCCGCCTCATACACACAGGCGGGTCCAAGGATGTACACCTTCCCCCGAGAGAGGCCTGAGACCCAGACGGTGAGCTCAGAACATTTCCCATGGTGCTACTGGAAGGATCTGGAGCCTGGAGGCTGCATCCACTTCGCTCGGTGGCTGCTGAGGCAGAGGAGGAGAAAGGCCCGGCAACAGTGTGCAGAGAGTCAGTCAGCAGGTGCCAGAGGGAGCACATGGGGAGGTGTTGGGCCCACGCAGTGCGGCTGCCCCGTCCCAGGTGGGCGGAGAAAGAAGATTGGAGGAGAGGTTAATTTCACGATGGAAACAGCCTGTCTGTCCACACAGCATAAGTTAGGGATTTGTCGTGTTGTTGGCAGATGTATCCATCCACACAGAGGGGAGGGAAAATACGCTGATTACCTGGTGAGAGATTAACAAATGATGGCACCACAAAGTAATAGCTCTGTTTCTTAAGGGCAAGAAAGGCTACGCTCCAGAATTTCATGCAGCAGAAGGGATGAGAAGGAATCAAAGAGGAGTTGTGCTCTGCACTGGAAAATTGGGTTGTGGGAACGGTATGAATGCTCAGCCAGAGGCAAGATCACGGAGATGGTCTAAAGCCTGTTTATTAAACAGATGAGTCTGAAGCCTTTTTTTTTTTAGTGAAGTCAGAGTCGAAATTAAAGAGCTCAAACCATGAAAATCACTGCACTCACTTTCGGCTATTCTTTTTTCCCAAGCTAATGAAGTGCATAACAGATTTTAAAGGCCTCAATGAAATCCAGACTACTTTCTTTTACCTTGAAGATGAAAAGTGCACACCCCACCCAGTCCTGGGTCCCGCAGGGAGGTTTTCGAAGTCTTCTTGCAGTCTAGAAGGGTGAGAGCAGCTGGACCCTAGGGAGCCTCGTGCCCGCCGAGGGTCCGCAATTTCATGCACCACATAAAAAAAAAGGTCCAGACCTCTCCTTGGGCGGCCAAAGATACAAATCCATGTGCAGAAGGAGAAGACTGTTTTGATTGTTTTTAACCAAGTGCCATTAACATTCACCCTCCACATCCCTTCTCCACAAGCTCAGCGCTTACTTGGGGAATGTACCGAGTGGAGGATCACAGGCAAGGAGGAAAGAGCAGGTCAAAGGTTGAAGGCCAAAGGTAAGACCAGAGGGTTTGTGGATGTGCTTTTTGGACACCGAGTAAGTTCACAAAGAAGAGAAGAGCCGACGGAATGACACATCTCGTGGGGGAAGGGGAAAGCATTTGGATCTGTGGCCACACGCACATGTCCTAAAGACTCGTGTTACTCAGAGAACAGATTGTGAACACAATCACATTAGCATGACTCCTTTAAAAGGAAGAAGACCTTAAAGTATCTGCAAATCTGAATTTCTATTTATTCCTTCACTGAATATAGAAACGATGGTTATCTGATTATTAGAGATTATTTTGGATATGTTACTTATTAACTTGCTATGGCTGGTAACCATGATAAAGTCGTTATTAATAACAACATAATTCTTTTTTTAAAAAAAGAAAAGCTTATTTTTCATTGACTGTGTATAGATTTATCTACTTAGTTGTGTTTTGCTATTAGTGTTTTAATTTTTTTTTTAAGTTGAATGTCCTGATAAATTTTAGGAGCCTGTCCCCACCTTGTTTTGAGTCCTGTGTTGACTGCAGGTGTACAGCTCAACTTAAAAATGCTAAAGCAAAAAGAATTTTATTTATGAAAGAACCCAACAGTTGCATGCATAAGGCTGTGAAGTCGGATATTTAGTAACAAAGCGGCAGTGCCTTTTTTTGTATCTATCCATTGACTCCCCCAGATGCAGCTGTTTTATATTAAGTAAATAGTAGGTGATTTTAACAGTCTCAGAGTAAACTCTGTTTCACTTCATGTGTATCCCCCTTGTCCTGATCTGAGCAGTGTGTCCTCGGCATCTCTCCGCTGTCCCAGGGACAGTGGTGTTCTGCAACGTTGTTACCATGTATGATGTTTTATTGGTGCTTTTTATTCATAGTGGTTTCTTACCAGCAGCAGTAGGAAGAGACACACAACTGTGTACAAGACATGAAACATTGCTGCTGAGATGTTTGTGTCCCACGTGCTTTTGAGTTTCACTTTTTAAAGAAAGA